>CM055441.1:16755906-17355906 GCA_029228465.1 Salix viminalis | reverse complement strand
TCTCCTCATTGAAAAACATTATTCATAATAATATTTATTATAATAGTATAATTATGAAAAGACACTATAAAGCAGGGTTGGTTTTTTTACCATGATACCATTTTCTTTAACCTATTATATTGGGTTAGATTTATCATTTTTATATGCACACTAAATTATTATTTTAGTCTTAAAATAAAAGCTAAATTTAATTTCATTCACTTAGAAGGTGTTTTAGCCCTTTTATTTTCTTAAAAAAATATGATACTTCAAGAAACAAATTTTTTTATCTTATTAGGGTTGGTTTCCTATCATTTTACTTTATTTTTATTATAATTTTGAGGTTTTTTGGGGTAGTAAATATTATTTAAAAAAGCAATACTAGCATGTGAACCGCTCCTGCAATTGAGGTAGCTTGTATGGAGCATTCCGACCACCAAACACTCCTTCTAGAGCAAATTTAATAAATTTGGTTACCTTCCTATAATTTTTTATTATTTTCAACCCTCTAAAATGTTTTAAAATTTATAAATAATTTGTCAAATTACAAATATATTTTTTAATTTGACCCCTTATAATTACATCATCTTTCAAATTTGTTTCTCATTCTTTAAATTGTAACTTATTTTAGTTTTTAAAATTCATTATATTTGGGTTTTTTTACTATCTAATTTTATCATCATTCTTTTGTTGCTATTTTTTTCTTACAAGTTTTGTTTTTGTTAATATTTTTCAAGATTTTATTCTTTAAGATTAAATTGGTTGATGATTAAGCTCTTTGATTGCACTTCGGTTCAAGATTTCATGAACTGCAAGTTTTAGAGATTGACGAGATTTAATAGATTCACTCATGTTTGTTACTTTTTTCCTTGTAATATATATATATATATATATATATATATATATATATATATATATATATATATTACAAACCAATAACTGGAACTTAATGTTTTTTCCCTGTTATTTTCTTACATCAAAAAAGAAACCGCGCAGACAACAAATGCAGTGATTTACTTTATGCTCTTTAAAAGTAGAGAGAGATTTCATGAATTAGTTTTGATACTAATTAAATATTAATATACCATTTTTTAAAAAAATTCAGTTACAACAACAATACTAAACACTCAATCAATCAATTGTGAAGAAAAATAAAGTACACTTGCCGTTAAAAGTAGATTAAGACCTAGCCCCTGCCCTATGTGATCATCCATGAAGATCACTGTCTTTGTGATCCTCTTGGCCTGACGAGTTCTCCAACCGAGGTGTCCCACCTCCTTAATTTCTCACTGGAACATGTGTATCAGGTTTTTTTTAAATTATTATTTTATTTATTTATTTATATTTTATTTATTAAATGTTTTTTTTTTTTTGTATCCATTCAGATGAAATCAATACACGTCAATTTTATATTAAATTGAGGATGCCCACTTTCTAGTTTCTACCGCGGCAGCTGTGATGAATTAGTATTGGCCAGCAATGAGTGTCCTGTCAAAAATGGAGCGACCTCTTCAGACATGCCTCACCCACGAATTCCCTATTTCAGTCTCCTCCTTTAATTTAACTATAATAAATCTTAATAAAAAAATTCATGAAAATAACACACGTTAGAATAAATTATTTTAAAAATATCATAATTTAAACCTAATTATTACTGAAAATAGCGGTTAAAAACAACCTTTTATCGGAAATAACTGGTACACGTAACAACTAGAATGACAAGGTTGTTTCAAAAGTTATTTTTCAATTAAATTAATTAACAACTACAAAATCAATTTAATTTTTATAAGAAAATAAATATTCAACAAATGAAATTCAAGACATATTAATGATATAGAAAACATTTGTACGCCTGGTTATTGTTTCGTACCTTCCAAGATTAGGGGTAACCCACTGTAATCCCAAAGTCCGCAAAGTCAAATATTTTTGAAGACTTTTTTTCCATTTCATGTTTGTTACTTTGCTTCATAGTTATTGATCCCGTCCCGGGTACCGCCCCGGATTTGTGTTTGGAACGGGACGTCCCGGTTTCGGTACCGTTCCGGGTACCGTTCCGGTTTTGTACTGTTCATTTTTATTTAATTATATATATGAAAAAAATAAAATATTAATTTAACAAGTATAATTTAAATTCAAGATAAATGAAATTTAAATTATCCAATATAAACATAATCTTAAAATTAGAAACATCTTTGAAATTCCAAAATATCATGAAAGTAAAATGTTCTAAAATAAAAGAAAAATACATCAAACATCTTCTACATATTATTATTATAATTAATAACTATTATTAATTTATTATATAATAATAATAATTATAATATAATAATACTTACTATAAAAGTAAAACCCACCCACCCCGCTTTTTGTCCCCTTCACTTTCATTTCAAACTAAAAAACCCCTATCTTTTTTCTCTTCAAGCCCTGCCCCTCGCTAAAAACCCAACCTTCAGGCTTCAAGCCTTCAACCCCTCTGCTCCTTCTCCAAATGCAAGGCTCAACGTCACAGCTAGTGGTAGTGCAACGACACTACCACCTCCTTTCCCTTTTTCCGGTCACCTTCACAGGTGGAATTATTTCACTGCAAGAATATTTCAAGATGAGATAAGGCGGTGCTTCAATAACCTTCGGGGACTGCAACGACAACAATTGTAAGTTGTAACTGCAATGGCAAAGTATTCCAACATCTTCAATGCATCATCTCCGCACTCAAAGAAAAGGCCAATCTTTCCAATAATCACTCTCGCATCGACCGCACTCTCCTCTCTTCCTCTCCTCCAAACCGTTCTCAAATATTTTCCTGAATCGAATCGAATCGAGGAAAACGACGCCGCTTTTGGGTTTTGGTCGACACCGAACGGAACCTCCTGCGATGTAACCGGGATGCTCCTACCGAATTTGGCCGGATTTTCCTGAATCGGCGGGATTTTTACTGGGACAAAACGTCGCCGCTTTTGTCCCGATTTTGCAACGGACGGGTCGTTCGGCCGTTCGGGCCGTTCCGCCGGAACGGGATCGGGATCAATAACTTTGCTTTGCTTTGCATCGAAAACAAAAAATCGATCGCTGTATTTGGAATACTAGTATTAAAATTAACGTATCCGAAGCTAGTCGTGCTTTTTAAAAATTTTAATTATTTTCAAAAAACGATTGCATTAATAACTTTATGCATCGATGTGGGATCGGCGACACGCTTCGCTCTCATATCATATCATGTTCCGTGGTTGTGGTGGATGCCCTGTGGGCCCGAGGATTTTAACGGATGCGATTCAGTGTTCGGGATAAGAGTTTAACCAAGTTGGGGATCAAGTAGTGCAAGTTATTCATCCGAATTTACTTTTTCGCATCAACCACGTAAGGTTGTTTGTCATTATTTTAAAAAAAAAATATTTTTATTTTATTTTAAATTTATTTTTATTTTTTTATATTTTTATATCATTTTCTTATATTGATATCAAACATAATTTTTTTAAAAATATATATATATATATATATATATATATATATATATATATATATTATTTTGATTCATTTCTAAACAAAAATTACTTAAAAAAACTTCAACCATACTTTCAACATGCAGTATATGCTTCAAAAACAAAACTTAAAACCATTTATTAGATGATCCAGAGGTAAAAACTTGAGATTAAAGAGTTTGCTCCCTTGTGATCTCAGGTTTGAACTATATAGTTGCTAATATATTGATCATTAAAAACTTATATAATTATTAACTTAAAGGCCTGTTAAATTAATCAAATTACACGTAATCTGACATTAACATGTTAATAAATAAAAAAATATAGCGTTCAGGAGACGAACACGTGCCCAAATCCCCACACCTGAAAATGATTTTTTGTACGAGCATACTTTTCAGGGACTTGATAGTAACTTCATCTGATTCTGGTCTTGAAAGGGAACTGGCTTGACGAAGCATGTCCTTTCCGCAAAACTTTGATACCAAAAGTATTCAGGTTTCTAGACCCATCCGCAAAATTCATAGAATGAGGACCTAATTGAAACTACAATATATAATTAATTTCAATTGAAGAACGGAATTGAAACAAATCAAAACTTATATAATAGCAATAAAGGCCAGAAAAACAAATCTAACGTTCAAGGACTGAAATGAAATTTAACAAAAAAAATTGTTGTGCCGATGTCAGCTTGCGCAGGCAGAAGAGAGAAATGGTGTGGGGGGATTTAAACGACCATTAACACGTCTTCGGACACAATATAGTCACACGCACCGCACTAGGTGGAAGAGAACATACCTGAAAATCATTCTAGACGCTAGTTGGGTATTTTTGGATGCTGGAGGAAGTCGCACGCGCCGTCCAAAACACGCGTGAGCGCGGAAACGAAAAGTGTGTCGCACTAAACAGCCGAGAAAAAAAATGGTTAGTTACCGGATCGCCCCTCCCTCCTAGGCATGATTTTTAGTCTTTTTCGAGGGACAAAACGGTTAATGCACTGTTCAATGAAATATTAAAAAAAAATTGGCTAGACAAATCGGACTGAAAATGCGCAATTAATGTGGTGGAGCCCCTCAAACCAAACACTTTTTTTTTGTCCTTTTTCGAGGGACAATTTTGTTAATACACTATTCAACAACGAGAAAAAAGGGCTCACATAGGCGCAAAGCATCTAGTTCACAATGACATTGAGTGTAGGTGAATAGGGATCCAGCGATCTAATTTAGCTTCTTTTGTAATGATCATGCTTATAGTTACACCTAGTCAAACTAAAATTTAAAGGGATATAACACTCAAAAGTTTAGAAATTTGTTGATTTTCTAATATTTTAGAATGCAGGTTTTATTATGGATTTAGCATCGTATAAGTTATATCTTAGCCTTTTTTTGGTAAAATATTTTTCACTCATTTGATAATTTTATCCCACTATAATTTTCTTGATAATACACGTGAGGGAAACTTTTTATCCATAAGTGTCATTGTAATTGAACAAGATAACATTTCTATTGGTTTGAATGTTTGTATTTTCTAATTTTCTAGAAGTTATTTTCTTACTAATTTTAAGTAGTAATAATTTATTTTCTAAATAACAATTATATCTGTTTCATATTTTATCTTTTAATATTTAATTTATTAGAAATTAAAGTTTTATAATTTATTATAATTTGTTTTTTTATATGGTTATTCTAGTTATATAACACGATTTGATAAATAAACTCAAGTTTTTGTACTGGTAAATCAGATCATATTGAGTTAACGGGTTTAATCTCTATTCTTTTGAGTATTTTCACAAAACAGTCCCAGGTGTCTGCCACGCGTGCACATATTCTTACGCGTGGAAACTAATTTCTCTTACATGTACCCGTGTCACAAATTAGCCACCTGTACTTGGGTTGTTGGAACATTTATTTGTTGATCAGTTGGGTTGCCTACGAGCCTCCTGCTGGGAAAACTTTGGCCTCAAAATTCTGTTTTTCTAAGTGAAAAAAGCTGCCGGACGTCTTTCCGAGGACTCGATTTAATAAACATTAATAGCATTAATGAGATTTTAATTAAGGTTGATTTTTAAAAGTTTTAAAATAATATTTTTTTATTTTTAAATATATATTAACATATATCAAATATTTTTAAAAAACATTATATATTTTTTAAAGATACTTTTGAAACATAGTATGCTAAAAATATTTAAAAAAAAATAAACAACTCAGTATTTGATATTATATTTTAAAAGTAGTTTTGAAAAAATTATTTTTTTTTTTTATTTAAAATTAAATTTTTTTTTGATATTTTAAAATTATTTTCATGTATTAATATTAAAAATAATTTTTATTTAATATATTTCTAGAAAAATATATATTTTCAAAAATAATAAAAATCATATTCTTTCGATCACGTTATCGTGTTATTCACCACTCAAAATGCTACATATAAAATATTCTAGCGATCTCTTTTAAAAAATTAATATTAAAAGCTTTACAGTGAAAAATAAACATGGCAGTACATGCGAGCACGAAAAATTTCCTCGCTATAATTGAGGTGCCATCAAGTCCATTTGTCAGAATCGCTAATTACCTGCCAAACTAAAATCCTCTCTCCCCCGGGCGACCTCTATCTCTCCAATGGCTCCACCGGAAGGTGACTCCGGCGAGCCTGTAACTCCTGCAGGTAGACTATTCCTCCTACCGGAAATGAATAACATAATTCACTGTGCAATTGGTTTGAAAAACAAGATAGACATGGACTCCACAAGATCAGCCATCAAGAGTTCTCTCATGCTCAAGCACCCAAGATTTTGCAGCCTCCTCGTACGTGACAAGAATGGACGGGAGCACTGGAAAAAAACAGATATCGATATCGATCAGCACTTCATTATTGTAAACAAAAGGAAAGATTCTCGCTCTTCATGTACCGATGCTGATGATGTTGATAGAGTAGTGAATGAATACATAGCTGATTTATCAGTTAGTACTCCGCTTGAGATAAGCAAGCCTCTGTGGGAAGTCCACGTCTTGTTGGAGCAAAACTGTGCTATCTTGAGGATTCATCACGCCTTGGGAGATGGGATTTCTTTGATGT
This sequence comes from Salix viminalis, assembly GCA_029228465.1. Taxonomy (NCBI): domain Eukaryota; kingdom Viridiplantae; phylum Streptophyta; class Magnoliopsida; order Malpighiales; family Salicaceae; genus Salix; species Salix viminalis. Next base: position 17,349,379 of record CM055441.1, on the reverse strand, counting down.
CACTGTTTTTGGCGATCTGCAGGACAGCGGGTGATCCTGAGAAGATTCCCACTCTGGTTACTGGGAGGAGGCCGGATTATGGGAAGGAAGGGAAACAGCAGGATTGGGGAGGGGTTATTTTGAGAGTTCTGCAGATGGTTTGGTTTAGTTTGGCTTTTTGTTTAGAGTTTGTGCTGAGAATTTTGTGGGTTTGTGACAAGAAGACTGTGATTTCTGGTGGTGACGGGGTGGAGCTGTGGCCGAGGAAATTGGCTACTGCTAAGTTTTTGATTGAAGATATGAAGACTGTGAAAAGAGCTGTTGCTAATGCGGTACTCTTTTAACCTTTTTCTGGGAAACAAATTTCAGATTTTTGTTATTACATGTATTGATGGAGTAATTTGCCTGTGAATTTCTGATTAGTCATTAAAAGGTGTCTTTGTGTTCTTCAGCTTCACAGCTAAAGTCTTCCAAAAACATATCGATGACTTGAAAGATCCAAACAGTTGTTGGCTTAGATTTCTAGGACCAATCACTATCAAGTGTGTTTTAGGATCAAATCTCGATATCGAGATTTTTCCAACCAATTACCAGCTTCCTACCCCCCGTGAATCATATTTTAACTCATTTTCAATAACACAAGACGCAAGAGATTTTTATATAGTTTTTAATTGACTAATAATAGTTAAAGTCAGTGATGATCGGTTTTTTATTATATATATAAGATCTGTAAATTTTCATGGAAAGGGGTAATCAAAATACCTGTGCAAATTCTTTGGACACATTTATAGCTTTTATTGACAACATAAATTGTGTACAATTGGTAGAAGTTTTTTTATAGAAAGGGGTATTTAAAAAATATATTTAGCTTATTTGTAATCAGCGTTCATGCCGCTCTATAATTAGAAGCCCTTATACTTGTCTTTTCTGCAACTAGCATCTCTCATAGTTAGCGACCATGCTATCATATTTACTACGTGGAAAGGGCTTAAGATCTTTCAAATAAACTAAGTGCACAGTTGAACATGTATCAACACCAAATGTAGTATTTCTATTTTGACTGCGTATGATTATGATACGATGAAGATAGACCAGGGGTTCTTCTTATAATCAATGATTAAAGAGCGTGGTTGGCTGATTAAGAGGGTTGATTACTATAACAATAGATTTTTATCTACCTCCCTTTTTTCTGTCATGTTTTTGTTGCAGAAAATGATACGATCATGACATCTAAACAACTTTAAGAATGCTAAAAAGATTGAAGTCATTTTGAGTTTGATTAGACCCAAACTGTGATGAGTGTCATCAATAGTCAGATCTAGTAGGTAGAATAGAGTTAGTTATGTGAAGGATCTGTGTTTTTTTCTGGCAATATCATTTGGAGTTGTTGCCACATGCAGATGAAACAACAAGACTTTGATTGTTTGTTTCAACTAAAAGCGAGTCCCTGATTGTTTGTTTGCTTGTCAGGATAATTACGTTAACAATAGCATGCACGCAGTTCATTTCTGATATAATAACTCTGAGTCTGTCAAATTAACGCAGACCATTAATGATGTCCTTTTCGGGGTTATATCATCCGGACTATCAAGATATTTGGATCACAGATCTCCGAAAGGTACGTAAAGTGCGATTTGGATTTCGAATTTTGAACAAACATTTCCTGATTATTTAAATCGAACTCAATGTTCTTGAAGCTCTGCAAGAGGGCCAGCAAATAACAGGAATGGCCATGGTCAATTTAAGAGAAAAACAAACCCTGCAGGTGAATCATGCACTTAATTCTTCACTGTGTCTACGTTTTTGTTTAAGATTCCAAAATAGTGAATTTGTTTAAGGTATAGCCAAGGTAATGCTACCACTTCAAACCATATTGGAAAACATTTGCAAACTGCAGATGACTAGTTTAGTAATATATATATCTTTTTAATCCAAAGATGGATAATTTACTTGTTTCATTATAAGAAACATTTATACCTCGTCGAGACAGACCTGACATTTTAATTATGGTTAATAATATGTTTTCTCCTATGCTTTGCAACTTGTTCAAATGGTTTCCTGACTGGTTTGTTCAGGATATATCCGAAATGTTGAAAAACAATTCAGGATCGCAATCGCGATGGGGCAACCGGTTTGGTTTCATTCTCCTTCCTACATTTTATCATAAGCATAACGTCGACCCTCTTGAACATGTGAGACGAGCCAAGAAGATGATTGATAGGAAGAAACAAACATCAGAGGCTCACTTCGCGTATCACATCGGACATCTAGCAATGTCTTTGCTAGGACCGAAGGTAACAAGACATTGAAATCTTTTTACCTGATAGTTTTGGTGCATGCTTGTATATAATTCCTTGTTTTTTTCTCATTTCAGGCTGCATATGTCCTTAATTACAGGGTTCTTTGTAACACTACGTTTACATTCTCAAACGTGGTTGGCCCACAGGAGGTGATTACTATAACAGACAATCCTATAACGTTCCTGAGAGTGAATACATCTAGCATACCCCATGTACAACCTCTAAACTCTAATGATTCTCCATGTTTAAACTTTAAACTCGTTGTAGCTTGGGATCATAGATTAATCTGCTTCTAATACGAGGTTTTTTTTTTTTGTCGGGGTGGTAATGCAGTCACTCACGATGCACATGGTGAGCTATGCAGGGAGAGCTGACATGCAAATCATGGTGGCCAAAGACATTATCCCGGACCCAGAATTTCTTGCCAAGTGCTTTGAAGATGCCTTGGTTGAGATGAAGGAAGCAGCTGCAGCCGCAGTATAAAATCACACGGTACATAATTAATTAGCACATAGATTTCAACTCACCGATTTAACAGTGGAATGATTAGCACAGAGATTTCGACTCACCGATTTGATAGTGGAATGAAAATACTTGTAATATTTAGTGTCTGACTGGGATTATGAATCATTGATTTCGATGTGGTTCTGACTTCTATAATCATATGTTTGGTAGTATGATAACGATTATTCTGTAATGTTCTAGCAGGAGGAGGGTAATTGGTTCTGCCATGAACAAAGACAATAGCTCTTAAGAGGACCGGGAATGAGAAGAAATTTCATCCAGAAAAGGTGAGACTTGTATGGACGACTGTGCAGACTTTCTTTTTGGAAGGATGAAGTGTGGCAGAGGGTTTATGTCTTGAACAAAATAGTGTAGCACCGAGAAGAGAAGAATGATAGTGTACCAAGTAGGATTCAGAGGGGTGTGAGTTCAACTAAATTAATTGTTCTCTTAATTTTTTTCACAAGTAAAAATCTAAATAACATTACAAATTGTATTAGAGCGATGTTCATTAGATAAAATGGAAGAAGGTAGCAGGGTTTTTTAATTAATAAAAATCATAACAAACATGAAATAAGAACAAGACACACAACAACAAAAAATCAATAGTAAGTTTTGGAAGACATAACACATCAATTAAGGATCATGGCTACTATAGTGTATCAAATAACTAAGGTTTCAAGGAAAAAGACCAATTGATTCACAACCTAACTCTCATTCTAGGTTAATAAACGAAAATAATAAGATCTTTATAATTGTTTCAAGCAAAAGGTCTTTCTAATTCACAGCACATCGATTTAATTGTTTTTTAGGAGGGTTAATGGATGAGATCATGTTTGGGGTCAGAATGCTTAACCCTTAAATTTGGTTATTGCTTATGGATTTGCCAAGATGCAAGAAGATAATTTAGTTATGATGAGAAAGACTTGACATTAAAAATACTGATTGTTTTAGAATGTGGTTAAAATTATTTTAAAAGTATTTTTTGTTTAGAAATGCATTAAAATAATAATTTTTAATTTTTTAAAAAATATTATTTTTAACACTAGAACATAAAAAATTGATCTAAAACATTATTTTTTTAAATTTAAAATAAAAAAAATTTTAAAATATTTTTTAAAACAAAGTAACAATCACACCCTGAGATATATCCCCTGCCCTCTGTTATCATCCATGAAGATCACTGTCTTTGTGATCCTCTTGGCCTGACTTGTTTTCCAACCGAGGTGTCCCGCTTATTTAGGGACTCTGTTTGGAAGTGTGGTTGCGATAGCTTTTTTAAAGTGTTTATCGTGCCGAAATACATCAAAATGATGTTTTTTTATTTTTTTAAAATTATTTTTGAAATTAGCACATCAAAATAATCTAAAACACACAAAAACATATTTATTTAAAATGAAATTTTTTTTTCAAATTTCAGCCAAAAACCGGTGGGATCGGAATGCCCAACGGCACTTATTTTTTCAGTGGAACCGTGGATGATAATTGATTACATGTGTATCATATTTTATTTATTAAATGATTTTTTTATTTATATCCATTCAGATGAAATCAATACACATTAATTTTATATTAAATTGAGGATACCCACTTTCTACCACGGCAGCTGTGATGAATTAGTATTGGCCAGCAATGAGTGTCCTGTCAAAAATGGAGCGACCTCTTCAGACATTCAGTCTCCTCCTCTAATTTAACTATAATAAATCTTAATAAAAATTTCATGAAAATAACACATGTCAGAAAATTATTTTAAAAATATCATAATTTAAAAACAACCTTTTATCGGAAATAGCTGGTATACGTAACCACTAGAATAACACGGTTGTTTTCAAGTTATTTTTAAATTAAATTAATTAACAACTGCAAAATCAATTTATTTTTTTATAAAAGTATTTTAATAAATTTTAAATTAAAAAATACTCAAAAAAAAACCGACTGCATTGATAACTTTGCTTACTGATTTGGGAGTGGCGAAACGTTGCGTCTCATTCTCATATCATATCATGTTCCGGTGGTTGTGGTGGATGCCTGTGGGCCTGAGGATTTTAACAATGCTGTTTATTGCTCAGATAATTTTTATAATGTAAACAATAATTTTTAAAAATAAAAAAAAAATGTTATTTTGATTTAGGCCCCGTTTGTTTGCTGGAAAGTGGTTTTCTTTTGGAAAGTGAATTCCTGGGAAAGTGAATTCCTGGAAATTGAATTTCTGGAAAGTGAATTCTGATGTTTGGCAGTGTTATGGAAAATGAACTGGAAAACACTTTCCAGTGTTTGTTTGTGTTATGGAAAATGAACTGAAAAATAATTTATTAATAAATTAATTAATTTTTCAAGTTTATTAAAATAATGAGGAGCAAATCTTACAAATTAAAAAGTTGAATGAGAATGAAATTGAAAAAAATATAATTTCATAAATTATCTCAAATAAAATAAATAATAATCAAAATAATAGAGATCAAATCTAAAAAATTTAAAAAAAAATGAAAGGTGAATAAATTAAAATAATAATAATTAACATTTCATAAATTATTTCAAATAAAATAAGTAACAATAAAAAAAAATGAGGACCAAATTTGATAGATAAAAAATTTCAATAAAAAAATGATAAGAAAAAAAGCAAATAGCAATTATAAAAATAAGGACCAAAATTAATATAAAAATTAAATTTTAAGAGATGGAATTGAAAAATAAATATTCAAAACAAATTATATATAGCAATCAAAAGTTTGAGGATCAAATTTGATATAATCAGCAAATAGCAATTATAAAAATAAGGACCAAAATTAATATAAAAATTAAATTTTAAGAGATGGAATTGAAAAATAAATATTCAAAACAAATTATATATAGCAATCAAAAGTTTGAGGATCAAATTTGATATAATCAGCAAATAATGACATTTCTAAATTTTTCACAACTTCCGGAAAGTGTTTTCCGCCCAAATTTTCCGAAAAATACTTTCCCCGAAAAACCAAGCCAAATTTTTCTTTGACTGGAAAGTGTTTTCCGTTGACCAACTTTCCGGAAGGCAAACAAACACAGGAAAGTTTGGAAAGTGGTTTCCCAAAAATCACTTTCCTTGAAACAAACAAGGCCTTAGTTTTAAACAAAAAAAGTTATTTTTTAAAAAAAATTCAACGTTCAGGAGACGAACACGTGCCCAGTCCCACATCTGGAAATGAATTTCTGTGCGAGCGTACTTTTTATGGACAAGATAGTAACTTCTTGTAACTCTGGTCTTGAAAGAGAACTGGCTTGACGAAGCATGTCCTCTACTTTTCATAAGCTATTATTTGTTTTTTTGGCCAAGGAGAATTTCAGAACTCCCATGTTTTACATTGTTGTCCAACTATAATTTTATTTTATTTTTATTTTAAAATGATTTTTTGTTTTAAAATTATTTTACATGTTAATATCACAAAATATTTTTAAAAAAGTAAATATTATTTTAATATATTTTGAAGTACAAAACACTTAAAAAAATAATTTTAATATAGGGCCTTTAATCATCATTTTCTTCCTTTTTCATTATTTTTTCTTTAAAGGTTGTCACCACAATTTACTCTGAAAGGGCTTAATATCATCTTATTTTTTCATCAACCAGCTTCATTTTTTTAGCATCATTAACAAGAAAATTACACGTGGAATTCAAAGAAAAAAAATGAACATATTCCCACGTGCGACAAAAGCCCTTCCTTTGTTAGCTTTACATTTATAATGATCATGCTTATAGTTACACATGGTCAAATTTAAAATTTAAGGTGATATAACACGCAAAAGTTTGGAACACGTGTTAATTTTCTATAATTTTAGACCGTGGGAATTTCATTATGAATTTAGCATTATAGAAGTTATCTTTTGGTTTATTCCCTTAGGTAAAATGTTTTTTTTACTTATTTAATAATTTTGTCATTTCTAGCCTTGTTTAACCTATACTCTAATTTGATGGTGAACACAGGTGCAATGATCGATAATTTAATGTTATTTGTGCATTCATTCTATAATTATTCATCAAAATCTTTTAAAAGATCAAAAAATCTAGTCGCATCTACATTGAGCTCTTCATCTACGATTGAACATTGACCTATATAGCCATAATTCATTCTCTTTACATCTATAATCATATTCCTATCAGGGTTATTATTGTTATCTAGAACTCCACAAGTATTGCTAGAACTAAAAGGTGACCCAATCATTTTTTCTACCATGATGTCATAAAGGAACATATGATTCTTCGTGTGCTAATTAACAAATACATTTATCCATGAACCTTTTTTTTTTTTTTGTAAGAGATGCATCGTGACATTATTTGGATTGATATATTTTTTACTCTTACAATATTTATATTAATATTTAATTTCACCTCTGCTAATATTTTTTGAATTAAATAGTGTATAATTAATCAAATCATCAACGTCATTACAATAATTCATCTTGCATCACCTTTTAAGTGACACTTGATGTATCAAAAAATACTTATTCATTACTTATACGAAACCTATATAGAATATTAATGATGACATGTATTAATTGATTACGTCAATTAAATAAATTAGCTAAACATTGGTTTAACTCAAATATATTCAATCTATTTTAATAATACCCTTAAATATTTAACGATTTTCTATGAAAACTCAAATTTCCTCACAATCACTGAAAAAATCAGCTTAACTCTAAAACCAACATAATATGAAATAAACTCATTAAATAAACCATTATATATTTCATTACAAAGCACCTAAGTAAAAAAATCAATTTTATAAAATTAATAACGAATATATATACATATACATATTTTTAAATTTCAAACAACCCTAACATGTGCAGATCATGCATCCATACAATAAATTCTCATGGGAAAAAGCTATAAAACAATTAAACTACATCAAAATACCAAAGACAATTTAATTAACTTTGTAAAATGAGTTTAAACAAAAAAATAAATAGTTTTTCTTATTTAATCTGTAACTAAACGACTAGATAACAAGCCTGAGCAAATAACTGATGATATATATTTGCATAAACAATGAAAGAAAAAGAAAAACATGAGAGAGTGAGAGAGGGGTCAATTGTTAGGTTATAACTTAAAACTATCAATTGATATTAGTGACAGATTTATTTTGTTGACAATGTCATCTTTAATAATAACATATCATTTTTTTCTTCTTACCTTTTTCCCACTATAATTTTCTTGATATACACGCGAGGGAAACTTTCCATCGATGAATGTCATTGTAATTGAACAATAAAATATATCTATTGGTATGCTTGTCTGTATTTTCTAATAATGATTTTAAAAAAAATAATAATAATTATGTCTATTTCAAATTTTATTCTTTAACAATTGATTTATGAAGAATTAAACTTCATGATTTGTTTTAACTTGCTTACCATATGGTTATTTTAGTTTTATAACCTATGTAATGAGTTTGATAGGTCAACTCAAGTTTTTTTACCAGTTTGTTTTTCAATTACACTCTTTAATACTGTATAATACTGTATTAAGTTTTATTATTTATTTTGATTTGTTTTCTATGAGATCATCTTGACTTTATAACCTAGATTATAAGTTTTGAAAATTAACTTGGGTAAAATAGGAATGTTTTATTGTGTTTTTGTTTTAAATTGATTTTTTTTCAATATCAGCCTTTAATAATAAGTTTATATTGGAATTATATTTTATAGTTTGATTTAACTATTTTTTCTAGATGGTTAACTCAATTTATTGACACAAGTTACAAGTATAGTAGGTTAACCCTAATTAATTTAATTTGTTTTTTTTTATTTACTTTACACGAGTGACTAATTATATTTTATAACTATAGTATATATATATATATATCTCTTTTATTTAAAGAGTATACATAATTATAGTTTGATCACCATGGAAACTTTATACACTCCTGTTATATATATTATCCGGAGAGGGCATTCAAGATGTTAGATGTGGTATTATATCAAATGCCCTTAAAACAGTCTCATGTGTCTGTCACGCGTGTCCATTTAATTTATTTTAAATGTAACAGTGTCACAAATTAGCCACTTTACTTGGGTTGTTCGAGCATTTATTTGTTGATCAATTTAGGTTTCGATATTAATAACATGGTTAGTGGTTAGGGTTGTTGAAGTTGTTTTATAAAATTTTAAATTATTTTTTATTTAAAAATATATTAAAATTATATATTTTTTATAATTATTTTTGATATTAACATATTAAAATAATTTAAAATAAAATATATTTTTTTTTCCAAAAATACTTTTTGAAATGGAGTGCCAAAACAATCAATTTTTTTTGGAAACATCTGTTATTTCACATTGTATTTCAAAAGTGTTTTTAAAGAAATATGATTTTATATTTATTTTTTACTTTAAATTATTTTTTTTTGATTTTATATTATTTTTATTTGTTGAAGTTAAAAATCATTTTTATACATTTCTAAACAAAAAAATATTTTCAGAAAAATAACCTTAAACACAATCACATACAGTCTTTTAATCAAATTTTATGCAAATCATTCACACTCAAAATGATATATATATACACACACACAATTTTCTAGCGATCTCTTTTATAAAAAATAGATATTAAAAACTTTAAATAAACATGCACATGGGAGAATAAAAAATTTTCTTGCTTTAAATTGAGGCGCCATCAAGTCCATTTGAAAGAATCGCTGATTACCTGCCAAACTAAATTCCACTCTCCCCCCTCTCTCCCCCGCCCCCCGTCTATCTCTCCAATGGCTCCACCGGAAGGTGACTCCGTCGAGGCTGTAACTCCTGCAGGTAGACTATTCCTCCTACCGGAAATGGATATTATAATTCACTGTGCAATTGGTTTCAAAAACAAGATAGACATAGACTCCACAAGATCAGCCATCAAGAATTCTCTCATGCTCAAGCACCCAAGATTTTGCAGCCTCCTCGTACGTGACAAGAATGGACGGGAGCACTGGAAAAAAACAGATATCGATATCGATCAGCACTTCATTATTGTAAACCAAAAGAATGATTCTCGCTCTTCATTTACCGATGCTGATGATGCTGATAAAGTAGTGAATGAATACATTGCTGATTTATCAGTTAGTACTCCGCTTGACATAAGCAAGCCTCTGTGGGAAGTCCACGTCTTGTTGGAGCAAAACTGTGCTATCTTGAGGATTCATCACGCCTTGGGAGATGGGATTTCTTTGATGTCACTGTTTTTGGCGATCTGCAGGACAGCGGGTGATCCTGAGAAGATTCCCACTCTGGTTACTGGGAGGAGGCCGTATTATGGGAAGGAAGGGAACCAGCAGGATTGGAGAGGGTGTTATTTTGAGAGTTCTGCAGATGGTTTGGTTTAGTTTGGCTTTTTGTTTAGAGTTTGTGCTGAGAATTTTGTGGGTTTGTGACAAGAAGACTGTGATTTCTGGTGGTGACGGGGTGGAGCTGTGGCCGAGGAAATTGGCTACTGCTAAGTTTTTGATTGAAGATATGAAGACTGTGAAAAGAGCTGTTGCTAATGCGGTACTCTTTTAACCTTTTTCTGGGAAACAAATTTCAGATTTTTGTTATTACATATATTGATGGAGTAATTTGCCTGTGAATTTCTGATTAGTCATTAAAAGGTGTCTTTGTGCTGTTCAGCTTCACAACTAAACTAAGTGCACAGTTGAACATGTGTCAACACCAAATGTAGTATTTCTATTTTGACTGCGTATGATTATGATACGATCAAGATAGACCAGGGGTTCTTCTCATAATCAATGATTAAAGAGCGTGGTTGGCTGATTAAGAGAGTTCATTACTATAACAATAAATTGTATCTACCTCCCTTTTTCTCCTGTCATGTTTTTGTTGCAGAAAATGCTACGATCATGACATCTAAACAACTTTAAGAATGCTAAAAAGATTGAAGTCATTTTGATTTTGATTAGACCGAAACTGTGATGAGTGTCATATCACTGGGGACTTTCATGAAATGTAGCCACTGATGAAACAGTAAGTCAGTAGTCAGATCAAGTTGGTAGAATAGATTTATGTGAAGGATCTGTGTTTTTTTCTGGCAATATAATTTGGAGTTGTAGCCACTGATGAAACAATAAGACTCTGATTGTTTGTTTCAACTAAAAGCGAGTCCCTGATTGTTTGTTTGCTTGTCAGGATAATTACGTTAACAATAGCATGCACGCAGTTCATTTCTGATATAATAACCCTGATTCTGTCAAATTAACGCAGACCATTAATGATGTCGTTTTCGGGGTTATATCATCCGGACTATCAAGATATTTGGATCAAAAAAGATCTCCGAAAGGTAGGTAAAGTGCGATTTAGATTTCGAATTTTGAACAAACATTTCCTGATTATTTCGAACTCAATGTTCTTGAAGCTCTGCAAGAGGGCCAGCAAATAACAGGAATGGCCATGGTCAATTTAAGAGAAAAACAAACCCTGCAGGTGAATCATGCACTTAATTCTTCACTGTGTCTACGTTTTTGTTTAAGATTCCAAAATAGTGAATTTGTTTATGGTTAATAATATGTTTTCTCCTATGCTTTGCAACTCGTTCGAATGGTTTCCTGACTGGTTTGTTCAGGATATATCCGAAATGTTGAAAAACAATTCAGGATCGCAATCGCGATGGGGCAACCGGTTTGGTTTCATTCTCCTTCCTACATTTTATCATAAGCATAACGTCGACCCTCTTGAACATGTGAGACGAGCCAAGAAGATGATTGATAGGAAGAAACAGACAGTAGAGGCTCACTTCGCGTATCGAATCGCACATCTAGCAATGTCTTTGCTAGGACCGAAGGTAACAAGACATTGAAATCTAAGAAGTACTAGATAGTTTTGGTGCATGCTTGTCTATAATTCGCTGTTTTTTTTTTTCATTTTTATTTCAGGCTGCATATATCCTTAATTACAGGATTCTTTGTAACACTACGTTTATGTTCTCAAACGTGGTTGGACCACAGGAGGTGATTGCTATAACAGGCAATCCTATAACGTTCGTAAGAGTGAATACATCTAGCATACCCCATGTACAGCCTCTAAACTCTAATGATTCTCCATGTTTAAACTTTAAACTCGTTGTAGCTCGGGGATCATAGATTAATCTGCTTCTAATACAAGTTTTTTTTTTTGTTGGGGTGGTAATGCAGTCACTCACGATGCACATGGTGAGCTACGCAGGGAGAGCTGACATGCAAATCTTGGTGGCCAGAGACATTATCCCGGACCCAGAATTTCTTGCCAAATGCTTTGAAGATGCCTTGGTTGAGATGAAGGAAGCAGCTGCAGCCGCAGTATAAAATCACACCGATTTGAAAGTAGTGGAATGAAAATAATTGGAATATTTAGTGTCGGACTGGGATTATGAATCATTGATTTAGATGTGGTTCTGACTTCTATAAGCATATGTTTGGTATTTTGATAACGATTCTGTAACGTTCTAGCTGGAGGAGGGTAATTGGTTCTGCCATGAAAGAAGACAATAGCTCTTAATAGGACTGAGAATGACAAGAAATTTCATCCAGAAAAGGTGAGACTTACATGGACGACTGTGCAGACTTTCTTTTTGGAGGGATAACATGTGGCAAAGGGTTTATGTCTTGAACAAAATAGTGTAGCACCGAGAATGAAAGCGTACCAAGTAGGATTCAGAGGGGTGTGAGTTAAACAAATAAAGCAATTATCCAAGATCTTCCAATCCTTATTTTAAATCCAAACTTAATAGTTTTCATTCAATAAAAAGGGGGAGGGATTGGTTGAGGGGACATGAAAATGTTTTGAATCAAATCTCATTTACAAAAAGAGGCTCGGGTCATTTGGATTCCACCCAAAAATATTAGTATAGGTTATTTCTCATTACTCTATTATGTTTTGTCCAATCAATACTTTTAATTTAAGTTGTTATTCTCCAAATTTTGGTTCAATAACATTTAATTTCAACTAAATTAATAGTTCTCTTAATTTTTTTCACAAGTAAAAAACTAAAAACACATTACAAATGGTATCAAAGCGTGCCCGATTAGATATAATGGAAGAAGGTACAAGGGTTTTTTAATTAATAAAAACTATAACAAACATGAAACAACGACAAGACACACAACAACAGAACTAATAGAATCAATAGTAAGTTTTGGAAGACATAATACATCAATTAAGGACCATGACTACTATAGTGTATGAAATAACTAAGGTTTAAAAGAAAAGACCAATTGATTCACCACCAAACTCTTATTCCAGGTTAGTGAACGAAAATTATAAGCATGAGATTGTTACATATAAAGGGCAACTACTAGTTCAAGTTATGTTTATTCAGTTAGGATTTTCTTAATTTAGTAGGGATGAGCTAGTAGGTTGGGTTTATAAGGCTAACCAATTTTCCTGTTTTCACAATAATCCCCCTCAGTATAAATTGTTTATAGCTTGGTAACAAGAGTTCGAAGAGACAATATTCTCATAAGCTGGGAAATGTTTGAGAAGGCTTTATAAATCCATTTTCGTTCATCTTTTTATGATGATCCGATGGAAGCCTTGATAAATTTAGGGTAATCTACAACTAAGGAATATAAACCTAGTTTGAAATTCTTTCAAACAAAGTAAAAGGTCTTTCTGATTCACAATGATTTAATTGCTTTTTAGGAGGGTTAATGGATGAAATCAGGTTTGGGGTGAGAATGCTTAACCCTTAAATTTGGTTATTGTTTATGGACTTGCCATGATGCAAGAAGACAATCTGGTTATGATGAGAAAGACTTGGAAAAATAATCAATTGTGATCCTAGGCTAGTAATGTCTTTAAGACAATATCTGATAATAAGCTAACATTGTCAAATGGGGATTAGATGAAGATTTAACATTTGATTTATTAAAGAAGACAGTTTTTACCTTGTTTTTTATAACATTTCCAAATTTTAACAAGGTTTTTTTTTGGTGGAATGTGATGTATTAGGGTTTAAGGTTATGACTATATTGATGCAATAATAGTTAACCTATATCTTATTTCAACAAGATCCTCAATGATAAAGAATTATTATTATTTGCTTAAAAGAAAGAGTTTCTAGCCCTAGTTTTAATAATTTATAAGTGGAGGCTATTTGTTGGGTCAATCATTCAAGATTCAAACCAATTAATATAGCCTAAAATATTTGTGTAATAGAGACTGGGCATGCCCTCCCAACAAAAATAGATGTCAAAGTTATTTGGATAAGACACAATGGTGGAATTTAAGTGGTGAAGGAAAACATGGTTGCAAATGCATTATCCATTTTATCATTATTTTATTATGTTCCATCCAATCAACAATTTTAATCCTCCAAGTTTGGATAAATATAATTCATATTCAATAATGTTAATTGTTCTCTTAATTTTCTTTGCAAGTAAAGTAAGAACTGAGGAGCATTACAAGTTGCTTTTCAAAGATTGTCTTTGTTTGAAAATATATTTAAATAATAGTTTTTTTAAAGAAAATATTTTCACATTAACACGTCAAAATAATTTTAAAATGTAAAAAAAATAATTTTAAAGAAAAACAAATATTGAGCGAGATGGTTGTCACTTGTCAAATGATCTCCAAATGAAAATATTTTATAAGCTAACATCATAGCCATTTCCATATGTTATCTTTAAAACCTACAATTTAAAACTTTTTTAAAAAAATCATATTCAAAATTAAAAACCATAATTTTCTTAAACATGTTTTTTAAATACCAAATGGTATTCTTTTGCTCAACATTCAACACTGCTAAAAACAAATATGCAAGTACATGAAAAGCCAAGTCTAAATAAACAATACTTTATTCAAAATTATAAAAATACTTATCTCTAGATGTTGTCTAATTAATCAATAATCTCTCAGTATAACTTTCAAATGATATGGTTCCTTAAAATTGTACAAAGTCTTGTTGACCTAGTGGTCACGAGTTCGAATCTCATCAACCTCATTATATTTGATATAAAAAAATAGGCATAAGGTAGTGTGGAGTTGTGTGCAAGTTTTAAGCCCAAAAAGCTTTTAATTGAAGAAATATGTTAAATAATAATATAAATCATATCTCAGGGCCTCATCCAACAACTTAAACTTTTAGATGAAATGGTTCCTATCAAGAAATCATCCCACATAAAAGCTTAAGTTATTAGATGAGGTTCTAGTATATGATTTATATTATTCTTTAACACACCTTCTTGAATGAAAGTCTTTTAGGCTTGAAACTTGCATAGGTCTACATTATCTTGTGCATTGGATTTCCATAATGGTATGGATGTTAGCTTTCTAATTCCACTAGAATCACTCTACTTCAACCTCTATAGCTCAAATCTGTCAATTTCTCCAATTTGTTTTTTAAAAAAAAATTCCTCCAAAAATTCCTTTAAAACATAAAACAAAGAATATCAATATATTTTATATATAAAACATAGACAAAACACTTGATAAATATAAATAAAACTATTGAGTAATATGGTTGCATCATTTCTCCATTTGCTAAACCCACGTGTATCTCACGCCATCAAATATCCTAATTGGAGACAAGACATGTATGATGAATTTACTGTACTTGTTCGACATGGAACTTGGACTCTTGTTCCTCCCAATCCATCTCATAATCTCATGGGAAACAAATGGATATTCAGAATCAAACGTAATCCTGATGGAAGTATCGCAAGGCATATCTTGTAGGTCTTAATTGTAATGTAACCTTCAGCTCAGTTGTTAAACAAACTACTGACTACTGTTCTACTAGTCTTTTCTCTAGCATCCTCTTTTTCAATTTGATGTTAACAATGTCTTTTTACATGAATACTTAATGAAGATGCTTCTAAGCAACAGCCGACAGGTTTTGTGGATTCATCTCAAACATCCTATGTTTGCAAACTTCGTAAATCAATCTACGACCTCAAGTAAGCACCACATACATGGTACAGTGTTGTTTCGTCAACGTTGTTGCACTTGTGATTACACAACTCCTCCTCAGATTGTTCTCTGGTTATCTATCACAATAAGTGCACAATAATACATATTCTGGTATATGTTGACGATTTTTATTCCTTCAGGGTCTGTTTCCAGGATTTGGAAGACCCTTTGTATTCTATGCAGAGATTTTGCAGAGGTTTTTTTACAAATCTTTCCAGAATGCTTCCATATATTTCAGCCTTGCATCGTTATTTCTCAATCAATCCTTTTGATTACTTTCCTTTTAGGGTTGGACGGACATCGGAAGCTAAAGATGCTGCAAGGGTTGCTTTGAAATCACCATGGTGGACTTTAGGTTGAGCATACCAGGTATTCACCCTTGTTTAATATGGACTCGTTGTGTTTTAGATCTATCATTTCCTTCTTATTTTCCCCTTTTCTTGATTTTGGTTAATCCTGATCAGGAGTGGCAGGCATTGCACAATGGGAGGATGAACAAATTGAATACATCAAGGAAAAGGTGAGTGAAGAGGGTAGGCAAGAGGATTTGAAGAAGGGAAAGGCAGCTGCACAGGTACCACCATAGCCGAAAACAAAAACCAAATTCTGATTATAAACTCTCATCGATTAATCACCGCAATTATATTAAATTTTAGATAATTCTACATAATGTCAAGTAAAAATGAATCACATGTATGCATCAGCAATATTAATGGCAGAATATGCATCTCATTCCATTTTCTCAGTTACAGTGCCACTTTAAGCTCTCTAATGTCCTCAAACCTAGATACATGTACACATCAAGCAATTCTAAGAGAAATATACGTTTCTTTTTCCAAAAAGAAGAGAAAAAGTATGATGCCCTGCATTATCACTCTTTCCTATCATCAACCAAAACCAATGAACATTAAAAATATTCAACCATAAGACCGTGGCTTTCACCAGTCCAGTTTGTATTGGTGCAGTCATGGCAACAACCTCTATCATACCTTCACTAAGGATCGGGACCTCCTGCTTGCCCCTTTCTTCCTCATTAATAGCCTTCTCAGCAAACCAAATCCTAGTTTTTTACCAGGAACAATAGCCAGACCCTCAACTGCGGCATCACCGGCTTTGTGCTTTGGTCCATAATATGCTTCAGGAGCACATACCAAGGCATTAGGACTAATCAACCCTTTACCATTATCTGAATCAGAGTGGTTAAGAGAGGATATTTGTGCATCATCAGTTGGAGATCTGAGAATAATTGCTTTAGATCTATCTTCAGCTAGCATTTGATCACGCAAGGAGAAGCGCTTGTTCAAGTTCCTGATATTGGTGGCAGTGGTTGTGGCACCAGTAGTGGTGAAAACGTTGTCAAAGAGTGCTGCTTCTCTTGGTGAAGCCAGAGCCTTCAGTTGTTTTCCAAGATTAAGGATGGTTTCTTGGCATTCTGCCAACTTCACAGAAGCTGCTTTGATCTCCCAGCCCTGCAAATTTTGACCATCAGATTCAGCGGTCGTGCGAAAGAAATCAATTGTCTATAAGGAACTCTTTGCTTTATCTTGTTTTTGTTATCAAATTACTTTCCTAGCCAAGTTGTTGAGTGTCTATATCTTACAATGGAGTTTTAATTAACACAGTAAGATGTGATCAGTAACTTACATCCTGTGGATGTTTTCCCTCTTTATTTATGCCGCAGCTCAGGGTTTCCTTTGCAGCACTGTTAAATGTTACAAATATATCAGAATTATCTTTCAATCAGGAAAGTTTTAAAAAAATTCGATAATCTTCAGACGATACAAAAAGATAAAACTCGTTACCTTTCCAGCTGAAGTTGAAGCTCAAGACAAGTTGCTTCTAATTCTTCACAGCAGTTACTTCTGTCTTCCAATTCAACTTCCAGTGATGATAATTTCTGGAAGACCTCGTTCAATTTAGCTTTGGTTACTGTCAGCTGAGTATCAAGGTCTTCATTGATTGACTTCTGATTTTCAATCTGGTCCTCGACCATTCCTTTTGATTCCTTCAAAATTCCCACTTCTGCTTGTAACCTTTCAACACTTTTTTCTGATTCCCGAAGCTTCACCATCAGGGTCTCCGTCTTATCAGCTGCAGACTGCAGCCTGACTTCCATATTATCCAGCTCATTTTTCAGTCTCTCGTTATCTTCTTGCAGATTGCTCAGATTAGATTGATCAAGTTGTTTGCTTGCTTTGTTTCACAGGGGTGTCGATACTGGGAGCTTCATTCGATGAATTTGCAATTGAAGATTCATTTGGAGACTTCCAAGTGATATAACCACCAATATCACATTCCAAATGCTGCCCTGATAATGCTGCTGCATCAGGTTCAGATGCATTTGAATGATTTATATAACCTAAAGCAATTTTAATATCCTCCAGGAGTTCAGTTAGACTTCTTTTTGAAATACGCTGCTGTTTAAATATTGCATTCAGAACTACCTGAAGCCAGTCAAAAGACTTATCAGTTGAATCTTCTTTTGAATGGATCTCTTGTTTCTCGTCACTATAACCAGAATGATCTTGTTCCATAGAAACTAGTTCCTTACCAGCCGAGAAAGAGCGATTCCCACCTGCAGAAGGTGTTTGTGTGGAAACTATAGCTAATTTCTCCATCTCAGCAAAATCATACATTAAACTCATGTCCAGAACTTCAATGTCCTTACATTCCGACGGACTCTTGAGTTTCCTGTCTCTGAAGTGTTCCAATTCTGCGATCAGAGCATTAGCCAATGATCCAGTATCAGAACCCGAAGTTGGAGAGTTGAGTTCACGTGATGATGGATTATGCTTTGCCAGCTCCAAAGACTTCTGGTCTCCGGAAACCTCTATAAGCTGAGCCTCGACCTGTGATAACCTTGAAGCTGTTCGTGAAAACATGAACCTTGAATATTGAAGCTCGGCATTCTTCCTGCTCATCATTTCTCTGAGAGCTTTATTCTCCTCTTCCTTACCAAGCAATTGCTCGATCAAGAAATCAACGTTCGCTACAGGAATTTCTGGAAAATCTCCCATGATGGGGTCTCTGACTACCAAATCTCTGCTGAGGCTCGGTTTTCTTAATTCCATCTGATCCCTTCCCAGCATTTCGACTTCACTCTTCATCTTTGAGAAAGATGCAGGACCAGGCAGCCTTTTACGCATTAGGGTGCGGAGTCTCTGACATTCTGCTTCTAGCTTTGTGACTTTCCTCGTACTCTCCAAGTGTTGCCTGCGTGATGCATCAGCAGAACGACGATTATATTCCAGCTCCTCGTTTCGAACCTCGAGTTCCGTCTGAAGCATGTGAAACTCGTACTTCAGAAAGGCATTTTCTTTTTCTGTGTTATCTAATCTAGCCATTAGAGCATTGAATTCTGCAACCGTCTGAGATGCACGTTTATGCAGTTCTTCGACCATTTTCTCTTTGAGTAAAAGGGCATTACTCAGATTTGTGTTCTCGATGGCTAGATTCGTAAGCCTTTTGCTTGTCTCCATCAACTTGTCTTCCAACATTTTCTGTGCCTTCTCAAATTCACTCGTTGCTTCCATGACAGCACCATGTATCTTTTGCTCCTTTTCTTCTCGGAAAGAGTTCATCTGCTGCATGCATTTCTTTAATGCAGCATCTGAGTGGCTTAATTTTTCATTTGCAGCTAATCCCTTCTTCAGATTTCCATCCAGTTCTTTCTTCAGGCAGTCTACTTCTGCCTCTTCCTTTTCCTGGCCTACAAGAAAAAAATATCCATTCATTGGATTAACCCAAAAGATTACTAGCCAAGCATATACAGAAGAAAGACTATCAAGTGTCATATACAGGCAGACACAGGAAGGAAGAATCACCTGCAGCGGCTCCTGGTTCTGATTTTTCATATTCTTTCACATGATCATCTTTAGCATGACAATCAAGAAGCACTGAAGCTAACTTCTCGTTTAAGTTTCTTACAGCTCTAACTGGTCCTACTCCATTCCCAATTGGAATATTTTGTGTCTATCGAAATGAAACAAGGGAATGCATCAGTCAGATTTGATATTTCCACCATGAAGTTTAATATCTGGACCAGAAACCAGCTCGCACAGAGATGCAAGTTTCCTCTTACCGGGGAAGAATCAGAAAAGAAGAAAGAAACAACATTAAATGTATAAGCAGGATTGCTACAGAACTTGATTACATCACATGCATTAGAGGGATCATAAAGGTGTTTTCACAGAGGGCCGGAAAGTGGAAGCTGAAATAGAAATTTAACTGGCTTTGAACAAAAGAAGCCTCTGTAATTACCTCTTCATCAATTCCTTTCACAGAAATGCCGAATTTGTTTGTTGCTACAATTGTCTTTTCAGAAGATCTTTTCCTCCAAAACCATGTCTTGTTGTCCATCACTTTACTTTCTGTGTATGGTCAAAAGTAAATTCATAAGCAAGAAACATTCTTGCTAAGATTTCAGTTAAAGATGCGAAGTTCAAGCTAATATACTCAACAGTAACATGGCGGTGGCATATTTATTCTAGTTAAAGATTTCAGATCCTATTGTCATTCCAATGATGTAATCACGTCCTTTGCAAACATTCTTCCCTTAATTATTCTCGATCGTTTGATAGAACTATATAAAGATGAGCCTACTTGAACCATCTACTAATGCAAGCCATCGCTTATAATGTGGGCTACCATCTTAAATGAAAAAAAAAGAAAAAAGGAAGAAGTAAGCACTACATATATATCTGTTGCTCACCTGAGCCTGGCTTAGCAAGAAGAGATGTTATCAGTTATAAGCGATCATCCACCATTAATGTTCCTTCCAAAGCAGCTGTGAGAGATGGGGAGAGAAAGACTTAATGTTGAGACTGTCAGGACTTAAAAGCAGCAAAACCTTGCCGGCTATGGTAGAACAGAAACTGTGAGTGACAAACAGTTGAGTGTAGAGAATAGACCACAAGAATTTGAGCCCATAAAGATCATGTGATCTTATACAAATGTGAGCATGGTTTTCTTGCATAGGATGCTAAGCTACTGCTCCACCGACAACCATACCTGAGTATGCTAATCATATGAGAGAGAGGGGGGGGAATGAAGCAGTGAGGTCAAGGGAAAAGGAGAAAAGAAACCATGAAAACTGCCAAAGGCAAGGCGAAGTGAAAAAGATTAGGCTCGAGGCTATCCTTTTCAGGCTTCGTTATCTTAATTTACGTTGGGATGTGAGATTTATCAGAGCAGGGATAGATGGTGCCATTGTAGCTAAGACCTCGTGTGGAGCACGCTCTGTGGATTATAATGGAGTGCCTCGCACTGGCTTCGAAGGAGGGTGTCGCATGAGGCATTGTAAAAGTGGAAATGGACCATGATAATAAATGATTATGTCTTAGGTGTTGTTCTTTTCTGTCTTATTTCCTGTTTGTCATTTCCTATTTTTTTTTAAAAATAACTTTTTTTTTATTTGTTATTTTAAATTAAATAATAATAATAATAATAATATATCAAAAATATTTTATTTAAAAAAATATATATATAATTTTAATATATTTTTAAATAAAAAATACTTTTGAAAAACAACCAATGTTATCATTCCAGGCACTAATATAGTTGAACGTGGTTGGTAGTCGGAATGTCTTCGGACTGGTCGGAATGTATTGTGCAAGTGGGTCTCCCGAATCATTGTTCGGAGCGTTCGATGCCTGTTGTGTCAAGTGGTATGTTGACAGGGTGATGGCAATGGTTGTTTTTTTATTTAGAAATAATATTTTTTATATTTTCTTTTTTATAAGCATATCAAAATATGATTTTAAATGTTGTTCACCGAGCATGACTCAAGAAGCATTAATTCTCATTCCTGTTGTATTAATAAATGCTTTGATATTCAATAAAAATAATAATTAAGAACATAACAGTTTCCTTCTCTTTTATATAACCAACATTTCATAGCATATCAAGTTTTTCTTTTTTATATTTTAAATGCTGACCTAAAATAGATCAGATTATAATATAATTATAATATAGTAAAATAATAATAATAATAATAATAATAATAATAACAACAACAACAACAAGAAGAAGTTCATGGAAGCCGAAACCTTTCACCTTATTCATTCATTTCTTTTCATATAAATTAAATTTTGAAGGGAAAACTTTGACCTTACCGATTTTCAAGAAACAACTTTATGGGATGTCTCCCATTCAAACACTTTTGTTAGATTAAATTTACTTTGGAAAATATAGAAAGACGTGAGCCACGATACTTTTGACCTCCACTTTATTAATTATAAGCTTTAATAATTACCAGAAAACAAAATTTCATTTTCCTTCGACCATGTAACATGGTTAATCATATGATTTCAAACAGTCAAGGAGTACGCAAGGGTCCATGATGCTAAAAATTAACAATGTGGAGACAATCTTTTATAAGAACTTGCATTGAAAATTCGATGACTGGTTTGTAAGATGAGTCGATGAGATGATAGATTCTTATACTTTAAAAAATGAGAAGGATTTATTGTATAAAACTATATTGTGGATTTTCTCACAAAATATTGTGGACTCATTGTGCACAATGTTTTTTTTTATCCCAATACCTTTTTTTTAGTTATTTCACTCTTGTAGAACCAAATTGGAGGGTTCATTCTTATAAAAAAAAATTATGAATATTTTAATTTTATTTTACTTGATTGTGAATGTTTTATAATCTGTTTGCATGATTTACATGATAAATTATAAATAAGGATTGAAGTTGAAATATCAATAATAAAAAGGACCAACCTGTAATTTTTAGGGAGGATAGAGAAAAGAATAGGAAAAAAAGGTTGATTGGTGACAAATCATCACACCTTTGTCGACTTGCATTGCTCACCAAGGAAGAAGACTTGACAACATTTTCACCAGAACTATAAAAAACTATTCTATAACACTATAAATGCCACATTGTCTTGTTAAAAGACAAAAATACCCTTGATGAACTAGATAATTACAAAATAGCCAAAGTGAAAAGACCAAAAAGGCCTTGTACTCATGATTTATTTTTTTATTATAAGGGTAAACATGTCATGTAAACTTTGGGAAATAAATATTTGTTTAAATTGCAAACTAAATGCAAGGAAAATAAAAGGGAAGTGATTTGTGTACAAGTTTAAATAAAATAAGAACTCAAAAAAATATGGATATAAATTTTGGATGAAATATTTCAAGATATTGTAGATTTAACTTGAAATATTGGAGGATTGGATTAAATTAAATAAAGTTAACTAAACTAAAAGTTGGAGGGGTGGAATTATAATAAATCAGAAGAAGTATAGCTTAATTATATATAAAAAAAGATGTGAGGCAAAAATAATACACTTAAAGAAAATAGAGTCTAAGTGTAAATAAAAGAAACCATTGGGGTATAAATACCTTTTTCTATTCATCAAGGCCAACAATTTTGGAATAGAAAAGAGGAAAGAAAAAAATTTGGTTGTGTTCCACCAAATTGAGAAGAAATCATCAAAATTCATTGGGTTTGTGCAAGATTAGTAGGAGAGATACCATTAGACAAGGAACTTAATAAGAAAAATGTGAAGAAATTTGAGGATTAAAGAGGGAGAGGTGGTTGACTTTAATGCAAAGAAGAGAAGTTTGAATCTTTTGATTGATTAAGGACCGAAACCCTTTTTATTACCCGGTAAGGAGTCCTAAGCATGATTCTACAAGCCATTTAAATTCGATTAGAAATTAGTGTATTTATGTTAAGATTTAAGTTAGGCTTCCTAAATAAATTTGGAGGGATGCTTAATTGTATAGAATTGAATAAATTTATGTGTTGTATGTTATTATGAACATGAAGTTTTAATTAGTTATAAAAGAAAATGCAAGATTAAGGAAGAAATAAGTGGTCGGCCATTTATTTTAATGTGAAAATAGAGTAGTGAAAATTGTTTTGGATTTTGTTTTATTGTGTGTGTTTAATTAGTTGTGATGTAAGAAAAAGGATATGTTTGACACTATTGTGTGTGGTATATAATATGGTTAGGGTTAAGATAAAAGAGGGGGGAATTGAATTGTGGATGTTGTGTTTGTGTGTAAAGGGAAGGGTTAACAAATCTGGACAAATTTGTCTCATGAGTTTCAAAAAGATTTTAAGGATAAGAATGAGGGAATTACGATTGATTTCCTTCATAGTAGTTGTAGTTTTGGATGTTTAATATCTAATTAAATTAGTTTCACTTGATTTGGAATTGTACTTCTCTAGTTATGGGTCACCAATCGAGATTGAGGCATGACAAACCCTATAAGGCAGTAGGTCTAAAATGTTGATGGTATCTTTCTAATGCTTTGGAGGCAGAATTGAATAACAATATTTTAGCTTTCCAACGAGACCGAACTCGCTTAAAACTAAGTCCTAGAACAACAAATATAGTGAAAATATAAGGAATGTCAAAATACGACTTTAGTTAGCAGAGTCGGAAAGTCGCTAAAGTGATATTTAGACACATTAAGGGTGAAAATTGTCTTTTCCTTTGGAGAACATGTGAAATTACATCGTAGTTTTTAAAAGAAACAATTCATATTCGAAAATGAAAATTTGTAATGATAAATTATGATAAGATAAAAAAATGACAATATTAATGGGGGAGATGAAAAAAACATAAAATATAAAAAAGGGAATAATCGAAAGAAAGACCTATATTGATTGTTGATGTGGTAATTATGAAATATATCATTTAATGATGATAATTTATGAGACATGTATGTATTTATAGAAGGGACCACGAGCGTAATATTTAGTGAATAATGAATATTATATGAAAAAGTGAAAGTTTGTGTAATGATATTATTTCAACTAATATCCTGAATGTATATATGTTTAAGGAGAATGGTCTTTTGTGTAAATTGTCGGTGATGACAGTATCGTTAACGTAGAAAATATAAAAAGTATGACACGTGGCATTATCTAGCATACATTTAATGTATGTTAGGATTCCTAGGTAAAGGAGATCATCGTGAATCGATTTCATGGACTAGCATATATTTAGTGTATGTTACGGGTAAAGGAATCACCACAAATCGACTAACATACATTTAATATATGTTAGGATCCTGGAAAAAAAGAGATTGTTGTGCATTGATTAACATACATTTAGTGTATCTTGTGTAAGAGAATCATTATGCATCATCTAATTAATGTATGTTAGGATTCCTAGGTAAAGGAGATCATCGTGAATCGATGTCATGGACTAACATATATTTAGTGTATATAGGATCCTAGGTAAGGGGATCATCATGTGTCAATGCTTGCAGGATGATGAGGATATTGGTGATATTAGTATCAGCAATGTGTAGGTGAAAAATAGTTGTGGTTAATTTTATGAAATCTTAAATATAAGATAAAATGGTCTTGGTAGTTGAATGAGAAAGAGTTATAATGGAAATAAATAAGGAGAAGTGAATACAATATGAATGCATATTTTATTTATTTAAATTGGTTGATATTTATGTTACTATACTTGTTGTGATATTCATGTTTCAATACTATATATCTTTTTTAGGAATACCACATGCACGACAAGAGTAAATCCTAACTTTTGCTTCTTTTTGTATATAGTTCTAGGAAGTATATCCTTGTATTTTGTGATATTAAAATGTCTATATAATTTAATATGTACAATTAATATTTAAAATTTGAATGGATGAACTTAACTTTGAAATTCATATAATCTTATTTCGTGTATGCATGCTTATCTTATTTGATTTTCTATAATGATATTTGTTGTTTAATGCATGACATAAATATAATGGTTGTGATGATGATGATGATGCTTATGGGATCGAGAGTCAGGAATATTGGGTCGTGATTAAGGTATGAGATATAGGATATTGGAAGTGTAAATAGGTTATATGTTGATAATTTGGGATCTCTCGATATAGGGGAGACTTTACCGAATTTGAAATTTTATATTAGAACTATATATATATATATATAATCCAAGAAAGCAAACACAGTTTGAAATAAAGAAATCTTGAATTTAGAAACAACGAAGTCATTTTGTTTAATAAAATGAAAAAATGTGTGCAAATATTTGAAATGTTAATCTAAAGAGTTGAAGAAAATAAGAACATCATTAGTGTGTATATGTGTGTCTATATTACATGTCATTTTATTGTATCTAAAAAATAAAAAATACTTTTCTTAGTCAATATTAAAAATATTGTCTTGAAGAGTAATTGTATTATTTTACCATGCTAAAAAATAAAATAATAACATTTATATTCCTAATTAATTCTCTTAATGAGTGATGTTAAAAATCAAAATGCATCCAACATTAAGACTATTGTTTGTTTTAAGAATAAAAATATAATTACATTGTTTGTAGTGAATAACTAACTATGTGTGTAATGAAATTTATATTTTAATATAATTTTAATATTTTTTAAATTTTAAAGCTATTTATATACTTTAAATTTTAGTGGGGTCAAGTCAAGGTTTGACATAGTAATATCCACCCACAACTCAAAATGTGAATTTTTATTTTGAAGTTTTGAGGGTGTTTAGAGTGTAGTAGTACTAAAAAAAAATATTTGAAAATATATAATAATAATATTTTTTTTACAAAAAATGTTTTTAATATTAATATGTCTAAACAATTCAGAATTACTAAAAATAAATTATTAAAAGCAGATTCAACTTTAATATCAAACACCCATAAAAAATAATATTAAGGCAAGGTAGTATCCATTAAATTGAGGGTGAAATTATAATCCCAACAGCACACCCGTATAAAATATTGTTTGAAATTAAAAAAAAATGATTTTTTATTTATTTTAAATTATTATTTTTTTTATGTTTTTGATTATTTTTATATGATAAAAATAATTTTAAAACTAAAAAAAAATATTATTTTAATATATTTTAAAAAAAACACATATTATAAAACTTGCAGAAATACAAACTCCGAAATCTCTCCAACCACAACTCGCGCCATTAACTCACTGAGCCAACCCGCCTCTAAATCCCGTACCCTAACAGCCTTTCCCCATGGAGATCGATTCCGCGGTGGACCCACTGCCACAACAACAACCGAGCACCTCCGAGGCCTCCACCGACAGCGTAAACCAGACACAATCTTCATCCAGTTCGATGGGGATAGAGGAGAGTCAAAGAGCGGCGACGGCGGCGAAGTTTGATGATGACGAGGAAGAGGAGGAGGATATTTGCAGGATATGTAGGAATCCAGGAGATGCGGAGAACCCGTTACGGTATCCCTGCGCTTGCAGTGGTAGTATTAAGTTTGTTCACCAGGATTGTCTCCTTCAGTGGCTCAATCATAGTAATGCTCGCCAATGCGAGGTTTCTCTCTCTTGCTGTCTCGTTTCGTGTTTTCCAATTGATAATTAGGGATTTTGTGAGGTGATGATTGAAATATTGATCGGAAGAGGTTCGATTAGGGTTTGGAGTTTGTTTAATTAATTCAATTTGATGAAACTAGGATTTCATCGGAGTCCTTTTAAATAAAAGCACGTATAAACTTTCTTCCTTTTGCATTAATATTATGAAGTTTCGATTTGTACTAAATAATCTTAGGCTCACAGTAATTTTAATTTTAGATTAATAAGATGGGGTTCGGGAGGTGTTTTTGTGTGTGTGATGGACTAAACGAATGGATGAAGTGGTATCTCTGGGCAGTTTCTTTGTTTTATAGGAAACGAAATGCACTTCCTTGTTTCCCAATGAATTTCTTCATTTTTTTGTAGGTTTGCAAACATCCATTTTCTTTCTCTCCTGTTTATTCGGAGAATGCCCCAGCAAGGCTTCCTTTTCAGGAGTTTGTAGTAGGGATGACAATGAAGACTTGCCATGTTCTGCAATTCTTTTTGCGTCTCAGTTTCGTGCTTTCTGTCTGGCTTCTAATTATACCCTTCATAACGTTTTGGATATGGAATTTGGCTTTTGTGAGGAGTTTTGTTGAAGCCCAGAGATTATTCTTAAGTCATATCTCCACTACTGTTATTCTTACCGATTGTCTGCATGGGTTCTTGCTTTCTGCGAGTATTGTTTTCATTTTTTTCTTGGTGCGACTTCTTTAAGAGATTACTTTAGGCATTTAAGAGAGCTTGGAGGACAGGATGCTGAGAGAGAGGATGTAGGAGACCGAAATGGTGCCCATGCTGCAAGACAACATCCAGGACAGGCTAATAGAAATGTTGCTGGTGAGGCAAATGCTGAAGATGCTGGTGGAGCGCAAGGAATTGCTGGGGCTGGTCAAATAATCCAAAGGGATGCAGAGAATGCTGCTGCTCGATGGGAGATGCAGGCAGCTCGTCTCGAGGCTCATGTTGACCAGATGTTTGATGGTTTAGATGATGCCGATGGTGCAGAGGATGTGCCCTTTGATGAGCTTGTGGGTATGCAGGGTCCTGTTTTCCATTTAGTTGAAAATGCATTCACTGTAAGCCTACTGCTCTATATCATATTGTTTGGTGTTCTTTTTATCATTTGCCTCCAAGTATTTCACTCTTTCACATTTAAGTCATTTTTCAATCTCTACGCTCTTTCCTTCCTCTCCTTCATGAATTTCGGACATATCTTCATTCAACATGATGCCTCCCCCCTCCTCAACTCTCTGTCCTTTTCTTGTCTTTCAACTAATTTTAAAAGTTATTCTCTCTGCTGTGGTGTTGACTCCGTCAAGATAAAAGCAAAGGCTGAATAAAAAGCAGCCTCATTTTTCCTCGTCGGTGATTTTTTTTTATTCTGGTTTTATTGATCTGCAGGTTTTGGCTAGCAATATGATATTCCTTGGTGCTGTAATCTTCGTTCCATTTTCACTTGGACGGATTATCCTATACTACATATCATGGTTTTTCTCTTCTGCAAGTGTTTCTAAGCTGCCAACAGTTATGCCTCTTACAGATACTGCCCTCTCTTTAGCAAATATCACCTTGAAGAATGTATTAACTGCTGTCGCAAATTTGACATCTCACGGTGAAGACAGCGGGGTTCTTGGTGAGGTTGCAGACATGTTAAATGCAAATGCCAGTGGATTAAATGAAGTTGCAAAAAACATAAGCAGTCCACTTTCTGCATATCTCCTAAAAGGGGCAAGTGGTGGCACATCACAGCTTTCTGATGTCACAACTCTTGCTATTGGATACATGTTTATATTCTCTTTAGTCTTCTTCTATCTTGGTATCATTGCTTTGATTCGGTACAATAGAGGCGAACCTTTGACTATGGGAAGATTTTATGGTGTTGCTTCTATAACAGAGACAATTCCATCCTTCTTCAGGCAGTTCTTGGCAGCCATGAGACACTTGATGACCATGATTAAGGTTGCCTTCCTTCTGGTTATCGAACTTGGGGTGTTTCCTTTGATGTGTGGATGGTGGCTGGATGTTTGTACTATAAGGATGTTTGAAAAGTCTATGGCTCAAAGGGTTCAATTCTTCACGATTTCTCCTTTAGCAAGCTCATTAGTTCATTGGGTTTTAGGGAATTGCTTACATGTTACATATAAGTATTTTTGTGAGCCTTCTTCGTGGGGTAATCTTCTTAGTCATCTTATCATTATTCAAATTTGAATAACTAATCACGTGGTTCAATTGAATTGATATTTTTTCTTTTCTCCTTACTGTTTGCAGGTCTTGCGTCAAGGGGTTTTGTATTTTCTTCGAGATCCAGCAGATCCTAACTACAACCCATTCCGTGATTTAATTGATGATCCCGTGCACAAGCATGCTCGCAGAGTTTTATTGTCTGTTGCTGTATATGGAAGTCTAATTGTGATGCTTGTTTTCTTACCTGTTAAACTTGCTATGATAATAACACCTTCCATTTTTCCACTGGACATATCGTAAGAAACCTGCATTTCATTTGCACCCACTGTTCATTTTTGGAGTTGCCACAATTGTCTATTGCCATTATTTGCTGATATCTAAATGCACTTTTATTTCAGGGTATCCGACCCATTTACTGAAATTCCAGCTGACATGCTTCTCTTTCAAATATGCATCCCATTTGCTATTGAACATTTTCAGTTGCGGACTACAATCAAGTCCCTTCTCCACTGCTGGTTTACAGCAGTTGGCTGGGCACTTGGCTTAACGGATTTCATACTGCCTGGACCAGAGGACAATGATGGTCAAGACATTGGAAACGCGGAGCAAGGAAGACAAGATAGACTACAGGCAGCGCAACTTGGTGGACAGAATCGGGCTGTAGTGGCCCTTGCTGCTGCAGATGACCAAAACAGGACCTCTCTTACAGCAGGAAGTTCTGCAGAGGAGGAGGATAGTGATGAGCAATCTGATGCAGAGTATGCATTATGTGCTACATTATTAACAGTTTAAGTTGGTTATCTGGATTATATCATTCTTTGCTGATTACCATTTTTTAAAACATCTTTATTATCTGCATGGTATTATTTTTAAAAAATAGTTTATCATCTGTAGTGGCTTGTTTGTCAGACTCTTTATGTTAATTTTCTCTTGTACATTGTAGTTTATCCCTTCTGTTTATTTATATTTTTCTGATAACAAGAATTGGAAGTAAGGGTTCTGATATTTTATTCCTCAATCAGCCTACCCCGATAACCTCTACCGGCACTCATCTAATGTGTCATTATTCCATCATTCGTGACATTGTTCTTATTTTATGGATTGCTTGCTTTAAAATCTTAAATGCAAAGGCAGAAAGATTCATTGTATTTTGTTCTTAAGCTGTTACATGATATCCTCGTGTTCTGCTGTGTGGCAATCCATGAATATCCTGAAGATCTTATAATCTATTATGTCAAAATATTGTTTTACTTTGTCTTCAATCATCTAGTGCTGATTGGTATTGCAGTGCATTATTTATCATTTCAATATTTTCTTATTGTTATTTATTTGTTGTTGCGTTAAGTTATGGTCATGGGGTCATGGCTGCTTTGATTGCTCCTGATATTGTACATGTGTCATGTAGGAGGTATAGCTTTGCTCTTCGTATTGTCCTCTTGCTGGTGGTGGCATGGATGACTTTACTTATCTTCAACTCTGCGTTGATAATTGTTCCAATATCACTTGGTCGTGCTCTTTTCAATGCCATTCCTCTTCTGCCAATAACTCATGGCATCAAGTGCAACGGTAATGTGGCTGATTGAATTTGTTTAGTTGCTCTTTTGCATAATGTATTTGGGATGAGAGAGCTGATTTGTTCTTATTTTATTCTTTCCTCAGATCTTTATGCTTTTGTAATTGGAAGTTATGTCATTTGGATGACTTTAGCTGGAGCAAGATACTTAATTGAGCAAATTAGAACCAAGAGGGCAACAGTTTTGTTTAGCCAAGTATGGAAGTGGTGCAGCGTTGTTCTTAAGAGCTTAGCTCTTCTCTCAATATGGGTATGTTTTGTATGATTTTTTTTTCTTCTTGTTTCTCATATATGAGAACTCTAGACTTTCAACCCTAAAATTTTCTGTCTGCCATTCCAGATCTTTGTTATCCCAGTGTTGATTGGGACTTCTCTTTGAGCTTTTGGTAATTGTGCCTATGCGGGTGCCTGTAGATGAAAGCCCAGTTTTCCTTTTGTATCAGGATTGGGCATTAGGGCTCATCTTTCTTAAGATCTGGACTCGGCTGGTGAGTTATCAAATTGTCTGTTCCACTTGATTATTTTATGCTTTAGTTATGAATGGCATATATAATCATCAGAATGACCCCAACCTATGTAACCTATGGTTATTGGCAATTAGAAGCCTGAAAACTAGATCACGGATGCTCTAGGAGATGTGCTGGTCTTAGATTAAGGAATTTTTGTTTCATCAGGCGTTTAACATCTTGTTTCTATATCATGCTATTATAATGTCCATATAGTGACCTGCAATAACATTGATTGTTTTATCCTAGCAATGGGTTGCTGCCTTTAAAGAATGTTGAGTGGTGGGTTGGGATTGCGACAGCAGTGATACCATTATGATTTCCCTTCTTATACTCAAAACGTTTTCTCTAGAAAAAAAATAAAAGAATAAGAAACAGAAATTTTTTATTTGAATGCGCCACATGGATACCCCAAGATTTGAACTGAAATGTAATCCTTGGGGTTCTCTTTTCTCAGCATTAATCTTGTGCTTGAACAGGTTATGTTGGACCAGGTGATGCCGCTGGTGGATGAAAGTTGGCGGATGAAATTTGAAAGAGTGAGAGAAGATGGTTTCTCAAGGCTGCAATGCCTTTGGGTACTGCGGGAGATTGTGTTCCCAATAATAATGAAGCTGCTGACAGCCTTGTGTGTACCTTATGTCTTAGCAAGAGGAGTATTTCCTGTGCTTGGGTACCCTTTGTCAGTAAACTCAGCAGTGTACCGATTTGCATGGCTGGGGTGTCTCTCCTTCAGCCTGCTGTGCTTCTGTGCCAAAAGATTCCATGTCTGGTTCACCAACCTTCACAACTCAATTCGTGATGATCACTATCTCATTGGTCGCAGGCTACATGACTATGGGGAGGATTTAGGAGAGAGGCAAAATGAGGCAGGCACTTCCTCCGAAGCACAGAATTCAAATTCACAGGACAATGGTTTGAATCCAGGAGCTGATGTGGGAGTGAGACTAAGACGTGCCAACCGACAGGAAGCTTAATTTATGTACCAGTTTTGATGTTTCTGAGGCTCATTCCAGTAATGGGATGCATGGCCTCATTTTGTCTATAGGATGTACCATTGGGAGACTTAGGAAACTTTAGTTTTTATTTTTTTTTTTGTGCATATTATACAATGTTAGATTAGAAATTAGAAGACCACCTAAGTGTCTTCATTTTAATGAAATTCTGTGTTAAACAATGTAACCGTTAGTCAATCATTGTGTGCGTACATGCTGCAATTGAGCTATCAGTTTGTCCAATAAGTTTTAGGTTTTGTTTATACTTTCATGGTGTGAAAGATTGGGCTTAAGCTGTGACTGTTTATAATGTTTCAAGGACTGGTTAAGGATATTCATTAGAAGCCGTGTCCACCACTTGAACATGGACCAGAAACACCAATTGGGATTTGTCAGCATGAGAGCAGGGATCACGCTCCATCCTGTAACCAAATGCCTAATGCGGGTTTTGCTTCCCAAGTATTGCGTACCATTTATTCTAATTTCTTTCAAATTCGACCCTTAGCTTGCCCAGTTACCGGATCTTCCCCATTAATTTAACTTAAAACAGGATCACATCATACGAAAATGTTAAAGCACAAGAAATTTGTCACTCGCGCCACAAAAGTTAAAGAAAAACCGTCTCCATCCAACATCAATACAACTTCAGAAAGAAACTCAGAATACGACAAAACCAGCGCCTAAGCTACCAGGTAATCAAGTCTAGCTGTATCAAAGCAATAGCTAGAATGGTTTCTTGTCTGGCATTTCAAAAACTATGCCCATGCTCAACCTAGGGCACAAGGTTGTCATTCAAAGACAACGAAGCTAGTTGATCAGCAGTGCCAGTGGCCTGCTGCTGAACAGTCCTTAGAACCTCCATTGCTTCATTTACCTTTGCTTTGAGAGCTTCTGGTGACTCAAGCAAGTGCAGAACCTCAGTTTGATCCATCTCCAGAAGCATGCCTGTCACTTTAGCAGCTGCTTCAGGCTCCAGCTGTTCCACGAGCGGGTACAGATTTTCACCAAGCATCTACAGTTACGCATTCAATAAAATGTTTTTAGATATTCATTTCATGAAATTGACTATCAATTATACCAGATCAGCACACAGGCATCAGATGAACTGGTCACCGTGTCCATTTCACCCATCTCCAGTGGAGACATTTTATATTATTCCCAGTAGGGATAGGATTTGTGATAGGGATCAGGTTAGGGATCAGGATCCTCTCATTTTCAATTTGTAATTTTCAGAGATGTTCCTGATATCTATAATGTGAAAAATGACAGCTTCAACTACTCAGAATCATGTCACAGTAAACAATTTCTGTATCTAGAAAACAAGCATTATCAGGTGGTGAACATGTAATTCTAGCCTTGTGCAACAAAACCCCGTACACCTCCAATTAAAAATAAAGAGAAAAAGTGGCCTGTTTCAGTGAGGAAAGTATTAAAATTTAATAAATGGCCAATGCTTCCAGAATTATTAACATCCTAACCTAGACCATGCAAGCAGCTAAATAAGAAATGAATATGCAAATAACATAGGAAAAGGGCATACCGTTCTCTGCTGATCTGGAGAAGCATTTGCAAGTGCAGTAGCCAAAGCCCCAACAGGAACTGACTGAGACAATGCTGCATCACGCATTGGCATGCCACCCATGTCATAAGGAACAGGAAGCATGCTACCAGTCATTGGAACATCAGGCAAACCACGTCCTGGAGGGTAGCGATAGACACGCCCCCTAGGAAGCATCTGTCATTCATACAAAACCATAAGATAAAGGGTTTCACCATCTCAATTAACTAGTAAGGAGAAGACACTCAACCTGCTGCTGCATAAGTTGGACTGGCTGCTGGGATTGCTGAGCTCCTGCCCGTCGACCTCCAGGTCGCTGACCCTGCTGACCCTGCTGAACCATTGGCACAAAGAAATTTGGCATAGGAGCCCCGCCAGGCCTCATACCAGGCACGAGCTGCTGTTGATACCCAAACCCAGGCTGATAAAAGAGCAATCGTTACAAAAGGCACATTCAAGTGAGAAAGCAATTATACAAAATTGAAAAATGGGTGCAAATCTAATAGAAGAAAAAACATTCATACACCAACTATGCAATTAATGTGCAACAACACGAGTGAAAAGCTTTACCTGGGGCGGTATGATAGCAGGTGGGGCTTGTCCATAAAATATTTGCTGTCCAAGACCTGGACCCGCAGGGGGGTACATAGGCATACGTGGGCCAACTGGTGGCGCCATTGCAACTGGTCGCAACTGAGAAAATTGAGCCTGTTTCATGAACAGAAATACATCAGCATCAAACGACTAAGAAATTTAATATTACAAGGAACAAGAGCATAGACACCTTTACAGGATCAGCGAAAGGGATAGCATAGCTGCTGAGTGAAAAAGAAGAAATGGTAATAAAAGATAACATATATGAAAATAATGTACCTGCAACCTGGCTCTTCTATCTTCTTTTCTTTGTGCAAGTGCAACATATAGAGGTTTGCTAACAACAATTTTTCCATTCATCTCCAAGAGCTATCAAAACGACACAATGGTATTAGTGCACACTAGGGCCTTCTTGAAAACACAAAAAAATATCAACTTACAGCTCTAGATGCCTCTTCAGGAGTTGAGAATGCAACAAACCCTGATCCTCTGCTTATTCCATTTGGGTCTCGCATAACCTGAAGGTGAAAACAAGTTTGTGATACTATAATTGCAAAAATAAATTTAATTGTTTATAAGAACAGCTCAATATAATCATCATGGAGAAAAAGTATGGTACTTTTTCACACCAAGGGGCAAAAAGAACAGAAACAGAACTAGAACAAATGAAGCAGCAGGTGGTGGTTATTGGAAAGCCACTGGAGCTAATATACAAATCACATATGAAAAACCTGTTTTTGGAGATGGTAATACAATCACATCAGAGAACTCTTGCTGGATACAGGACGGTAGTTGTTCATTAAACTGGAAAGGGCTCCAAAGGGTGGCAAAACAAACTGGATAATGCATGAGTTTGAGGGAATGATCCCCCTCATGTCAGAAATCATACAGAAGACATGAGAGTACAAGGATATTCTCCTCTCGCCAATTGACATAACAACACTTGTTTATTCTTAATATGACTATTAAGCAATTTTTTTCTTTGTTTTGGTGCAGCTGGAAGACTGGGTTCTGAGCAGGATTTACAAGAAACATGAGACGATCTAATGTTAATAATAATTTCAGAAATCAACAAAGAAAAAAGGAAAACCCCTCATTAACAATAGGTGATATTGATTAAGATTCCATAAACCATCAAAAGCTGCATTCTCAAAAAGGTTAGCTACTCATAATTCAAAGCTGCATACCTTGCAAGACGTGATTGTACCAAATGGAGTAAACAGCTCCTTAAGCTTCTCATCACCTATGCTATCATCTAAATTTTTAATGTACAAGTTTGCACCCTGAAATTTGTCAGCTGCTTCCTTCATACTCTGCTCAAATCGCTGTTTTAATTCAACTTCCCTTTCATATTTTTTCTGAGCTTTCCCAACAAACCATTCCTTATCATCAATTTTTTTCCCGTTAAGAGCCTCAACTGCTTTAGCAGCATCATCTGCATTCTCAAAGTTTACAAATCCAAAACACCTAGATTTTCCATCACCATCCCTCATCACCACAACGCTGGTGATAGTTCCAAATTCACCAAAAGTTTTATTCAAATCCTCCTCAGATGTTGTTTCGGACAGATTCTTCACAAAGACATTGTTGAATCTCATCTTGTCAGTAGCAGTGTCCCTTTCCTGCTTGCGAAGGAATGGTCCCACATAAACTTGCTTATCATTCAACAGCATGCCATTCAGTTTCTCAATTGCTTTTTGGGCAGCTTCTTCACTGTCAAACTGAACAAACCCATAGCCTTTAGACTGGCCAGATGAGTCGGTAGCAACCTTGCAAGAGAGGATGTTCCCAAATGCCGAAAAAGTATCATGCAAAGCTTTGTGATCAATTGCCTTGTCCAAATTCTGTCAAGTAACCCATTCAAATCAAGCAAGACAAGAAACAGAAAAATGGATCTCGATATATCCAGAAGAAATACAGATAACCATAGCAACAAGCAAAATGACTGGTAATAAAATACAAATACCTTAATAAATATATTTCCAGCCCCACTTTTGCGATTAGAGGGATCACGATGAGAATACATGACCCTGATTGGACATCCATTCAGAGGAGTAAAATTCAGCATTTCCAATGCCCTCGCAGCTGTAAAATTTTCCACACAATACAGAAGTGAACGGGTGGAATTTACACAGCACTACCAGAAAAAAAAAGTTCCTCAACATTCTCTACATGCAAAACATTAAGGGTGTCATGCATTCATTATTTGTTATCAAATTCAACCAAGTCTAAATTCCTTAGAGCATATAAATACTCTTCAAAAGTGATGAAATCCAGTTGAGAACCCCTCCCAAACATGCTGAAGTTTGAGACTTTACGCTCATAGGTACATAAAACACCACAATATCATTCAGACACATGGAAACCACTCGATTAAATATAACATTAACACTATAACCTAACAGAAAACCACTGAATTAATTAATCTTCGCTTTTCCACTTAATAATCACCCAGTAAAACTCAAAACATTAACAAAAAACAAACAAAGATAGAACTGACCATCTTGAGGATTGCTGTAGTTAACATAACCATAACCAAGGGACCTCCGGCTCGTCAAGTCCCTGCAAACCCTGACGGAAACCACTTGGCCCACTTGATTAAACAGATCATACAGCTGGGAATCAGTCACATTTGTTTCCAGATCACCCACGTAAAGCGACGTCGTCACGAAATTAGGGTTATTAGCCCCAGCATTCACACTCTGTTGTTGAACTGGTACCTGTGCCATTTTCCCTTCTTTTTTTTTGCCTTTCTCGGAAAAAGTTTTGATTTTTTTTGTGGTTTTGAAATAACTTCCCTCTCCTCTTTTTATTACAGCAATAAAAAAAAACAGGCCAACTGTTTGATAAAATGCCTAAGAGAGAAGTTTTGATTTTTCTTTTAGAATTTTGATTTTTTTTGGGTTTTATGGAGGAGAGGGAAGGTGAAGGAGGAGGAAGAGATATTGGCCGCCGGATAAGAAGTTGGGGTGGGGGCGGCGGAGATTTTGAAGAGAGAGAGTGCAGTGGTGGGAGCTGCAATAAAAAAAAGAGGGAAGAGTAATTGGGGGCTGAGAGAGGGTGATATAGAGAGGGTTATATGCAAACCCTATTGTGTGAGGGGGAGGTGTCAGCCATTGGATTTGACGGTGTGTGGGGTCCAGATTTGAGGTAAAGTGGGTAAGTGATAGGATAAAAGGCATTCACGCGCGATTTAATCGCGCGTGTTGTGATTTGTGTCTGCGGTGGAAAAGAACTTCAGATTGAATTTCTATTTTTACCGTAACGGTAAAAGGTGAGAAGACAGAACTCGGCAGTTGCCGTTTAGAGAGAGAAAAACACCGAAAAGCTAATGAAACCAAAACACTAAAAAAACCAAATTGTAAAAAAAGAAATTATTAAATCAGATTTAGAATGTTTTAGAAAACATTTTGTTTATTTTGGTTTTGGTTTAATAAATCTGAAATTGAAAAACCCAAATGAATCGAATTAAAAATATAAAGAAACTATAAATAAATAAAAATTATTGCATTTCACAAAGAGTTCATTATGGATCTAGTAGATGCAATTGTTGGCTTAATTGCAAGAAAAACTATCTATGAAACTCAAGGATCCTTGTTTACTTGAATTTTGGAACTAATTACTCGTGACTTTCTATTTTAATAGTTGGATATAAATAAATTATCATGTTTATGGTCAACATTTAAGATGAATTGCCTTCTTGTGATTAGTATTTGTTTAGTACCTTTTTGTTCGTTGGCATTGCCCCTAATATCAACCCAATAATTATGAAACTTACAAAAATCTTGAGTCTTTATGAAAAAAATTTATAAACTTGAAGTATTAATCCAATGATTTATTGATTAATGTGTTTTGAATCTAACATGTCTAGTTTTTTATCTTGTAAGATTTGGGTGAAAATTGCATCTAACAACATATAATAATTAGTTAAAAAAATCAGGGTATTTATTGAAAATGTATAATAAAAATACTATTTTTTTATCTTCTAATTTGATTTATCATGTTGTTATTATAGATTTTGAATTCTAAGCTTTGAGTGAGTATTACATAATCAAAGTGCAATGTGTTTGATGTGTTTCTTGATTGGGATGATATGCACAATCTAGTCCTTCTTTTTCTTTTCCTCCTTTTAAAAGTTATATTTCTTTCCAATCTCATCATTCAATAAAAAAAAAGACTTATATAATTTAACCTCAAGTTGACTATTAAACCTTCAATTTTTTTTTGATTTCACCTTTTTATATCAGTCAATTTGATCCTCATAGTTCGATGTCTTTTGCAAAATGGTTCTTGACCAAGAATTTGTTCAATTTGACCTCTAATTACCATAAATTTTTATATATTTTTTAATTTCACTCTTAATTTCAATCAATTGACTTCACAAAAAAAAGTTAGTTTGGTTTAAAAAATATATATTAATGAAAATTAATCAACTCAAAAGGCGGATAAGATACCTTTATCAGCCAAAATATCTTCTACCAGATTCACTTTACCATTTTAATTGCTATAAATATGTAAAACAGGAAAAAAAATTCACCCAGAATGCATATCATCGAGTGATGACTATTGGATTTTGCATATAGTTTATATTTAGCCAAAGACATAAGATCAACACAAAGAATCATTTTATATCACAATAATAGCAACTTAATATAAAAGAGTATTAATAAAAAAATAATATTTAAAAAATTAAAAAATATTATTTTAATATATTTCTAGGTAAAAAACAATTATAACAACCTTGCTAAACGGTCTACAAATAAACTGTAGCTCGGCCGACCGAACATGCAATCATGTCCACCTGTGCATGTGATTAGAGGTTTGTAGACCGTTATTCTACAAGATAATTATAACATCATCGGACCTTGAATTCCTCTCTTTATTAAAATTTTTATTTGAAGACAAAAATTTAGTATAGTACATGCAAGTTGATTCATGATATTTATTTTAGAAAAAAAAAATATCCTGCAGAAAGGATAGAAAATCCTTTTTAAAGAAAACAAAAAACAGGAGGAGGTCTCATGAACGGTATGCCTCGTCTCTTTTCCTATCCTTTCACGGAACGGTTTTTTCTTCTACAAATTGATCCATTTGAGAATATGTTTGGTAAGTTAAAAATATTAAAATAATATTTTTATATATTTTTAATATTAATAATATAAAATTATAAAAAAAAATACTTAGATATTTCCTTTAAATAAAAAAATTATTTAAAAAAAAACAGGTTAAAAAAAAGACTGGTAAAAAAAAAGACATCTTGCTATCAACTGTTGAGAAAGCAATCAATCACCGAAATAAAAATACAAAAATTTTAATCATCTGGTAGGGTTAGTAGGGTAGATGATCCAATATAACCTTGAAATTGAAGGGTTTATGTCCATTAATACGATGATAATTAAAGATTTATTTAATTGTTAACTTTTAAAGTTTGTAAAATTAATTGAGATATATATAAATTGATCCGAACATCTAAATTAATAAAAAAAATAAAAAAATATTTATGAAACAAGCACGTGAAAGACAAGTTGTTGTTTATAGTGATACAACACTATATAAATACACATACAAAATAGAAATATTTACAAGTACTTTCAAAATAATTTCAGTTTATTTTTAATTAATCTTGAATATTTGACAAGTATCTTATCTAATATATGTTGAAAACATCGAAATAAGGTAAACACAATCAATCCATGTGAATAATTAAAGTTTTTTTATTTTCATATTTTTTATATATGGAATTATTATGAGTAAATGAAGTAGTATTTCCTGGGTTACCATTTTACTTGAGTTTGGCAAAGAACAGTGTTTCATGAGTTGTGATACCTCTATGGAATATTTTTATAAGCCATAAACCTTTTCTTAAGTGACTTTGACTCAAAAATATATTGAACTAATATTTTTTTTATTTCTTAAAAAAATATTTTTAACATAAACACATCAAAAAATTAGTTTAACTACCATGTAATTCAAGATAATATGATCATAACAAGGTTGTTAAACTCAATACATTTGGGTCTCATAGGTTGTTAGATTTAATATCCTTTGAGTTCAACCATCAACTGAACTTAAAGTGACGTAGATCTAGAAAAATGTCAGAAGTAATCTAAACCCAAAATAAAATGAATATAGTTAGATACTAGAGACTATATATTGGAGTTCATACATTAGCTAAACTCAAAGTACTGTGAATTTGATGAACAACCATGTCCTTTTCATTTATGTTTTGCCAGATAACATGTATTGAAAATCCAAAGCTAAGAAGCTCTACTTTAATATTTAATTACATGAATTATTCATATTAAAAGATAAT
Organism: Salix viminalis; assembly: GCA_029228465.1. NCBI lineage: Eukaryota > Viridiplantae > Streptophyta > Magnoliopsida > Malpighiales > Salicaceae > Salix > Salix viminalis. The sequence goes on along the minus strand of CM055441.1, from coordinate 17,308,657 downwards.
GATCTCCCTACATCTATAGATGCACAAAAGATCTCTAAAGGAGCCCATCATGATCATATATATTGTCTTATTAATAACGTGCAAGAGATATTTGTCTTTTCATCGATATTATAAAAAACAAAAAGCTTTTCATTCATTGTTTTTCCTAAAGACAACAAGATTCATGGTTTATAAATACCTCTTAAATCATCCATAGTAAGAGATTCGTAATTTTTTCTACTCGAAATAGCTTGCATACATTTCAAAACACCAATCATCCTCGAATACAATAACAAACATCCTTATTATTAGAATCTAAAGCATTTTCAAGTTATTTATTGATTTTATCATTGGAAATTCTTTCAACCCCTTTAATTGGGATTTGTTTTTCTACAATTGCTTGGGTTTTTACCATTAATTTGATACTTTCTAAGCTAACGAGAAGAAAATTGTATTCTTGAACACCCTGCATCGTGACACTGAACATGCTAAATTGTTTAGTAATCAATCTATTATCGTGTTTCATTAAATAAAAAATACTATTATTTTTTTAAGAAATTAAAATAAAACATTCGAAAACTTATATTCATAAATCAACAAATTTTAAATAATGTATGCAAGAATAATAAATTAAAACAAAAGTAAATGACAACACTGTATGATTCAATTAATATCCACATGAACGCTGTTTTTTTATATTAATGTTCTTAGGATTATTTTTATTGCCGGGGCAAAAAACTATTTATTTTCATTTAAACTGTGTTTTTTTAACGGATTATCTGAGTTTATGCAATTAAAAAAAATAAATCTTTTATTCTAAGGACAAAGTCTTTCATACCGGGCTTGAAATATTTAAAGAAACTCGATAAATTCTTTCAAGTGCTGCCTCTAGCATTTAAACCAACAAGTAAAAAAATAAAATAAAAAATGAAGCATCCCTTTTTTGATTAGTTTAAATATACTTTCAAGTTGAATATTTTTCACTCTTACTTTTTTAAAAAATAAACAATAAAGTATGAAATTTTTATCAACGTTTGTAATTGTTTTGTTTGGAAACACGTAATGTAAAAGCTAGAAAACGAGAAGTCGAATTTATTCTTTCAGAGCAAGGTTATTTTTTCGAAGGTAAAAGTTTAAAATTGTTTTTGAATTTTTTTTTTAAATTTATTAAAATAATATTTTTTTTAGTTTTTAAAAATTATTTTTAACATTAGTATATCAAGATGATTTAAAAATACTAAAAAAATAATTTAATGTAAAATAAAAAATAAAAATAAAATTTAATTCTTTTAAAACACCTTAACAAACACCCATAAAATAGGTTTTAATTGGTTTGGCCGACAAAAAACTTTCGATCAGCTGGTGATTCTGACATCAACGTTAGATATTTGTTTTTCCATTAAAATTTGAACCCCACAAATCCACCTCAATTTGCGAAAAAGAAAAGAAAAAAATCCCACTTACATGGACTATGACACATTTAAAAGTGTATATGTTTTTTTAAATTGAAAAATATATTAAAATAGTATATATCTGTTAATTATTAAAAAATGTCTACTATTATTATTTTAATATTTTTATTTTAAAAAAAAAACATATCGACATGTTGAAACGTAAACAAGTATTTTACGTGTCAAAACTAGAGATTGACAAAGCGAACACGTTCCTTTGACACCGAAGTTTTATTTTTCCCGTCAAAGGCCGGGAACATCAAAACATTGAACATTGAAAATGGACAAACCCAGCCCACAAGCGATGTTCATCGCGTCCCCAGCCACGCAGCTCACCGAAACAGGACAATTCTCATTTCCCATTCTTTTCATGCGTTGAAATTCTTTTCTCCTCATCGCTTTTGTAGACAAATCTTTTTATATCCAAATTGTTTTCTTAATCTATTTTTCATGAAATTAAATTTTAATTTAATAAGGAAAAAATAAATTTTAATTTTTAAAATGTTTGTGAAAAATAACTTTTATAAAATGTTTCCATGTGTTTATTTTTTTTTTATTGAAAAACCAGCCAGTAAAAAATACTAGTAAATAATAATTCATTAACAATATTATCTTATATCTCTATTTATCTCACCACCGTCACCTTGCTGTTTCACTATCACCACAGCCTCTTTTTTTTTATCATCTCCTTCGTCTCACCGCTTTCTTTGCCATCTTATCTCTATCTTTTTCTGTATATTATCACTACTGTTAAAAAATATTTTATGGAAAAGAAAAGGGACCCTAGATTTCTAGAAGTTCAAAAAAAAAGTAATAGAATATAAGAAGTAAATCCATCAAAGGGCTGGATAAGCCGAGACTTGGGAGTTGCAGAGGGGTCCTCGGAGTTTAATAAAGAAAAGTCCTCACCAACCAGGTGGCGCTTTCCATCTCTCTCGAGTTTCCTCTCATCACGGAGCAGAACAACCCCAAAGACAACACTCTCTGATTCAAAGAGCTCTCTCTGAACCCATCTGCTTCAAATCTCACTTGGAAATTCCTTAGTTACAGCAATTCAATAATCCACCTTTACTGGAAAAAAAAGCGTAACTTTCTTACCATCATTGTTGGTTTAACCCCTAATTACAATCATCTTCTGCAACATGGCTTCGGTTGCAAACACTTTACTACTTTCTCTGCCTCCGCCACTCTGTTTCAATACCGATAACAATCACTCACCCGCCACCTTCTCTTTTTGTTTCTAAAATTTCAAGATCGAAACGTTGTCGTCTCCGCTCCTTCCCCGTCCCTCGATCACCACACCGTTCTTCTGTTACAGTTGCCTTGTCCACCGTAGCAAACTCAGTTCCGGTAAATAACTAACTTACCCGCCTTTTGCTTCTGTTTTCCACGTATAGCGCTTTTTTATTGTCTTATAAATTCTTTCCCTGCAGGCGAGAAGTGGGATTTACACAGTTGGGGATTTTATGACCAAAAAGGTGGATTTACATGTCGTTAAAGCCAACACAACCGTTGATGATGGTAATTACTACTTTTTCTTTGATCATGAGCTGTCCTGTATTGTTATGTTTGTTGATTTCGTTTTTTCGTGAATATTTTTGTAGCATTGGAGGCTCTTGTGGAGAAGAGAATAACTGGGTTTCCCGTCATTGACGATGACTATAAATTGGTAAGTTTTTTCATTTTATCTCATGATTCTACTGACATATGTTTTCTAGTCATGCTTACCAGTTCCGTTCTTCTATGCTGTTCTTGGGATTTCGTGGAGTCCAAAGTTCACCCTGAAAAAAAAAGAGAAGCTAAGATCTAAACTAGAAGGCTTGTCTTTGAAGAAATAGTAAAATATTTATGTTACTTGTTCCTGAAAATGAATGATAACACTTGGTCAGCTTAAAAATCTATATTTATTTGAGATTTTGGTGTAAAGAACTGATTTCAAGTCCTTAATTGTTGCAGGTTGGTGTTGTTTCTGACTATGACCTGCTAGCGCTCGATTCCATTTCAGGTAGAATAAGATTAGTGAGGCCAGTGCTGGATGTTTATCTCTTTTTTTATTTACATTTTTACTATGGTTTGCTATCGCTTCCTGGCTGTTTGAATTTTCTCATGAGGAGTGTATGTGCGGGAAATTATTTCCATTTGGACGTAGTCTCGTTGTTGCCATTGTGTGTCTCTGTAATTTTTGTGTTTGATCTTCATTCCCCTTTTCTTCTCTGGAGATTTCTTAAGTTGATTGGAGAATAATGGTGAATTAGATTATTATGGTTTTTCAAAACCAAGTTGATCTCTCTGTTACAGTTTTAGCCCTGTCAAGTTTGATTCAAGGAGTTCCATTAAAGTAGTGGTGAAGAAACCTGGCTACAAGTACTTTCTCAGACTATGATAGATTGATGGCCATAACAACTTAAACAACCTTGTGGCACCTTACTTGCCAATTTCGTGTTTATGTTAGATTTGCTTGCTTATCTGGGCGAACAATACTAATTCATCTTCAAATCGATGAACAATTCAATTCAAGCATCAATTCGCTAGACTCGAGTAAACACAGATAAGCTAGGGTGACTAGTAATGCCATAGCCTTTTGATCTCTGACAGAAATAACTTTTCTGCACCCTATGGATTGTAGCAACAGCTTGGGGGCCTATAGCAGCAAGGATGCTGTACTGGTTTAGTTTTCAATTACACACACATTGTTTTGTTAGATGTTGGTACTTAGACTTGTCATTCGTTATTGCTGTTTATTGACAAACTGGCACTATAATTTTGAAATGTGTGAAACTGATAGCGATTTCTTCTTTCCTGTGTCTATCAGGTGGCTGTCAAAATGATACAAACCTGTTTCCTAATGTTGACAGTTCTTGGAAGGTGTGTATGAAGCTCCTCTGTGATATTCCAGATGTTTGCATCTAGTATTTGTATTCGAGCATCCATCCATCTGTTTTGTGCTTTTTGTTACTTTTAAAAATAAGATATTTTGACTGATTTCTATAGTTAGAGATTATAATCCTTCGAGTTTGTCAAATTCAGAGCTAACATCCTTCAACTCCCAATAATGTTGTAGACCCTGCTGTTATACTTGCCAATCAAATATACAAACAAACAGAAAAAATGAACGTAGTATTTTCTTTAGGCATATGAAGATGGTGAGAATTGGATATGTAGTATATTATACTATTAAGAGGATGACCAGGCCATGATTAGCAAAACAAATCATAACCGTTTATTTGTCAGATTAAGAAAGGTGGGGTTTGGGGTTTGGTAAGTCTTCCCTACACTGGAGTTGCCCATACTATCGAGTCCAAGGTTAAGAATGAAAATGGGGGGAGGATTGGTACTGTAAGTCAATTGACCTTTTAAATCCTTGCCATCCTTCCTTTTAAAGTACATGGCATGCATTCAAGGGATGCTCAGTACTTCCACCTCCACCAGGGCTTGCTCATAATTAGTCAACAAACTCCAATCAGAGGGAGGTAGAACCCAAAACTTCGATCCAACATGACTGGTTGTAAAAGAATGCAAAAGAATGTGGTAAATATATGTTTTGATCACTGCACCGTCTCATTTAGCACCGTCCTGCAACCCAACTGCTGGTCTTACATACAAGTTTTGCTTGTACAAACTCTCCAATTGCAGGGATTTTCTTGTTGGTAGATGTTCTTTTAGTATGAAAACCATACAACAGCTTGATAAATGATAGTTTTCTCCATCGTGGGAATTGGGCCTATAATAAGAGCTTGATGTTAGAAACACGAGAGATTGATATGTGCACTCTAGCAAAGGGGATTTTACGTCTAGATCATTTTTCAATTAATGTTTTTCAGTACTGAATTATGTTTCTTGATAAATATTGCAGACTTTTAATCAGTTACAGAAGCTGTTAAGCAAGAACAACGGCAAAGTTGTTGGTGATTTGATGACACCTAATCCTCTAGTTGTTTATGAAACTACCAATCTAGAGGACGCTGTTAAGTAAGAACTTCTTCCACTCTAGCGCACCTTTTCTTCTTCAAGGACATATCTGTTTAAACCTTTAATACGACATGTTCTATTTTGTTCTTCCATAATTGTATGACAATACTTTTGAGAAGATTTTATTATACATTTTTTCTGTTAAGTAATAACTTTTTCCACTCTAGTGCACCCTTTTCTTCTTCAAGGACATATCTGTTTAAACCTGTACTACGGCATGTTCTATTTCGTTCTTCCATAAATGTATGACAATACTTTTGAGAAGATTTTATTATGCATTTTTTCTTTGTCCAAGCTTTATTAACAATATTTGTAAATGATTATCATCGAATTTCTATTTTCTTTTCTCTTATTGCAATTGGATTCTGTGGAAATTTTCACATTAATCTGAAAACACTCTTAATGTCCTAATCTAATATGACAGGTTGCTGCTTGAAACAAAATATCGGCGACTCCCAGTGGTAGACGATGATGGAAAGCTGGTAAGAATTGTACACAACATTCTTTATTGATCTTATCTTCTGGATTCTCATCTGATCCGAATAATTTATAACTGGTCTCAAATTTTAAACCAAAGGCTGGAATCATTACACGGGGAGACATTGTTAGAGCTGCAATGCAGATAAAAAGTGCTGCCGAAAGGTCAGCTTGAGCTCGTGTTCCACGATAAATTAAAGACTTGTGGAGTCCATATTGATATAGCAGTGCTCTGTTTTTGATTCAACACAAAGGATTGGCAACTCATTCATCCAGGTACATTCAGAGGGAAGCTATCAATCTCCCGCCCTAAGAGTCTTCTCTGTTACCAATTGTATTTTCTTAGGAGGTTCAAAACTTTAATTTCTAGTTAAGTGTTAGATATAGTACAGGCTTGGTAAAATATGAAATCTTGTGTCTAGGCTTGGAGTGGTTTGGTGGTAGTCTAGCGCAAGGTTTTTGTTAGCAAGCAGCATTCTTGTTGCAAGTAAGATTTCCTGCTGCAACAAGAGTATATATTAGAGGGCCAATTATTTTGACATTTTCCCATTATTTCAAAGGAACCTCAAACTCTCAAGAATAATAATAATAATAATAATTCAGTATTGGCTAAAGCACCTCAACTGTTGGAATCTAACCAGATCTGGCATGGCACCCCACTGGTGTAAAACCCGTGCTGTTTAGATCAATGCCTCAGCTGGGTTTGTCTTAAATGGAATCATGAAGGCAACCGCAACCATATCCCTTTCGAGGAGGATGCGTCGGCATTACCTGTCAAAATGAAAAATTGGCATCAAGCCACGAGCATCAACAACATATAGAATATGACAATTCCTCTATCATTGTTTTTGGTGACTGATAGAGATGAGTAAAATTACGAAACAAGAGTGAAATTATTATTTAATTCCTCTGTTTTTAGCAAACAAGTAGGCAGTCTCTCTGGTTTAAGAGGTCCATCGTATCCTTAGGTTTTTATTTCCGCTGACAACTTGTTCCTTTTTCGTGTCTGCCATTAACGTGGCGAGCTGACGCCGGTTTAGTTTTTTTCTTTTAAATACTAGTTTGACTGTAAGTTAATGGAAAGAAACCTAAGGTTAGCTTGATGATTTTCAAAAAAATTAATGTAGTTTTTAAAGAATTCGTCATAAACCGTAAAAAATAATAATAATAATTAAGTCAATCAGGTTCGATTGGGTAAGCCTTCGGCAGTGCCCATTGGGTGCCCAACCCGATCCATTTTTTTTAAAATCAAATCTTAGAAAATAAAATTCCAAGCTGTAAAAAACAATATTACCATCTATGAATTATAAAACTGCAAGATAGAATCTAAATTCCAAATTCATAGATTATATTAAATCTTAGAAAACCAGGTGGTTGAGTCGGGTGAAGTCCTTGCCCACCTCCACATCTAGTTCCTGATCATATCGGATTATATTTTATCCATCTTTATTTAAATGTCTGTTTAAGAGTGTGATTATAGTTGTTTTTGAAAATATTTTTGATTAGAAATACATCAAAATAATATATATTTTTTTAAAATATTTTTGACATTAGTATGTGAAAGTAATATAAAAATACCAAAAATATTTCATTTAAAATAAAAAATAATAATAAAAATTTGTTATTTTTTTAAAGGAAATAAATTCCCGAGGAGTGGAGTGAAATTTCCATCCAATTGAAGCTCATGTGCTGATGAAACTTGGTCATCCTAGCCGAGTAAGAATTACTAAGTTCTACAGTGTTTTCAAGGAATTAACATGGATGCTCAAAGAATATCTTGCTTGAATAAATATTAGTTATTTAAAATCTTATTCATGTCAGGAAAGTTTCAATTAACTTTTTCTATGAAAAAATAAAATAAAATAAAAAAACAAATAGACTTTAAAAGTGTGTTTGAAATTGAGTTGTTTTACTAGGTGCGTTTGATCGAGTAGTTCAATCTCTTTTGTATTAAAATTTGAGTTGTTTTTTAAATTACCTTTTTATGTTAGATTTTAAGAGTGTTTGAAATTGAGTTGTTTTATGACACCTATGAAAAAACAACTAAAATCATGTTTTTTTATTTTTAGTTAGGTGTGTTTGGTCGAGTGATTCTACCTTTTTTGTATGAAAATTTGAGTTGTTTTTTAAATTATTTTTTTTTATGTTACTCTAAGAATGTGTTTGAAACTGATTTTTTTACGAGGCCAATGAGAAACAACAAAAAAACATGTTTTTTTATATTTTTAATTAGGTGTGTTTGGTCAAGTGGTTCAATCTTTGTTGTATTAAAATTTGAGTAGTTTTTTAAATTATTTTTTATGTTTCAAATCTCATTTTAATATAATTTATTATTTGAATAAAAAATATTTTAAAAAATAACAAATTTATATTATTTTAATAAAAAATAATTTAAAAAACAAACTTAAACATGACCCTTCTGTTTTTTAAAATGCCAACCACACCTAACCATGCTTAAAGTACAATGGAACCTTTTATATAATTTATTATTAGAATAAAAACAATTTTAAAAAACAAACTTATATTTCTATAAAAAGCCAACCACACCTCACCATGCTCAAAGTACAATGGGATCGCAAGTGGGGTCTTGGCCTAGCGGTTGAAGAGACTTGTTTCCTTACTTTGCATCAGGGTTCAAGTCCCACCATGCACGCCTGTCACCCTCGTGGTGCCTTACATGCTCACTAAGTTTGCAGGATATTCAGTGAGTCCAGGGATTAATTATGGTGCGCGTAAACTGACCCGGACATCCTAGTTATAAAAAAAAAAGAAGGTACAATGGGACCATTCAGATCAGGTAAGAAAGCCACTATACGGGTCCATGTCGTCTCTTGCATCAATAATTGAGTACCGACTTTGATGCACATTTGATTCTTTAATTAACTAAGATATGTTTGGAAAATTGATTAAAATTATTTTTTAAAATGTATTTTTCTAAAACAATCAGCTCCCATAGACTACGTTCACATTTTTGTAGATATCAGACGTGGGATAACCAAACCGAAGACTTTTGAACTTGAACAGTAATCCTAGGTAGTTTCTATCTACAAAAGACGTGTCGGTGTCACCATTCCCTTCCCTGCTTAATCCAGTTCATCTCGAAAGGCTTAACAGTATTAAGCACCTCTTTTAGGGTTTTGATCGAGAGGAATATACATGGCCGGGAAGGAGAATCAGGTGCACATCTTCTTCTTCCCCTTCATGGCGCATGGCCACTTGATACCAACCATAGACATGGCAAAGCTATTTGCTTCTCGAGGAGTGAAAGCAACCATAGTCACCACTCCTGTCAATGCACCCCTTGTTTCCAGAACAATCCAGAGGTCAAAAAGCTTCGGTTTTGATATCAATATAAAAACCATCAAGTTTCCTGCTGTTGAGGTTGGGTTGCCAGAAGGATTCGAAAACGCAGAGTCGATCACTTCTCATGAGTTAGAGGGAGAGATGACAAAAAAGTTTTTGCAGGCAACAGCTATGCTCCAAGAACCACTTGAGAAGCTACTTCAAGAAGGCCGCCCTGATTGTCTTATTGCCGATATGTTCCTTCCTTGGACTACCGATGCTGCAGCCAAATTTGGAATTCCAAGATTAGTATTTCATGGCTTCAGTTGCTTTTCTTTGTGCACTTCAGATTGCTTGGCGAGATATAAGCCATTCAAGGAAGTTTCTTCTGATTCTGAACTGTTTGTGGTGCCTGAGCTTCCTGGTGAAATCAAGCTCACAAGAAAGCAACTGCCTGATTTTATGAAACAAAACGTGGAAACTGAGTTTACCAGGTTAATTCAAAAGGTTAGAAAATCATCATGGAAGAGTTATGGGATTGTCATCAATAGTTTCTATGAGCTCGAGTCTGCTTATGCTGATTTTTTCAAGGAGTTAGGGAGGAAGGCATGGCACATCGGCCCAGTCTCGCTGTGCAATAGAGAATTCGAAGACAAAGCACGGAGAGGAAAGGAAGCTTCAATTGATGAACACGAGTGTTTGAAATGGCTCGACTCAAAGGAGCCTAATTCAGTTGTTTATATAAGCTTTGGAACTGTAGCCAATTTCAGCGATCCCCAGCTGAAGGAGATTGCAATAGCTCTCGAAGCTTCAGGGCAGCAATTTATCTGGGTTGTCAGGAAAGACAAGAAAGCTAGAGATAAAGAAGAATGGCTGCCTGAAGGATTCGAGAAAAGAATGGAGAGCAAGGGGCTGATTATAAGAGGATGGGCTCCACAAGTAATGATTCTTGATCACGAAGCTATAGGGGGGTTTGTGACTCATTGCGGGTGGAATTCGACCATTGAAGGCATAGCCGCCGGGAAGCCGATGGTAACATGGCCGGTTTCTGCAGAACAATTCTTTAATGAGAAGCTGGTGACTGACGTGCTAAAAATCGGCGTGGCTGTCGGTGTTCAGCAATGGGTTACAGTATCCGGCGATAAAATCAAGAGTGAAGCTGTAGAAAAGGCCGTGACTCGAATCATGATAGGTGAAGAAGCAGAGGAAATGAGAAGCAGAGTTGAGGCCCTTGGAGGAATGGCAAAGAGGGCTATCGAAGAAGATGGTTCATCTTACTCTAATTTGAATGCTCTAATCGAAGAGTTAAGAGGCAGGCGCCACTGAAAACAAGCAAGCAGGAGGAGGATTTTGGGTTTGTAAGATATGGCAAGCAACTTGGTTTTATAGAATTAGTGACAGAGGAGAGCGCATGTTTCTGATGAATTATGTTCTTACATGCTTTGAACCCTCAACCATTTCCCCTAATCTCTTTCTTGTAAGGCTGATCGCCAGCTCTCATTCAGTATTTCTTGTATGCAAACAAACCACATTAAGCTTCTGTGAAATTGGGTGCAGTGTGGTCACGGGTAATCTAAATATCCCCAGTTTACCTAACCACGAATTTGGAAAAAATCAAAGAAATGACAACCATGGATGATATTAAGAGGCAGGACAGAACTCCAGTGGTAAGATTTTGGAACTAAAAAGTTTGTTCTCCCCTAGAGTTACCAATACAATAATCACTGGAGGCTTATATAGTTATTAACTTCGAAACATTTAAGATTAATCAAAGCATACGTAAGCTAGCATGACATCCACGTCAATAAAAAAAAAAAAAGTCAGGACAGAAGCCTCCGGCCCTTTCCTTATCATTAAGCTTTTGTACTAATGTGCAATCTGGACTCGTCTAATCCTTGAGTCCCATTATTTTGCTAGCAAGAAGAAACCCGCCTTCGGCTCCATCTTCCTATCTTCGGTTTTGGACAATGCACTTCCTCAAAAGTAAAAGATACGAGGACTTGAATCGAAATCACATATAATTGAACACGTATGTCCAATGTGCTAGGCAGCAAGAGTTAGCATTGACGAATCCATTTTCCAAATTCAATTATTCATTCGATTTCCTTTTCTTTTAGTATCAGATGATTCTAACCGGAAATGAAAAAACCTGTTCTAACTATTTAAATTTTTAGATGAGATAACTTCTTAACATGATAAAAGTACATAACAAGAGTAAAATTTTTATTTTATTCCTCTGATTTTAGTGAACAAGTAGTCAGTCTCTCTAGTTTAAGAGGTCTGAAGAAAAAAGAGCAGAGAAGAACAGGGTGGCTGCCTTTGAATTGCTTGCGTTAATTTTATTAATTAATGTGTATCCTATATATATACAACGCAGCATAGGCGAGAGTAGAAACCAAAAAGAATTCTATGACTAATAGATAAGGTCTGCAGATGAGTCCCTTACGTATCAGATAACTATTGCTAAATAATCGGCTAATATTTAGCTTTCTTCCAACAAGGTCCATCGTATCCTTATGTTTTTATTTCCGCTGACAACTTGTTCCTTTTCGTGTCTGCCAACAAGGTAGCGAGCTGACAATGGTTTTTTTTTTTTAAAAAAATACTAACTTGACTGTAAGTTAATGGAAAGAAACCTAAGGATAGTTTGATGATTTTCAAAAGAATTAATGTAGTTTCTGAAGAATTCACCGTCGTCATAATAAACCATAAGAACTAAATTATTATCTCCTCTTAGAACAATCAGGGAGTTGAGTGAATTGCGATCCAATTGAAACTCATGGGCTGCTGAAACTTGATCATCCTAAAAAGCAACCTCAAACACTTGAAGACTCAAAGAAGCATATTCCACTTTGTAAAGGACTTTTCTCTGATTATCAAAAAAGTTGCGAAGCGATAAAAAACCCTTATAAAAATTAAATATTTTATTTTTGATAAAAAATGATTTTTTTATATTTTATTTTAAATTAATTTTTTTAGTTTTTTTAAATCATTTTCATGTGGTGATATCAAAAAAAAAAAAAATAATAATAAAATACCATTTTAATACATTTTTAAACTAAAAACACTTTCAAAAGCAACATCACTGCATTTTAAAAATGTTTTTGAAAAAAATAATTTTTTATTTTTAGCTTTTATTTTAGATTAATTTTTTTTATGTTTTAATATCATTTTAATGTGTTGATATCATATATAATTTTTTAAAAATAAAAAAAAATATTATTTTGATTTATTTTTAAATAAAAAATAATTTTAAAAATAACTTTAACCACAATTATAAACAAACAATTCTTCTGCAAAAAGCCAACCACACCTAACCATGCTCCTCTTCAACAAAAAGCCAACCACACCTAACCATGCTCCTCTTCAAAATTCTCTCTCGTGGAAATTTGGGTACGCCAATTGCCAATTTAATCAATGCTGTGATTATGTGATCTAGAAGAAGGCCGCCCATTGTTTTGATGAACACAAATTTATAATATATTTAATGATTTTATTTATTAATATATAAATAAAATTTTAAATAAAAAACATTTCAAAAACCAATAGTCCAATAGTCCTGCAGTCCAATTAAATGCTGGTTGACATTGTATTTTAAAAAAATAGTTATGAAAAAAATTAATTTTTTTTTAATTTTTTTTTTAGATTTTATTATGATAATATCAAAAATAATTTTTTTATAATAAAAAATATTATTCTAATATTATTTTGAATAAAAATTATTTCTTTTTAAAAAACTCAACTACACTGAACACTCAAGAGTCAAGACGTAAATGTCTTCCGTCTCCCATAGAATACGTTGTCACATTTTTCTAGATATTAGACGGATAACAAGACCAAAGACTTTTGAACTCGAACAGCAGTCCAAGGTGGTTTCTATCTACAAAACAAGTGTCCCATACTTTCATTCTCCATACGAAGAGAAATAGACCGAGCTTCTGTTTTTCTCTCATACTTTTCATTCCTTCTCTGCAACATCACCATTCTCTTCCCTGCTTAATCCAGTTCATCTTGAAGGCTTAACAGTATTACTGTCTCCAATTACCACCATCATTAGCACCTCTTTTAGGGTTTTGATCGAGAGGAATATACATGGGCGGGGAGGAGAATCAGGTGCACATCTTCTTCTTCCCCTTCATGGCGCATGGCCACTTGATACCAACCATAGACATGGCAAAGCTATTTGCTTCTCGAGGAGTGAAAGCAACCATAGTCACCACTCCTCTCAATGCACCCCTTGTTTCCAGAACAATCCAGAGGTCAAAAAGCTTCGGTTTTGATATCAATATCAAAACCATCAAGTTTCCTGCTGTTGAGGTTGGGTTGCCAGAAGGATGCGAAAACGCAGAGTCGATCACTTCTCATGAGTCAGAGGGAGAGATGACCAAAAAGTTTTTCCAGGCAACAGCCATGCTCCAAGAACCACTTGAGAAGCTACTTCAAGAATGCCACCCTGATTGTCTTATTGCCGACATGTTCCTTCCCTTGGACTACCGATGCTGCAGCCAAATTTGGAATTCCAAGATTAGTATTTCATGGCATCAGTTGCTTTTCTTTGTGCACTTCAGATTGCTTGCTGAGATATAAGCCATTCAAGGAAGTTTCTTCTGATTCTGAACTGTTTGTGGTGCCTGAGCTTCCTGGTGAAATCAAGCTCACAAGCAAGCAACTGCCTGATTTTATGAAACAAAACGTGGAAACTGAGTTTACCAGGTTAATTCAAAAGGTTAGAGAATCATCATGGAAGAGTTATGGGATTGTCATCAATAGTTTCTATGAGCTCGAGTCTGCTTATGCTGATTTTTTCAAGGAGTTAGGGAGGAAGGCATGGCACATCGGCCCAGTCTCGCTGTGCAATAGAGAATTTGAAGAGAAAGCACACAGAGGAAAGGAAGCTTCTATTGATGAACATGAGTGTTTGAAATGGCTCGACTCAAAGGAGCCTAATTCAGTCGTTTACATATGCTTTGGAACTGTAGCCAATTTCAGTGATTCCCAGCTGAAGGAGATTGCAATAGCTCTTGAAGCTTCAGGGCAGCAATTTATCTGGGTTGTCAGGAAAGACAAGAAAGCTAGAGATAAAGAAGAATGGCTGCCTGAAGGATTTGAGAAAAGAATGGAGAGCAAGGGGCTGATTATAAGAGGATGGGCTCCACAAGTAATGATTCTTGATCACGAAGCTATAGGGGGGTTTGTGACTCATTGCGGGTGGAATTCGACCATTGAAGGCATTGCTGCCGGGAAGCCGATGGTAACATGGCCGGTTTCTGCAGAACAATTCTTTAATGAGAAGCTGGTGACTGACGTGCTAAAAATCGGCGTGGCTGTCGGTGTTCAGCAATGGGTTACAGTATCCGGCGATAAAATCAAGAGTGAAGCTGTAGAAAAGGCCGTGACTCGAATCATGATAGGTGAAGAAGCAGAGGAAATGAGAAGCAGAGTTGAGGCCCTTGGAGGAATGGCAAAGAGGGCTATCGAAGAAGATGGTTCATCTTACTCTAATTTGAATGCTCTAATCGAAGAGTTAAGAGGCAGGCGCCACTGAAAACAAGCAAGCAGGAGGAGGATTTTGGGTTTTTAAGAAATGGCAAGCAACTTGATTTTATAGAATTAGTGACAGAGGAGAGCTCATGTTTCTGATGAATTATGTTCTTACATGCTTTGAACCCTTCACCATTTCTTGTAAGGCTGATCGCCAGCTCTCATTCAGTATTTCTTGTATGCAAACAAACCACATTAAGCTTCAGTGAAATTTGGTGCAGTGTGGTCACGGGTAATCTAAACATCCCCAGTTTACCCAACGACGAATTTGAAAAAATCCAAAGAAATGACAACCATGGATGATATTAAGAGGCAGGACAGAACTCCAGTGGTAAGATTTTGGAACTAAAAAGTTTGTTCTCCTCTAGAGTTACCAATACGATGATTACTAGAGGCTTATTTAGTTATTAATTTTGAGACATGTGAGATTAATCAAAGTATACGTAAGCTAGCATGACATCCACATCAATAAAAAAAAAAAAGTCAGGACAGAAGCCTCCGGCCCTTCCTTATCATTAAGCTTTTGTACTAATGTGCAATCTGGACTCGTCTAATCCTTCACCGGAAATGAAAAAACCTGTTCTAACTATTTAAATTTTTAGATGAGATAACTTCTTAACATGATAAAAGTACATAACAAGAGTAAAATTTTTATTTTATTCCTCTGATTTTAGTGAACAAGTAGTCAGTCTCTCTAGTTTAAGAGGTCCATCGTATCCTTGTGTTTTTATTTCCGCTGACAACTTGTTCCTTTTCGTGTCTGCCAACAAGGTAGCGAGCTGACAATGGTTTTTTTTTATACTAACTTGACTGTAAGTTAATGGAAAGAAACCTAAGGATAGTTTGATGATTTTCAAAAGAATTAATGTAGTTTCTGAAGAATTCACCGTCGTCATAATAAACCATAAGAACTAAATTATTATCTCCTCTTAGAACAATCAGGGAATTGAGTGAATTGCGATCCAATTGAAACTCATGGGCTGCTGAAACTTGATCATCCTAAAAAGCAACCTCAAACACTTGAAGACTCAAAGAAGCATATTCCACTTTGTAAAGGACTTTTCTCTGATTATCAAAAAAGTTGCGAAGCGATAAAAAACCCTTATAAAAATTAAATATTTTATTTTTGATAAAAAATGAATTTTTTTATATTTTTTTTAAATTAATTTTTTTAGTGTTTTTAAATCATTTTCATGTGGTGATATAAAAAATAATTTTAAAAAATAAATAAAATATTATTTTGATGCATTTTTAAACTAAAAACATTTTCAAAAACAACATCACTGCATTTTAAAAACGTTTTTGAAAAAATAATTTTATATTTATTTTTAGTTTTTACTTAAATTAATTTTTTTTTATATTTTAAGATTATTTTAATGTGTTGATGTCAAATATAATTTTTTAAAAATAAAAAAAATATTATTTTAATTTATTTTTAAATAAAAAAGATAATTTTAACAACATTTACAAACAAATTCTTCTACAAAAAGCCAACCATACCTGACCGTGCTCAAAGTGCAATGGGAGCATTCGAGTGAAGTAAGAAAAAGCCACTATACGGGTCCAAGTCGTCTCTTGCATCAATAATTGAGTACTGACTTTGATGCACATTTTATTCTTTAATTAACTAAGATATGTTTGGAAAACTGAATAAGATTATTTTTTAAAATGTATTTTATTTAGAAGTATATTTAAAAAATATATTTTTATTTTTTACATCAATATATTAAAATAATATAAAAATATCAAAAATATTAATTTAAGATTTTTCAAAAACATTTTAGAAAATCAGACAAACAAGCACTACACCACATGCTCAAAGAATTGTAAAATCAAAGCCAGGCCATGCTCCTCTTCAAAATTCTCTCTCGTGGAAATTTGGGTACGCCAATTGCCAATTTAATCAATGCTGTGATTATGTGATCTAGAGGAAGGCCGCCCATTGTTTTGATGAACACAAATTTATAATATATTTAATGATTTTATTTATTAATATATAAATAAAATTTTAAATAAAAAACATTTCAAAAACCAATAGTCCAATAGTCCTGCAGTCCAATTAAATGCTGGTTGACATTGTATTTTAAAAAAATAGTTATGAAAAAAATTATTTTTTTTTAATTTTTTTTAGATTTTATTATGCTAATATCAAAAATAATTTTTTTATAATAAAAAATATTATTCTAATATTATTTTGAATAAAAATTATTTCTTTTTAAAAAACTCAACTACACTGAACACTCAAGAGTCAAGACGTAAATGTCTTCCGTCTCCCATAGAATACGTTGTCACATTTTTCTAGATATTAGACGGATAACAAGACCAAAGACTTTTGAACCCTTCACCATTTCTTGTAAGGCTGATCGCCAGCTCTCATTCAGTATTTCTTGTAAGCAAACAAACCACATTAAGCTTCAAGGGTAATCTAAATATCCCCAGGTTACCTAACAAGAATTTTAAAAAATCGTGAAAATCAAAGAAATGGACAGCCACGGATGATATTAAGAGTCAGGAAAGAGCGCCAGCAGGGTCTTGGCCTGGTGGTCAAGAAAGACTTCTCCTTTCCTCTCACCCCAGGTTCAAGTCTTGTCAGGCATGCCTGTCACCCCCGCGGTGCCTTATATGCTCATTGAGTTTGCAGGATGTTCAGTTGGCCCGGGGATTTAGTTGTGGTGCGCGCAAGCTGGCCCGGACATCCTGGTTATATAAAAAAAAAAAGGCAGGACAGAGCTACTAGTGGTATGGGCTTGGAACTAAGGGGTTTTTTCTCCCTGTAGTCTCAAGTTCAAGCTCTGTGGTTGCTAATATAATGACCATTAATGACTTATATGATCATT
Source organism: Salix viminalis (assembly GCA_029228465.1). NCBI lineage: Eukaryota > Viridiplantae > Streptophyta > Magnoliopsida > Malpighiales > Salicaceae > Salix > Salix viminalis. The sequence goes on along the minus strand of CM055441.1, from coordinate 17,291,121 downwards.
AATTTTAGGGTCTATGAGATTAATCGAGTTGCATATAAGCTGATCTGAACACCCACGGTAATCAGATAAAAAAAAGGCTGTCTCAATATTTTGCTAGCAAGAAGAAACCGACCTTCGGCTCCATCTTCCTATCTTCGATCGGTTTTGGACAATGCACTTCCTCAAAAGTAAAAGACACGAGTACTTGAACCGAAATCATATATAATTGAACACGTATATGCAATGCGCTAGGAAGCAAGAGTTAGCATTGATGAATCCATTTTCCAAATTCAATTATTCATTCGATTTCCTTTTCTTTTGTTATCAGATGATTCTAACCAGAAATGAAAAAACCCTGTTCTTATTGCTTTTCATTGACGACAAAGGAGAGAATTGATGAGAGCAGAGAATTGATATAAAACAATTGATTATACGATTAAAGGGGAGCAATGTATACGTATAAATTTTTGATAATTTCTAAATATAAGGGAAGATTCTTTAGACACGCTTATCAATTAGTTGTCATCATAAAAAAGAGGGAGATTGGTGTGGTTAGGAAGCATTCTGTAGCATGAGAATATAATCCACGCCAGACATAATCTTGGTTGGCTTCACGTTCTAGGGTTATATATGGGAATCCCATATGGAGTTGGCTGGCTAAAGTTAAAGCTCCACGAAGGTGATGAATGGTTATTGAGAAAATTCACAGTTTGGCCGAGGATTGCGAGCTTGCTTGGGGAACTTGTATGATCTCTACTCCTTTTTCATGGTAGAGACGGGGTCAAGGTTTCGTTGAACTTGACGTGGATGATACTTCTCTCGGTAATCTCGGCAGAAGTGGATTTTATGGTGTTATTTCGTCTGCATACTTCAAAACAATCTCATATAGAGACCTACCTAAGGCGGGCCAATTTTTGTGGGCCTTAAGGGATGGAGGAAAGGAAACAAGGATCTGCAGAACATATCACCCAGCTAAGCTTTCAAGTATCCCTATCCATGGTTTCACAGCTCATTCATACAAGCTTGCTTGTAATCTTTTCCGGACTAATTAAGAGAAGCCTTGCAATAAACGTCATTTCACAGCTCACCCATCTTTAATGAGACTCACATGTCGTGCACCCATTGCTGAAATGAACCTCGATCATGCATAGGATTACCACAGTATGTTTTCTGCTGTTTGGATTTCAGTAGAACTTTAAGCGAATAGAATTAGCATCAGGCCTGAAGATCAACCCGCCACAAGCTAACTTGGGTGGAAACAATCATGAAACTCGGGACGTTTAATCTCCCAATTATTTGAGCAATGAGAAAAGCTTATTGAAACCTCGGGACGTTTTTTTAAACCCAATACTATTACTATCATAATGAATCTTGCAAGGTATGGCAACCTCAAAGTGCCCCGATCGACTAGTTTCAATACTTTAATCATTTGTTAGCAGGCGATACCACTTTACCTACTCAACTTAGCATCAGCGACGCCTTTATTAAAAAATAAAGAACATATATAGGGTTTGAAGAAAGCATGTTCAGATGGGTGTACGTTAGCTGCCAGATCGATGTTTTACTAAAAGCATGCCAGCTCTCTTTTATCCTATGATTTAGAGAGAGAGAGAAAGATAAACGCAAATCATGAAGCCATTTGTGAGTAGTTTAGGATCTCGAATCTCATCTGTCTGTGCTGGTTTATTATACTAACAAGCAAAGTAAATTTCTGGTCCTGGCTTAGTTTCAAACCCAGTTAATTCCATCCCAAATGGATCGTAGATCTCTTAAGAAAAACGTTAACTGAAACTTGAATACATCAAAGTTCAAACTTGTCCTGAAACGAACTCAGGAGGCTGAAAACATATACCCGCTCAAATTACTTTGTTTATTTGTGCTCATGATTCCTGAAATTACTCACAGTATATCCCCGGTTCTGTATCTAAAATTGATGATAAGCTATCTGACCGGTGCTCCACCGCAAATCATTTTGTTTTGTCTTAACAAAAAAACTTAACATACAAGCATTCATTTGCAATATATATTTTTCTTTATATATATATATGTGTGTGAATGATATCAAGTGTAAATTAAAAAAAATATATATACACATCTAATTAGATGAATGAAGAACCATCTATGTCAATAAAGAGAAGAAAAAAAAGTCATTTACGATAAATACATATTTAAAAAAGTAATGAGATGGATATATATCAAGATATTAATCTCGTAACATTATTCATTCACCCATTTGTGTTCAATAACTTTATTTATTAAAGTGATTTTGTTATTTAATTAAATAACAATTTAAAAAAAACAATCATTATTTTAAAAAACTAAATTTAAAAAATAAAAATCAGAGAGAAAGAGCATTAATTTCAATATAAATTTAAATATTATTATTTTATAAAATATTTATTTTTAAAAAAGCGAGGTTAAAAAAAAAAGAAAAAAGAGAGGTCAAACTAGTAAAATAAAACTCAATTGGGCGGGTGATATTTCTCGAAAAAACAATTATGATGACATGTCACTAGGTATCCCTTAGATTCTGGTCATCATGACAGTTGAGAAAACAAAGTACATGCTTTTTTATTATTTAAAAAACTCAATTTTGACTTAAATTATCTAAAAATACCTTGAAAAAACTCATAATTTTTCTTTAAAAAGCCAAAAAGAAAGAGGTATGATTTGTAAAATTGAAGGATTAAAGTAAAAAGTTTATGATAATTTTAAAAGCATACCCCTTTATGATGTTTTTTTTCACTTTAATCATCCGTTTTTCAATTTTATTTTTGATCAACAAATTTAATTCAATTTTATTTTTGATCAACAAATTTAATTCAATTTGATTGTAACTCTAATTTGCTGTGTAGTGTTGAAACAAGGAACGACAAATAAAAATCATATTTACAAATTACAGTTGGGAAAACGTGCACACGCAGAGCATATTGCTGTGTCTTCAAAGCAAAAAGCAAAAAGCAAAAAAGAGTTAGGGCACTTTAATTGGCAGGCTCCTCGAACACAACCAGCTTCCTTTTGGTCAATGCTTACATTATTTCTTGGTGGTTGTTGACACAGTAACGACCTTAACTGAATAACGCCGTCAATCACGGACTCAAGGCCAACTTATCCATTCATTGCCTTCAAGATTTTCTATTTTCACTCTCTCGATCGAGATTCCCTTTTCCCTGCAACATTAAAATCCTGTTTGGCTTTATATTTTAAAAATAATTTTAAAAAGTTTTAAATTAAATATTTTTGATAATTCTAGTTTACTAACATGTGCTGATATCAAAACTAATTTAAAACAACAAAAAATATATTATTTTAATATATTTTTAAATAATTAAAAATAATCTAAAACATACTCTTAAATATGCGCTAAGTTATGATGTTTGTTTTTTATATATATAATTTTTTATGAGGTTGATGTCATGATGGTCATCTTTTAAAGTATTTTTTTTTTATTAGGGCATCAAAACTATTTTAAAATGTAAAAAAATAACTCAAAAAATAAATGGACTCAAATTTGTCCTCGTATTCATTAATATAAGATCTCAAAAATACTTGTGTTATATGGATGCTATCAGAATTTCACAGCTGAACAGTTTTTCAAGTGTGACACTTTCATAGAATTTTAATAGAGAAATGTTTCAAGACACGCATTTTATAAAACTAATGACGTGTTTTCTCTCCTTATATAAAGAGAAACCCGGTGGGTCAAAAACTTGTAATTAAGTGTTTTTGAGTTTTTTTTTAATGTATTTTTTGTTTAGATATACATCAAAATATTTTTTTTATTTTTTAAATATTATATTTGATATTAATAGATGAAAATAATCTAAAAATACCAAAAATATTTAAATTAAAATAAATGAAATAGTTTTTAAAAGAAACATTTTTAAAACAAAATGAAACAATGGATTAGCGGTCGAGGCCAAATTATCTACTTTTTCAAGTGTACGTGTCAGCTAATAATAGAGTCTTGTAGCATCGCAAAATCCAATTAGCATCATTCATTCCATACGTTTTATCCGCTCCACGTCTCATCAGAAAGCCATTGCAAGTGGCAACACTGACTGGTATGATCTTGGTCCATCCCTCATCATATAAGAAAACAAAAAATTAAACTCATTATAGAAAAGGAGATGCAAGGCAACTCAATTAAGCAAATAATGATGTGAAATACAAGAAAACCTGCGTTCCCCTGTAAAAATTCTAGAGATAGTTCTTGAAGTTATTAGAATTGCTGAATTTTCTGGATTTCCAACGATGGGTTCTATCCCCCACCTGGTCCCAGATCTCCTCTGCCATAGACAGTGGTAGTGATTTTGGTGCAAGCAGGGGTGTAATTGTTTATGCACCATCAAACAGCAAGCAAATCTATTTATCTGATTCGAGAATCACTGGTAAAAAATGACGAACATGTTACACCCAGATCACATGACATGGCAAACTTTGATATGTCACCCAAGTTTGTCAATACCGTTTCTGTTGATGTTTTTTTCCAATTGGATTGAATGTTTCGGTTTTGAAGCATTTCGGCGTGCGGTTTTGGGATTGTACTGTTTATGTGTGTGTGTGTGTGTGTGTATATATATATATAATTAAATATATTGATTCAATTTGTTTTAGTTCAAATCCAAAAATAAAATTATTTAGAATTATGCAATTTAATCTAAAAAAAGACACGATAAAATAATTTTTCTGAACAAAATTATGAACATGTATAATAATACGAGAATATCATCATCAATCTCGCAAGGTTATTATATTCTTTTTGCTCTGAAATTTTAACATAATATATATAAGTATGTCAAGAGACTCCTCGTAAAATTTCATCTCAATCTAACGGTCGGATTAAGAGATATGATTGGTATTATAAAATTATTTATTTATTTTAAAAAAAATCTATTTGGTCGAAATGAAATTGACGGAACACATTTCAACTAATATTTGACCAAAAAATTTAGAACAAACTGAAATTTAAACTAAGATAAAAATTAGGTTGTTTATGATAACAGCACGTATGAGTGTAGAAACCCATGAGCCGAGTAGAGAAATAAAGAAATCAATCGAAAGTTCGAGAGAGTAAGATTTTCCACCTCTGACAGAAGGAATTGAGAGACGAATGATCTTAGTTTGCCGACAATCGAGGAAGATGGTAGAGGCTGCATTTGCTCTAGCGTTTTGTATTTGCAGCCGTTCCCACCACCGTAAAACTGTCAAATACCAACAGCGACGAAATTGACTGAAAAAACACCTCAGTAAATTATGATGGCATAAAAAATTCATCGTTGATTATGTTAATAATAATAAATGAAAAGGGTTCCGTTGGTGAATACAAGAGAAATGCTGGTAGAATTAAAAATTACAAAAAAAAAGGGCAAGTGTTCACTAGATAATTTCAACGGGAAATTTAATGCGACAATATTTCCAATCATAATTAATTGTTGATAATTCATTAATAATATTAAATTATAACTAGCCTCTCTTTTTCCTTTTATTTTTGAAAAAAAACGACACCTTCCCCTCCCCTCCCCCTTTTATCACAAATCTAATTATAGTTGCAAACGAGATTACTCGCTAGCGCATTATGCTCGGGTTTTTTTTAATATTAAATTGATTGATTTTGTCTGTTTTAATTTTATTATTTTAATATTAAATTTGTAAAATTATAAGTTGCTAGGATAATTTTTTTTTTGTCTTGTTTCAATATATATAATTTTTTTGTTTTGTATTTCAATTTTTATTCTTTTAATTTTTTGATTTGATTTCAATCCTTTGATTTTTTTTCAGTCCTTCTAGGTTAGTTTTTAATTTTTTGTTTATATTTATGTATCTATACTCTTAGTTTTGACTTTTAATTTTTATTGTTATTTATATTTGTATTAGCAGTTTATGTTAAAAAAACAGAGTAAGTCTAACTTTGGTGTCGTGATATTAAATATGAAATATCATACATAAAAAAAACCTTGAAATTTAATTTTGAACAAAAATAACATTGACTAGTTAATTATTTTGATATGTATTCCATTTGAATCATCATGATCCTTAAATTGTCATCATTATTATAGCTTTTATTAGAATAATTATTGTAAATAATTAATATTCTGATTATGATTAGCAGTATTGTTATAATCATCGTCATTATTACGACAATAATCATTACGATAACGAACATCTTTTTTTATTAATATTATTTCATTTATAATTAGTATTATTATCATTATTCTAATTGTGACATTATTGATAATTTTATAATATTTTTTGAGTTATTATTACCATCAAAGTCATAATTAGTTATGTCATAAGCATCATAACTATTACAATAAATTATAATTGCTATTATCATGATAATTTATTATGTCATTATTATCATAAATATCATAATACCTTAAATTATTATTATTAGTACTGTTAAAATAATAAAAATTGTTAACTTACTTTGAGGAATAAAAAAACTTAAAAACTTTTGTGCTGAAAATATTAGTAGATTTAAAATCAATCCAAAAATTAAAAGAATAAGGACTGAAATGTAAACGAAATATATAATCAATTTTAGTTGAAGGACACAATTGCAACAAACCAAAACTTATATCACAATAATAAGGACCAGACCACACAATGCAAAGATCAAGGACGAATGTGAAACAATCAAAACCCAAAGGGATTTATGTGTACTTTACTCTATATTAAAGAAAAGTAGAAAATAAAGTTCAATCGACCACCGTCATGTCTCCGGTCACTAGGATATGACACGTGCACCACTGTGAGAAAGAAGATAGTGCGGTGCACCTAGCGAGACGTCAAACAAATATTTTTGATGACCTAATGCCACCACACACGCTACCATAAAGGAGGGTGCAATATAAAAATTTTGGTGCGTCGCCAATATCTCGACGTTAAATATTTTTTAAAATGAATTACCTAAATACCCCTGCATTCATTTCTTATATAGTGTCTCCTATGGAGGCATATATGTATTTACACATTTTTTAAAAATGTGAATTCCCGAAACACCCCCACATGCAACTCCTTTGTTTTGTCTTATATATGGATAAAATGGTTATTGCACTGTGCACTTAAAATGTGTAATTACCAAGATACTCCTGTCAACAAATATTGATTTTTGTCTTATTATGAGGTATTATTATTATTTTAATGTGCATAAAAATATAAAAAATGAAAATACATGTGATATTAATGTTAAAATTCATGCTTAATGAGGGGTAAAATAGTAATCATATTATTGAAATCTACAACAATCACTCTAATACTATAGTAAAAGCTTGAGCTAATTTAGCTTTTTAGGTAATATGGTCATTTCAATACTGGATCTGTCAATATTCATGACCTAGTTTGACTTATTTTAAGTTTTGTCGCATTAAATACGTAAATTTATTTATTTATTATTGTAATATATTTTTATGTATTTTTTGGCAATATATATAGTTTATTGATGTGTTTGTTTGTTTTATAATTTTTTTCTTAGAGAAATTTGTTGTATAAATTGTATATGTCAAGGTTAGTATGAAATTAAAAAAAAAATGTATTTGTTTGTCATATGATGGAATTGAGTTTGATTTTATAACTTAGATGTATTATAATAAAATAAATAATGAGTTATTTAATTAGAAAATTTCATATTTTATGAATTTTATTGTTGAGTTGATTTTTTCGATGAATTTGAAGAAATATATTTTTTTAGAAAAATGATAATGATTAAAGAATACAATGAGAATAAATTTGAATTAAACCAATGATAACAAATTAGTTGGGTATCAATAATTTTTTTAGTTCACATTATTAATTTATATATATTGTCATCAATATTTTAAATAGGTTGATAGGTAATGAATGGTTGTTCTTGGATATATTGAGTTTCATTTAAAGTTTGTGCATGATTGATAATTGTAATGAGATTAAGGATTTTATTAATTATGCATTATCTAATCCAAAGAATATTAGTAGAGATGATATTTGATGTTTATGTAAAACATTTAAAAATAAAAAAATTCTTTGATCTAGATGTTGTTAAGATGCATATTCTATAAAGAGTTCAAGAAAAAATATGTGTTGTTTTGCTCACAAAGAATCCAATATTTATTATGAGACCATGATGAAAATGATGATTTACTGAAATTCTACCTTTTGCAATGTGCATGAAGATGTAGATAATAATAATAGTCTTTACATGAGTATGATGATGGATACAATATGAATGAATCAGGCACATGCAAGTGAATGTTCAAGTATAGATAAAGAATTAAATGCATCGTAGCTAGGGTTTTTGAACTTTTAAAAGTTTTTGTTGAACCATTATAACATAAGTGCACAAATCCCAATAAATTACTGGTTATTATGCAAGTGTTTGCCATCAAGTTAGATCATAAGTTGAGTGATGATGATTATAATAGAATTATTGAATGAGCAAGAAAATATTTTACCTAAAAGAAATTAGTTGAAATATAACTTTTAAGTTGCTAAATCCATGTAAAACTCTTTGGTCTAAGATACCAGAAAATTAACATGTGTCCAAACATCTATGTGTTGTATTACCATAAGAATACAAATTTTACCGAGTGCAAAACCTATGGGCATGCTCGATATAAATCCAAAACTGGTAGGGGAAGAACTCTTGTTGCATAATAGAAAATCAAAACATTTTACAATCATTCCCTGACTATAAAAAAATTATTTAGGTCTCCTAAGACTATTAATCACATGGCATGACATCATTTATATAATATAGTGAATAGAGTCATGATACATCTTTTTAATGATGAAGTTTGAAAAAAATAAATTAAAATGATGTGTTTTTATTTTTCAATTGAACCATAATATCTTGGGTTATATATTGTAACAACCTTATACTTGATATCAACTATAATGAACTAAAAATGGTATCACCTATAACGACCCAAGTCACACAATTATAAACACACACACACACGTGTGTGTGTGTTTATAATTGTGTGTGTGTTTATAATTTCTAGCAATGTTTTAGATCAACCACAATTACATCCAATCATCATATAATTAATTTAATCTCATCCTATAACAATTTCAATTCATTAATAAAATTACAAATTCAGTGAAATCAATCTATTTGGAGGTATTCTTACCTTAATGGGATGGTCTTATAAGTGTCGGATGTAAAAAGAAAAAAAAAATCTCTCTCGAGTCCCTCTCCCTTTTCTTCCAAAACTCAAAACCCTAATCCTTAATCGAGTATCCTCATAAAATACTTAATTGCTCCTTTTGATTCCTTATTTAAATCTTACACACAATAATTCTATGAACTCCGAGTAGATTTATTTTTCATATATATGCATGTATCTCTACTGTTTCTATCTTTTCTATACAAAATAATAACCATAACAAAACATTGCGAGTCAGGCAACTATTGGATGCACATCATTGCAGTGCTAGTCAGGCAAACTGAAAAGGATTCACAGTCTTACAGCTTTTATTATGCCCATCAGGGGTGTTCATTCTAGGAATCTTGACCTGGACCCATCAAGAACCAATTTAAACCGAAACGGTCTGGGTCGGGTTTTTTCTTTGAAAACCAGGAAACCCATTGTCCGCATGCATATATGTGGCACGCTCGAGGATTCCATTCTGTGGCCACCTGTGTTCTAAGCTCAAGCTGGTTCAGAATGTAAGACTTTCGTCAACATTGTTATGCCCAGATGCACAGCAAAACGCTGATGTAGGAAGTTTCCGGTTTCTGTAGTTGTTTTCTATCGGGCAGGGTTGAACAGTATTCTATCCACCTCCGAATTCATATGTTTTTGCTCCACCGGCAAGAATTATATCTGGCCAACAATGGCATCCCATCCACCCTCGCTTATTTATTGCAGATTCAAATCAATATAGCTACATGTCGATTTTCTGTTCATATATATATTTCCCAGGAATAAATCTGTTCATAAACTAAATTAAAATTTATTTGATATTAAGAAAATGATTGCATTTAAACAAGTTATTAGATTTGCATAAAAAGATTCAAAACAATTCCGCACTGATCTTCTGGTGGCCTGTCTTTTCTTTCCCTCCTTTGTTTTTTAATCGTTTCACTATTGGACTCGTAAGTTTCGAAACCTCTTAATGACCTTGTCCCACCTCCGAATCCCTTGCCACCTAATAATTAAATGAGAAAACCCTAATATTATAAAACTTTTTATCTAGATTATGTGTTTTTTCTTCTAATATATGAAATTAAAACCCCGAGGAAGAGTATAGAATTTGCTATTTTTCAGCAAAAAAAAAAGATTCTATACGCCATGCGTCTGATTTTGGCAAGTTCAGGTTAGAAAAAATCTTAGACACATAAATTAAATTTATTTAAAACACATATTATGTTTTTGAAAATAAAAAATAATTTTAAAAACACCATAAGTACACACACGTGTATGTATATATACATATATTTTTCCCCACCACTGCTCCTCTCACCTCTCACTCGGGATACGTGTGGTAACCTCACAATCCTCCGTAGATTCCTCTGTCTCCCTGTCGAACTCTAAAAGTTGAAGAAAGTAGGAAACAAACAGAGAGATTTCAGAGCTTAAAACTCTTCCAAAGCCTGCTCGGTCTCAAATTCTGTCCTCGAGAAAAAATGAAAACCAACACAAAACTCATATTCCTTCACCCAGCAATCCACAAAACAACTCCTTCTACTCACCGTCTTTGGTTGCTCTTTACAGTCACTTTCTTTACCTTAGCCTTCACTCTTTTTCTCTTCAACACGACCACCACATTCCCTGCAAGCACCACAACCTCAACCCTCGCCACCTCCACCACCTCTCTCCCACCCTCCATCACCGCTGCCCTCCTCCACTACGCTTCCACCACCAACACCACGAAACCTCACATGTCATCCGCCGAACTCTCCGCCATCGCCATGACTCTCCAACACTGCTCCCCTCATTGCGATTTCCTCATTTTTGGCCTAACCCACGAGACCCTTTTGTGGAAATCCCTCAATTTCCACGGCCGTACAGTCTTTCTTGATGAAAACGAGTACCATGTTTTAGACTTCGAAAACCACCACCCCGATATTGAAGCTTACGATGTGCAATTCACCACCAAAGTTAGTGAAATGCGCGATCTTTTGTCAGTCGCGAAAGGTAAAGTTCATGGTGAGTGCAGGCCTGTACAGAATTTACTCTTCTCCGAGTGTAAGCTCGGCATAAATGACATGCCTAATCACATTTATCAAATCACTTGGGATGTGATTTTAATTGATGGGCCTAGTGGGTTTTCCGGGGCGGCTCCAGGGAGGATGTCATCGATATTTACTGCATCTGTTCTGGCAAGGAGTAGCAGAGAAGGCAACAAGAAGACACATGTTTTTGTGCATGAAATTAGTAGAGAAGTTGAGAGGGTTTACAGTGAAGAGTTTTTGTGCAAAGAGAGTTTGGTAGAGACTGTTGATTCATTGGGGCATTTTGTGATGGGGAGAATGGAAGCTAATAGCTTTGAGTTCTGTAAAAATTCAACATCTTTGCCATCATCACCACCTTCAAAAGCATAGACAACAGCTTTATCATCCGGGGATGATGATTTTGATGTCTGAGATCATGGGTTGGTGTGATTACTGGTATCAATGCATATTTTTCTTTTCTTTTCTTTTCTTTTTTATGTATAGTTGTAATTTTTATAGGACTACTAAAACTGCAAAAATCTCCTCAAATATAATAATGAAAAATCAAGTGCCCGTTCAAATTCTTCCCTTCATGTCTAATCTGTTTGGTTGATGAGAAAAAAAAAGTGGGATTTTTCTGAACAAAAAGTATGACTAATTAGTTTTTGTTTTTTGTGGTAATTATATTACTAATTGATTTACTACTACTACTACCACTACTACTATTATTATTCAGAATTAACGGGCCGTTAGTCTTGGAATAGCTACATCTTTTTTTCTTAATTTACTTTTCTGTCTTAGTTTTGTTTTGTTGATGACAACAGGTGGGATTTTGAAAAGAACGTGACTAATTGACATTTAAAGACCCATGAATCTTGGAATGTTTAAGGGGTGCTTGGGATTGAAGGTTTTTTTTTAAAATAATAATAATTTAAATTGCTTTAAATGAATTGTTATAATATTTCTTGATTGATATGATAATATTAAAAAAAATCATTTTAATATATTTTTAAAATCAATCACCATCACACTTCTAAAAAAGTAAAACCCTGTAAAGCCTATTTCTTTTTTGTGTAATCTTGTCTGGTTACTTTTATGTCTAATCTTGTTTGGCTGATGAGAAAAGGTGGGATTTTGAAACGAAAGGGTGACTAATTGACAATTAATGGGCCATTAACTTGGGAACGGCTAAAGCGTAAATCTTAAATTACTTCTATATATCTCCAATGTAGTTTGACTGAAGGGGAAAAGTTTGAAATATCGAAACAAAAATCTGACAAATTCTTGGATTAGGGAAGTCCGGTTTTATATTTTCCCTCTCAATCTCAATGTCCGGTCTTGTTTGGAGACCAAGAAAAGGTGGGAATATTGAAACAAAGATGTGTCTAGTTAACTGTCCATCGGACTCTTAACAGTTTGTAATGTTATTGATATTATTTTTTAAAATATTCTTTATTGCTCAATTTTTTTTTCAATTTTTTTTTGAAATACAGTATTAAACATGAAACTAATCTTGATTCGTTCTAAAGGACGTGATGTAATGATAGAGCATGCGATTTGCATAGCAGATCTCGAATTTCAACTAAGATTTTATTCATTTATCTAGATTTATAAAATACACTTTATATGATACAGGGCTTTCTGCGATCCAAAAAAAAATATATATTACACAACATAAGCAGACTCAACTTACTCTCATAAATATGCTCGTGAGCAAAGCAGAAAATGAAAACTTATGGATATCTCAAACCCATAGGACAATGCCCCATAATTTCGATGCTAAATACCTATGGGTGGTGGTGTCACTACTTACTAGATAGCATGCCAAAGAGGAAAAGAAGCAGCAAAGAAGGCCAGACACATTTAAAATTGCTGTTTTTCAAATAATTTTTATTTTAAATATAATATATTAGTTTTACTTATAATTTTGATACAAGTAAGAAATATCTACACAAAAAATATCACTTTAATATTTTAAAATGTAAATTATTTCAATTATATTACCAGCTATGCAGGGAAAAACATATTATTATGTCGGTGAAGGGAATTTCGGATGAGGAGCCTATGGAACTTCTGTTTCTCTATTGTCTTAAGATTTGGAATCCGTACGCGCTCTGTCGCAAAATGTATCTCGACGTGTTTGGAAAGAATAATAAAAAAATAATGTTTTAAAATTATTTTAATATATTAATGTAAAAAATATATTTTTAAAAAATAAAATAAATATTATTTTAATATATTTTTAAATATAAAAACATTTAGAAAACAAAGAAAACAAAAACTCTTAGAAAGCGGGTTCGGACAAGAAGGTTCATTAGACAGTTTGTGGGATCGGTGATGCTTCAGCCAGATCAGATGCCGACCCAAAAATTAGGCTGCTCCTATCAGCGCATGCAGACAGCTCCTTTTTGTTTTTTTCAACTACAAATCAGTCCTCAACTTATGTAGTGTTAATGAGAGTTAATCTTTTTTAAAATGTTTTTTATTTGAAAATATATTAAAATACAAAATCTTAATTTTAAAAGAGTTATTTTTTTATATCAAGATATTCAAATGATTTGAGAATAAAAAATAAAATTATGCGAAAGAAAAATAAAATAAAATAATAATAATATTTTCAAAATACAAAAAAAACACCCGTATATTCACCAAACAGCTAATGCTCAACATTTAAAACCTTGCTAGTTTCTCCCTTGGCTCTGTATATAATTCATCCACATGTCAACATCATCATGAAAGCTGGTAATAAAATTTGAAGTTTTATAAAAGGTTTTATCACATATCATGTTTGACTGAGAAAAAAAGGTTCAGCTTAAATATTTTGTTGTGCTGATTCAAAAAATAAATTAAAAAATATTATTGGATGTAATACGTTATATTAAAGTAATTATTGAATTGAAATTGAAATGCAGTGGGTTTGCTTTGTCGCTGTCGGTATGAAATGCAGGTTTGTGAGAGTCTCGTGGATTTACTCGCAGTTGATGGCAGTACCCTCCTCTCAAGTTTAATTTTGTAAAGAAGACAGCTCCATGGAGCTTGTCAAACATGTCACCACTGATGGGATAGGAAACCGATCCTTAATGGTTATGCTACTGAGAGAAGGGGCTGGTAATTGGTTTTATAATTAAGCCTCGATTTAATCATGCCTTAAACTTGTTTTTCAGATTCATCCTTTTCAGTATAGGCATACGTCTTACGTTGATAGCCCTGCTACCCTTCTTAAAAGGAATGCAGAGACCAGCTTCACGAGCTGGATGTACGTAGCTGTGTGGGCTAGTGAAAAATATCTTCAAATGTTTTGATGATTTCCTGCATATTTGCTTCCGATCGATCGAGTTGTATCGTCCCATCTCCTTAATTTGTGGATTGAAAAAAAACTGCAGAAATGGAACAACCATGTTGGCTATCCCTGATATTTACTGCTAGTGAAGCCAGTTGGATTAGCCTGAGCCCGCATTCCATATATTCTTGTAATGTTTTCCCCGAAAAGATAGTATAATTTTCAAAAATAAACTGCTGAGTAGCTGTATTGGATATCAGCGTTATTTCTTATCAGTTCTTATTTTCCAACGAAGAGCTTTCGTACCCTATAAAAATTAGAAACGCGATTACCAAGTTAGTGCGCATGGAGTTCAAATAATTATGTTTGCTTTTGCTCAGGTTCAATGAACAAATTTTGCCATCAAATTAACCTTTAAGTACAGCTGTTGATCATTCAAGCAAAAGAAGGGACTTTATATAGAGAAAAGTACTATGCTGTCAACAATTAATACAGCTTACCTTATTTCTTGGGGAAATTCTCGTGATTCGAATCAGCATGGAATTTGTGTAGCTAGACTAATCTGGATCATAATAAATAGCTTGTACATGTGAACGTAATTACAAACGTCCTTTCGTACATTGTTGATTTATTCCTGGAAATCGACTGCATGTCTCGAAAGAGCACTATAACTGACCAAATTTCTCTTTGGTCCAGTCCGAGGATGACTCGACGATGATGGAACCTTGCAAGGAATTAAGTTAAACGATGCAGGATATGGGCAATACCTAGGGTGCATGGAGAAAGCCTTGCACTCCAGCACTGATCTCTGCCCAGGGAGACCGTTTATACAATTTTTTTTAATATCAAGAACTCCTTTCTTCATTAGTTTCCGACACTTTGGCCCTAGTTTTGTAAAATAATTACTTGAGAGTGACAAATTCTCCAGTTTCCCTGATGCGCACAAAACCTCTGGCACCTGTCCATACAATAAGTTCCCAGCGAGGTTGAGCTGTTCAAGCTTAGCCAAGCATCCCAACGAGCAAGGTAAAGGACCGGTTAGCAAGTTGTTACCAGCATCGAAAAGGACTAGTTCTCTCAAAAACCCTAGTTCATATGGGAGACAGCCTGTAAGTAAGTTGTTCAAGAACAGCACTTCCTTTAGTGTCGCGGAAGCTTTGATGATGCTACGTGGGATTGGACCGACAAATTTGTTGTTAGCCAAGGTGAGGTAAAGCGCTGTGGTTGAACCTAGGTTTTCTGGGAGCTTTTGAATAAAATTGTTGTTGTTGAGGAAGAGTGCATCAAGGCGTAGACTGAATACTTGAGGAGGGACTGTTCCAGTAAAGAAATTGAATCGAATATCTAAAAATGATAGGCCAGGGATTCGAAAGATCTCCATGGGAAAATTGCCAAAGAAATTATTGTTGCTTATATCTAGTTCATAAAGAAATGGTAGTTTGGTGATTTTCGGTGATATGGATCCAGAAAATTTGTTAGAGTTGGCATGAAAGAGAGCAAGGTCAGGTAGTTGATCAATGAAGCCATCAAGCGTAGGGGCAGATAACTGGAATCCATTGAAATCGATGGAAGCAAGGGCAACGGCAGAGTTATTATCAGGCGGACTCGTGCAGTAGAAGCCTCTGTAGTTGCATATATCTGGGCCAACCCAGGTTTGAGTGATGTGAAAGGGATCGGAGGTGATGGTGTTCTTGAAGACTTGGATGATTGGATACACCAAGGCAAGCCTTTGGTCTAAGAAGTTCAAGATTTCTGGAATCAATGGAGGTGATATTAATGGGGGCAGGCCTTGAAACTCTAGGCAATAAGTTACGCCAATAAAACATGGAAGGAATAGGACTGAGATGTGGAATAAGCTCTTGCGATACAAGGAAAGGCTTCCCATTTGATACATCAGGTAGCTAGAGGACTGTTTTGAGGAAGAAGAAGAAGAAGAAGAAGATGTTGATCAATGGTATTTTCCAGTGTTAATTTATACTTGGTAATTAGTGTGGTTGGTGAATCTCATAATCAAATCGAAAATTGTCGTGTTCAATTAGCTTTCCGACTGTCTTCAACCTGCTGGCTGATCATTGCAAGAACTCCATCTCATAAAACAAAAAATGTCAATCTAATTGTTAATTTCATCCACAAAAACGTTGTGAAAGGAAACAGACATGCTGCAGTAAAGGTGCAAACACTTCAAAAACAATGATTAAAATGAAATTAGTGCGCCAATAAGGAGGGTGAGGCTGGCTTGTCGATACCATGGCCATTCGGAAAAGCCAACCACAAATCACTAACGTGATTGGAAATGAGTTCTTTTATTCTCTCGCCTAACAAAATCCTTATCGGGCAATGAACACGTTAAGTGGCATGATTACTTTTTTTTTTATGGTAGGCAGCGAAGACATTTGGAAATACATTACAGATCGTTGGACACTATGAAGTCTCCATTCCTAGATCCTTAAAACTCTTATGATTTGACTGGTGAGTCATCAATCACGAGCAGATGTCCAAGAGAGGCGGTTGTTCGGAGTAAAAGGTAACCCTAGAATATCCCGAGTGCCGAATAACAGTATTAAAATATTTTTTACTGGTGAGCTTGAGCTTGACCACCCAAAAACACAAATAGAAACTCCCATGTGGGAATCAATCTTTTCGGGCCCTCTGATAATAGAATTGCGTTCGAGACTACTTTACCATTCCATCGATATTAAAATAACTAAGTTGACCAAAGCACAAACCATCTGTCCATCTCTATGTTTCTCGAGGAGCAAGGTTGAATAAGAGCACTCACCCATGGGCTAAAGCTCCTTCCGAAATCAGATAAAAGAGTTAAGAAGTGTCATTTAAATGGTAATTTTAATATTCTTATATCAAAATCATTTAGAAAAACACCTATTCAATTTTTTTTTTAATAAAAAAAAGTCATTTAAAAAACCCACATCGCATTTGCCATGTAGTATGGCAATTTAGCAAGAAACTTGATGTCCCTTGTATCCTGTTGCAATACTTCTTTGGGAATTGAAACCTTCCATTCTTATTGTTCTTCCGTTCAGGTCATTTATATTATCATATTTGGAAAACATCAATTCAATATTTTTTAATATAAAATAAATTAAAAAAGAAATTTAAAAAACCCACATCGCATCATTCCAATCTCTACGGTTGATACCTAATATACACAATGGCCATGAATTAATTATGTGGACAACAGGATTCATTGAAGGATATTTTTATTGAATAACAGACAAGGTAGGGCATTGGCTCTTCAGACAAACAATCCAGATGAACAACAATGGACTTTACTTTCACAAAACTAGGGGGTTAAATTGACTTTGAATCCATACCCTGAAAAAGAAGAACAAAAGTTCCACCCTAACTAATTAAGGTAGAAACATAAAAAAAAGGGGGCGAATGTCATCGAAATTTAATAAGCTGAGATTCTCAGAAGTGTAAGGTCCAACAATGGAACCTGCGGCAATTGAATAGTAGAACCCTCATGGATTCACAGCCATATCAGCTTCATTGTTTTTTTCTCCCGTACATGGCTCATGGCCACATGATCCAAGATTATTCGGTAGGCGTGGGGTGAAAGCAACCATTATTTTAACTGTCGTTAATGCACCCCTCCTCTCTAAAGCAATTGACAGAGATAGACAGCTGGGCCTTGAAATAAGTATTCGCATAATAAAATTCCTGGTCTGCCAGAAGGATGTGAGAATGAATTCAACGAGAACTTCAAGCTCTCTTCCTCCCTCTGTTCTGCTTCTTTGCTGCCGGCTTGTCTTTCGACAACAGAGCAAGTTCTACTTCAAAGCTTTCGCGGAACCGACATCAAGTTTTGTTCAAAATAGGAACCCAAATAGCTTTAAGACACATTTGGTCCCTGGACCCAAAATATATGACTATCGTTGTCATTTTTGTTATTGTTATTGTTATAACTATTATTGTTTAAATAATCATTATAGTTATTATCATCATAAATATCACTATTATTTTATTCTTATTCTTATTTTTATTATTATTGCTATCACCGCCACCGCCAACACTGTTATTATGATTATAATCACTATTATGATTATTAACACTACTATTGTTATTAATATCATTAAAATTATCATTAGTATTATTATCATTATCACAATTGTTCTTATTACAATTAATATTTTTAGTATTATTTTATGAGTTATTGTTATTATTATCATCGCAACCAGAATTATTAATATCATAAGCACTATAACCATTACAATAAATTATTATTGTTATTATCATTGTCATTATTAATGTCACTATTATCATCATGATTATAGTAACTAAAATTATTATTATTATTATTATTATTGTCTAAATAATAATATTATTAAATCATCTCGAAGAATTAATGATGTTAATAGCAATAGTAGTGGTAATAATCATAATAGTGGTTATAATTGTTATGACAATGATATTGACGACAGTGATATGAATGCTATAATAATTAAATAATTGCACTGATAATAATGATGATGACAATCATAAGAATTAAAATGATGGTAATATTAGTTGTGGTTGTGATGATAATATATCTTATCATTAAACTAATATTTATAAAGAATTTCAACCCTTATTTTTTTAATTTTTGGTTTGATTTTAATTCCTTTAAATTTTTCAGGCCTTCTGATGCAATCCTTATTTTGTATTTATATTTATGTGTCTATAGTCTTAGTTTTGATTTTTAAATTTTATCATTTTCTCTTTTGTTGAGGTTTTATATTTTTCAATTTAGTCCTTAAATCTTAATTTGTGTGCATGATCATTTTGAAATTGATCTTTTTTTCCCTTTGTTCTTTTTTATTTTATTTTTTTGTTCAAATCAAATGTTTTGGTTTATGCTAATAATATTTAATTTGGTTTTGTCATTGTTTTTTTTTTAAAACAATTGTTTCTTCTTTTGTTAAAGTTTTTTTTGGATTTTTTTTGTTCTTTAGAATAATTTTATGGTTTTCATCCTTTAGGCAATAATAATAATAATAATAATAATAATAATAATAATAATAATAATAATAATAATAATAATAATAATAATAATAATAATAATAATAATAATAATAATAATAATAATAATAATAATGTAGCTATTTTTTATTATTTTCTTGCTTGTTTTTTTGTTTAAGTTTTTTGTTTTTTATTATATTCTTTGGCATAATTTTATAATTTCATTGTTTTAGCACTAATAATAATAATTTTAGTTATTATTATTATTATTATTATTATTATTATTATTATTATTATTATTATTATTATTATTATTATTATTATTATTATTATTATTTTGTTTGCTCTTTTGTTTAAGTTTTAGGTTTATGATTTTCATTGTTTCTACAAGCAATGGAACAAAACGCGCAAAGACCAAAATAAACAACACAAAAACTCACAGTGGCTATGATATTTTGCAAGCAATGGGAAAGAAGGTGCATACAGCAAAACAAAAGGCACAAAAATTGGTAGTGGATAAAATGAATTGTGATAAAAAAAAACTCCAAGAAAAACAAAGCAAAAAGCAATCGCAAAAACTTACTAACTGCAACAACAACTTGGTTGTAGCAAAGAATAATCAACTGAAACTATAAAACTGCGCAAGCACAACACACAAAACCCAAGAGCACCTGAACCAAACACTGACCCAAAAAATCAGCATAAGAAAACTAAGAAAACAAATAAAAATTAAGAGGCAACAAAGCACAAACAGATGACTAAAGTGATAATGCAAAAAACAATGGATAAGAAGTCACGCATAAATTGACCAACTCTAAAGCCACCAAAAAATCTAAGGGTTAAGATAAAAAGAGCAAATTGGTTGGTTTCCTTGGTCTTCTGCAACTTTCTCCCTTGGCCAAAGCTAATTCTAATTGTTTGTCCTCCAAATATTTTTCCCTTTTGCCTATAAATCTGATGGTGGAGTTGTGTCATAAAAAAAGTCTTTAATATAAAAAGACTTCTCTAATAGGATAATTCATTAGTGGCTGGTGAATTATTAGTCAAACAGTTAAAACAGACTTAACAATCAATCGGTTTACTGTAGAGAGCAAATAACTCATCTTTAATAAATTTTATTAATTATAGTTTTACTATCGCAATGCATTTCATGCACATTCTCTGCATTATTGTTTGTTTGCCAAATATATTTTTCCTTTTTTGCCTATAAATTTGTTGGTGAAGTTGTTGTATAAAAAAAGTCCTTAATATAAAAATACTTCTTTGTTAGGATAATTAACAAGTTGTTGTTGAATGATTAACCAAACAGTTAAACAGACCCATACAACAATAAATTTACTACATAAAGAAAATAACTCATCTTTAATGAATTTTATCAATTGCAATTTTTACTATCACAATGCATCTCATGTATATTCTCTACATTGTCATTTATTCACCAAATATTTTTTTCTTGTATGCCTATAAATCTGTTTGTAGAGTTATGCCGTCAAAAAAATCCTTGATATAAAAAGACTTATATTCTAGGATAATTCATCGGTTGCTAGTGAATTATTACCCTAACAGTTAAAACAAACCCAACAATCAATCAGTTTAGTGAAGAGAGCAAATAACTCATCTTTAATAGATTTTATCAATTGCATATTTGCTATCGCGATGCATTTCATGCACGTTCTCTGCATTGGCATTTGTGCACTAAATATTTTTTCCCCCTTTCTACCCATAAATTTGTTTGTGGAGTTGTGTTATAAAAAAAAGTTTGATATAAAAAGATTTCTTTACTAAAATAATTCCCCGATAACTGGTGAATTATTAGTCAAACAGTTAAAGTAAGCCCAATAATCAATCAGTTTATTGCATAAAGCAAATAACTTATCTTTATTGGATTTTATTAATTGCAGATTTTTATCTGCCAATTGAATAATTAGTCAAGTTAAAACAAGCTTAACAATCAATCAATTTGCTGCAGGAAGCAAGTAACTCATCGTTAATAGATTTTATCAATTACAGTTTTACTGTCGCAATGCATTTCATACACATTCTCTGCATTGTTGTTTGTTTGCCGAATCTAATTACCTCTATCTGCCCATAAATCGATTGGTTGAATTGCATTATTAAAAAAAGTCCTTAATGTACAAAAACTTCTCTACTATGGTAATTCACTAGTTGCCGGTAGTTCAATCAAAAGTTAGCTTCTAGACTAGGTTCCTAAAACAAAAGATGAGATGCATTACCTGCTCGTTGTGGCAACCTTTTGTATTAAATTTGTTCAAGTTATGAATAAACATAAAGTAACACTAACGTAAAAAAAAAAATCTCAATTAACTATTAACTATGTTTTAAAGACAAAACAAAAAAGTTGTGGGAACAAAAAATTCGTTGGATTAACTAATGTGGAAAAATAAACATGATATGAATTGAATGAATGGCCAAACTGTTAAAACAAACCTAAAAATCAATCATTTTATTACAGAAATAAAATAACTCATCTTTAATGGAATTTATCTATTGTATTTTTACTATCGCAATGCATTTCATGTACATTTTCTGCATTGTCATTTGTTCACCAAATATTTTTTTCCCCTTTCTACCCATAAATTTGGTGGTTGAGTTGCGTAATCAGAAAAAAAAAAATCCCTTGATATAAAAAGACTTCTCTGCTAGAATAATTCATCGGTGCGGGTAAATAAATGTTATGCTGATTTAATGATTGGAAGAGGATTTAAAACAAACACAACTATCAATAAGTAAGCTACAATAAACAAAACATCATCTTTATTAGATTTTATCAACCAAAGTGTGTAAAATGAAAATTGATGGAGGACAATATCAAAATTGAGATAAAGCCGACATAATAACCCCAATTTCAAGAAATCTACCAATGCAAAACCCCGTCTTTAATAGAAAGAGAGCAAGGCAAGTCATGAAAACAATGTTACTCTATGACATTGTTATTACATCATCTTGTTATAATAGATTAATATATTTCTTTTGCTATGTTTTCAGCTCTTGGATTGGTAAACCATTCCATTTGCTATTTTAAATTTTAAGTATGATAGATGAAACATTTTAATTGCTCTAATTATATAGATATTTTCTTGTATAATAGCTATGCACTTTCAAAATTTTGCTCTTAATTTGTTTTATTGGTAATATCTTAATTATCATGTTACCACCAAGAACAAATTTAAGCTCATGGTACTCGGTGTTTCTTCATAATTTCAAGAAACTTAATACAAATTATTTATTGGTAAGAAAGACAGATGTCACACAGCACAAGTTATCAACAACGCCTAGCTAACTGCCTGCCACCTGTGAGAATTTTGCATTTCATGCCTGCTTATAAAGCCATGACGATCAAAAGAAGGTAATATATTATAGAATTTGGAGGCACTTCCTTGCTGACCAAGAGAGAGACTTGCAAGCACGAAAGAGTTGAAGAAGCATGATATTGCACTGAAAAACACTTTAAAACGTCTACTTCAACAATAAAATAACAGGGTAACCATGAACCCATTGACCGGCAGTAATTTCCTGTGATAGAAAGAAATATTATTGCAAGTGGCTCCTAAACCGATCAGCCATGTTGGGTCAGGATTGCAGTTGTTCAAGGTTTGGACAAAGATGAACATAAAGTACAAAAAACATTTCTTGTGCTCCAAGAAGTTTTACCAAATACAATGCCATATTTGTCTATGAAAAGTATGATGAGAATATTAATTAAATCCTAAAATGTAGAGAGACTACTTCTCAGGGCTTGCATGCCAAGGCTTTCTTGTGTTTGCATCGCTATAAAAATAATGCATAAATTTGACTAGAAACTTGGTGGGAGAGGGGAAGCTTCCTACCGATCACCATGGTTGATTTTTTCTAATGCAAGCATCATCAAAACCTACCAAGTCCCTTTTCCCTCTTTATAACAAAACAATTGCATAGTTTAAACATTGTAAAATAAAATAAAATGTTTAAAGTTTGAAGCCTTATGCTGGTGTATAAATATGTATGGAGAGTTAAGAAAGAATGACAATTAAATACATCCAAATTGTGTTCTGAAGAATTACTTCATTGTAAGCAGCCAAATAGCTTCCTGTTAGTTCCTCGCCCTGCCTTGAGATCTTTCAAAACTTTAACTTAGTATCGCTCGCTCATCATCAGCTCCAAGTTATTAGCCAAATTAATAGCTCTGTTCAAGACTAAATGGAGTCCCCGCCTTTCCAGATTCACATTGCATTCTTCCCATTCATGGCCCAAGGCCACATCATTCCAACTGTTGACATGGCTAGAACTTTTGCTAGGCATGGGGTGAAGGCAACCATTATTACCACTCCTCTTAATGCGCCTCTCGTCTCAAGAACAATTGAGCGAGATATAGAACTGGGTTCCAAAATCTGTGTTCTTGTAATGAAATTCCCTTCTTTAGAAGCTGGGCTGCCAGAAGGCTGTGAGAATGCGAGTTTCATCAAAACGTTAGAAATGGTTCCAAAGTTCTTCAAGGCAGTTAGCCTGCTTCAACAACCACTCGAGGATCTCCTCGAAGAATGCCGCCCAAATTGTCTTGTAGCAGACATGATGTTTCCCTGGGCTACAAAAGTGGCGGGCAAATTTGGGATCCCAAGGCTGGTTTTCCATGGAACAAGTTGTTTTGCTCTCTGTGTATCTGATTGCTTGAAACGCTTCGAACCTTATAAAAGCGTAGAAACTGATTCGGAGCCCTTCCCGGTGCCTGGCCTTCCAGACAAGATAAAGTTGACTAGACTACAACTGCCTCCATATGTCAAGGAAAATAGCGAACTTTCAAAGCAGATGGATGAAATATCACAAGCAGATTTGGAAAGCTATGGAGTTATCATGAACAGTTTCCATGAGCTGGAACCAGCTTATTCAGAACACTACAAGAAGATGATCGGAGGGAAGGCATGGCACATCGGCCCAGTTTCACTTTGCAATAGGGACACTAGAGATAAAGTGCAAAGAGGAGGCGTGGCATCTATCGACGAAAATGAATGTCTGAGATGGCTAGCCATGAAGAAATCCAGTTCAGTTCTATACATTTGTTTTGGAAGCATGTCCAAGTCTGACTTTTCAGCTAGCCAGTTATTGGAGATTGCAAAGGCTCTTGCAGCTTCTGGACAGAACTTCATTTGGGTAGTGAAAAATGGAGAAAAAACAAAAGCAGAAGACAGGGAAGAGTGGTTGCCAGAAGGATTCGAGAAGAAAATGCAAGGAAATGGTTTGATAATAAGAGGATGGGCGCCCCAGATGATGATCCTTGACCATGAAGCCGTCGGAGGGTTTATGACTCATTGTGGATGGAACTCGGCGCTGGAGGGAATTACTTCAGGGGTGCCAATGGTGACATGGCCGCTTTGTGCTGAGCAGTTCTACAATGAAAAGCTGATTACAGATGTTCTCAAAATAGGAGTGGCTGTTGGTGCTCAGGAATGGTCCAGGGGTGAAAGGAAAATTTTAGTGAAGATGGAAGAAATAGAGCATGCAATTACTCAGTTAATGGTTGGTGAAGAAGCTGAGGGACTCAGAAACAGAACTAGGGCACTCAAGGAGATGGCGAGGAGGGCGACTGAAGTAGAAGGATCATCGTACTGCGATTTGAATTCATTATTAGGAGACCTTCGAGCCATGAAGTCTACCAGCTACTAGAACAGGATGAACTTGAATTGTCAGGAAAAAAATATTTGTATAATTAAACGTGCATTTCGTATATATGTATGTGGATTGAGTTATTCTAACATTCTCTGTAATCTTCAAACACAGGTCCACATGCAAATGAGATAACAGTATCTCATTGTGAAAACACAAGAGTTACCACTACATTAACAAATGAAAAGAGTTGTAAGAGTTTATAACCTGCTTCTCCAACATCTAATCTTTCATGGCATGCCAAACTGAACATCAACATCTGCAAGACACTTTTTTATTTAAAAATATATTAAATAATATTTTTAAAATTATTTTTAATATCAACACATCAAAATATCTAAAAACATTAGAAAAATTAATTTAAAACAAAAACAAAATTCAAAATTTTTGTAAAGTATTTTTAAAATGCTTCCCAAATAGACACTAAAACGAAGAATAGAATAGCAGGGTGGATTGGTTTAACTTAGCCTGAGATTACTTGCCCTGCTCGGATATAATATTTCATTTCATTGGTAGATGCTCTTGATAGACTATTAACTGATACAAGACAAATGAAGAGCTGAATTGTGGTGGATATCTTCCCGGCCGTATAAGAGGTAACTTCTTTCATTAATGTATATTTTAAAAATATTTATTTATTTATAAATTATTATGATAAAAAAATTCAGTCCTTCCATTCAGGAAAAATACAAGGTTAACTTCTTGAACTATCCAAAGTAAAGAATTCAAGGTTTTACATCAAATACATTTATATTTAACACAAAATAACTTTGTTCTTAAATTTTATTATTATTATTATTATTATTATTATTATTATTATTATTATTATTATTATTATTTCTCTATAATATTATTGATTTTATCATCTTAGATTACTCAAATCTCTAAAAACAATTATGGGTATCCAGAGGCATTTATCAAAAGGCAATTTAGAAAGTTGTTTGAATGAACCCTTGATCAACTCATTGTTCATGAGCACAATTTAAAACACATCATCTATCATTGCCTATGGAAAAACACATCATCTATCATTGCCTATGGAAAGACAATCAAAAAGCCGTCAATTTTTTCTATAACTTATTCTTGACATTTTCAAATTATTCCATTGCAGATAACCAAGATACACCCAGACCTCGACACCTGATAGCGTGGATACTTTTACCCAGCAAGACTTCCAGCAACTTATAATAACCAAATCCCTCCTCTCTGATTTCTTCCCTCCTATCCACTCTCCCCGGGTATCTTGTGACAAACAGAATGTTAAGTTCGAGGCCGAGATAATCGATCGCGTTCGTCAGTCGATTGTTCGGATTTTCATATAAGAACTAAAAAATTTGATTCGTCAATATGTCGATATTTGGAAGCCTAGGCATGTGAATATTTCGACTAGATAGAAACAAATAAATTAAGAAGGCATTACCGTGCGTTACAGCTGCAGGCGGTGGCGGTAATTCTCAGGAAATGCAGAGAATGGGCGCGTTGCTTCCGGTCCGCCGTGTTCTCTGACTTGTTGTCTTTTCAAAAATTTGAGCTCAAAATGCGAGGCAAGTGAGGTTATTTCGGCGGGAGTTTGTGCCCACTTGCGTCATATCCTCTGTATGGTTATCGGTTGCTCATTTGCTATTTTTTTTAATCAAGTTTTTATATATTTTCATTATTTTGATGTTTAAATATTAAATATAGTTTTAGAAAAATAAATATTATTTAAATATATTTTAAAATAAAAAATATCTACAAATACAATATCTATTTCACTCTCAAACAATCACTTTTAAAACCATCACTATATTTATGATTTTGAACGTGTTTATTTTTGCGGCTCAATTGTTTTTTTTAAATACTTCAAATTAATATTTTAGATATTTTTAAACTATTTATATTTTATTATAAAAATCTTTAAAGAATAACAGATAAACTCTCTATGTACGTGCGGTTCTGGATAACTGGATTCCGTGCTCCACCTTTATTTCCTCCCCCTCTTTTTCTTAAATGAAATTTATTGTTTGTTTTTTTTTCTGTTTCGTCACGGAAATGAACTCTTTATTTTATTATGACGAATCTGCCCCCCTCAATATGCCACCCATCCTTGCTTTTATTATTTGCTACTAGTTTAATATAGAAATGAAAAGGAATGGTAAATATTGTTATTATTTTATTCAATCAAAAGTGATATTTTCCAATCAATCTGTGTGCTAATTGAGATTAAAATATATGTTTATCATTAATAATAAATTATTTTGAATATTAATTCGTAAAATTAAATAGGAGAAAATACTTCCTCATGGAAATGAACTCTTTATTTTATTATGACGAATCTGCCCCCCTCAATATGCCACCCATCCTTGCTTTTATTATTTGCTACTAGTTTAATATAGAAATGAAAAGGAATGGTAAATATTGTTATTATTTTATTCAATCAAAAGTGATATTTTCCAATCAATCTGTGTGCTAATTGAGATTAAAATATATGTTTATCATTAATAATAAATTATTTTGAATATTAATTCGTAAAATTAAATAGGAGAAAATACTTCCTCATGAGCCTTTTAAAATTCTTGGCCCCGGTTTGATAATTAGTATGGTTCCAAAACATTATATTTTTTATATATAAACAGATTATAAATTTCATGAGAAACTGTCTCTATTTGTTTTTTCATTAAAAGCAAGAACTGTCCAGAAGCAACCGAATGGGCTCCGTCGGATCAAATCCAATCGTTCGCTACCGTCAGCAATCCCGTGTCTGTTTTGTATTCTGTTTTAAAAATATTTTAAAAGAAAATCTTAAATTTTTTATATTAAATTAATTTTTGTAATATTTTTAAATTATTTTAATATGCTAATGTAAAAAATAATTATAAAAAATAAAAATATTATTTTAATACATTAATAAACAAAAAAAACATTTTAAAAAACAACATAAAATATTTTAGAAAATTTCCCCGTGATTACTCCTAGTTTCTATCTTTAATTTTTTTAATTTTGTTTTTTTATGAAGATTAAGAAAACATGTTATTGTGTGTGGAATCACTAAAACACAGATGAACCAAATAATACAATGCTTCGTACCACAGAAAACATGGAAAACATGGAAAACAACTGTTTGATATGTTTTAATTTACTAGAAAATTTAAAAATATAAAAAAGAAAGTGTTTTGAAGTAAATATTTTTTATTATTATTAAACATGTATCCATTAAAAAATCCATTCTTCGTCAATAAACAAGCTTTTCTATTTTATTTTTTATTTTCTTAAACAAATATTCACAACTAGACACGATCTTGGATTTATTTATGATACTTGTTGAAAATTGCAAGTCTAGAATTGCTAAAACATTCTCCATCTCTGAAACAACACGCTTGGCATGTTGTTGTGAACGGGGTTACACTTATGGTCAAATTCTATCCAGGTCGATGTCACTTCTCAGATCATTTTTTATTATTATTATTATTAATATGAATGTTTCAATTAGTTTGCAATTCAACTAATTAAATAACTCCACTTTTAAAATCAATTTTATAAGATTAGCAGTTGGATGTCTACTTCGAATATTTTTAAATTAAAAAATAAATTCAACCATATATACGAAGTCACAGTTAGAGGCGAGCAAAAAAAAACCATAAAAAATTAATTAAACTAAAAAAATTGAATCGAGAAAAAACGAACCATGAAAAAACTAATTAAACTAATTAGAATTTTTTTAAATTTCAGGTCCAGTTCGGTTTGGTTTTTGGTTTTTTAAATAAAAAACGGTATATCAAAATTAAACGGGTTCAAATTAAAAAAAATATATATGCTATGATTTTTTTCTATTTATTTGGTTCAGTTCAATTTTTTTGCTTTGTTTTTATTTTGATTAAATAGGAGAAGAGAAAACTTGGTTAAAATAAAATAAAAAACTAAAAAACCAAAACTATTTTCTATTTTTTAATTTTAAAAAAAAAACCAAAACCGGTCAATTTAAACCAGATGGGTTCGGTTTGTTTTATTTTGATCTTGATCTTGATTTTTTTTTCAATGTAGTTATTTTTATTGATAAAAGTTAAACCCAACCAAAAAATATTATTCTAGTCACAGCGTATCTCATGCACAGTCTGCCTTTCCACCCGTCGCCATAAGAAAAAACATGGAATTCACCGCGAATCATCTTCTATCTTGGCCGGACTTTAGCAGGATTTTAAATCCTACCAGGGACCAGCTCGTAAAACATGTACTTATATGTTTTTCGGTACCATGTTTCAACAATATTTTTTTTTAAAAAAAAATATTTTTTATTTTAAACAATCTAAAAAATAAATTCAACTACAATCTCATCATATAATCTCAGACCCTCTTGCAACCTAAAAAAACATTTATCAAATCAAAAGGATGTGTCTGGTAGGTGTGTGCGCGTGTGTATATATATAATTTTGAAAAATCATGTTCCTTTTCAAACGCCCCTGTGCATATCCATCGGGACAAGTGGTGGAGCTCGAGGATCAATATACCTACCACATATATCTATAATCTATTGCCTGCTTGCCGGCAACCATCAAGATCGAATATTTAAATACCAGGAAAACAGGGTTCCCATCAGCTAGATTCAAGCTATTTTGATGTCCTCTGCAAGAGTCAGCAATCCCTGCAATAAACTGTCTTCTTTTCTTTTTCTTTTTTCGTAGAATCGATGTGTGAATGAATATTTAAAAAAGAAAAACTAAAAAGCATTAGAAAAATACTGTGGATTGAAATAATGTTTTATTATTATTTGAACTTGTTGGTAGAGTTGACATTGTTTTTTCCCCCCCGCAATATCCATTGGAATTTAATAAATTGACTAGGGTTGAATTATGATGTATGTATTTTTAACATTTATAGATCACTTGATTATTCTTAAAATTAAAATATTTAATATTATGAATTATGAATTTTTCTTATGTTGTTAGCACAATGAAATAACTACATCACTTTTAAAAAGCAAAGTATAATTACAGAAATGTACGATATATTCTTGAAATTAATCATAATCTTTTAGCTATAATCAACATGGATGGAGACAAATTAGATTATGACAAATTCAAAGATAACAAAAGCATATTTCAATGAGCGAACACTTTTTAAATGATGCGTGCAGCATTTTTGTTGCTTAAGAACCAGTTCTTATGATGACATTGAAAATGTCATACAATCCTCTTATTAATGATTAAGAACATGTGCATGATATAGCAACGATTAGGCTGAACTTCTTTTTTGTAGTTTTTTCTAGTTTAAAAATTATTGAATTTCATTCAAGTCATTTTAAAAATTAAATGTGTCATCTAATTTGTATTTATATTAATTTTATTACTTTTTATTTTGACTGTTATTTATTTTTCTACAAATGTTTCATGGAGTTTTTTTTTTTTTAATTTTATCCTCGTATGTTTTATTGTTTGTGTTTTTTTCTTTCTAATTTGATTCTTATTCTTTCAGTTGCTATTTTTCTTATTATCCTCTTCTTTATTTATTTATTTATTTCAATTTTACTCCTCGCTATTTTATTTTTATTTATTCAATTTGGCATTTATTATTCTGGTTTTGATTTTTAATATTTTATTGATTTACTCTATTTTTTAATATAGTCTCTCGCTGTTATATTTCAGTTGGTTTTTGTACCCTATTTAGTATTCATTGTTTTGATTGTTATTTATATTGTATTTTTAATTTTTAATGATCATGAAATCTTTGATTTGTGAATATTTTTTTTTGTGTTTGTCTTTTAACGGGGTAATTTGGTCTTATGATCCGGGTTACTAATTTCAAGGAGTACCCTGATTTAAAAAAAAATGTATTTTTTAGGGTTTTTTTTCTTCAATTTTATCACTTGACATTAGTTTATTTAACCTTAAGTTTTGGGGTCTTTTTTGCTTTTTTTCGTATACCTTTTTTTCTTACTTTTTTTAACTGATTTTTTCAGTTTTGTTTTTTTATCATTTAGTTTGCTCGAGAGCTAATGTTAATTGTTTTGTTCTATTTTCTTGTACAATATTATCATGATCTCACAAGTGGACCGTTAGATTGGCAAGTTTGTTTTAGTTATTTTTTTTGTACCATAATATAATTGATTTTGTTTTTCAATCCATCCTTCACCATTTTATTTATGGATAACTGAGCTCCAAATTTATTTTTTGTTTTCCTCCTAGGAGTTTATTAAGCTCTCATTCATTTTTTTATTTGTTATTAAATAAGACCATTTAGATATTTTTAGAATATCCAGGGGGTATTTTGTATGACAAACATTATTTTTTTTTATTGATCATTGGCTTTTTTTTGGTTCTTTGTATTAACAATCACGTATATTTGTAAAATGTTTCTTTATGATTGTTTTTGTTTTTATAATAACATTATTATTAAGAGTATTACTGTTTTTCAACGAAAACTCAAATAAAAAATACTTATATATTAACGAGTAAATAAAAAAATACAATTTTATTTGAAAAAATGTTTTAATATGCGTGGTTAACACACATGAAGCTTTCCAACGAAAGTTACCACATTTAACTGGCAGGTATGGGGAGAGATTTTGAAAATCCTAAGAGCTGAGACTGAGACTAAAACATTATAAGGACCATAATGAAACGTATAAATAATTATAAGGGTGTCGACTGTGAAATACTGTCTAAAGATAATCCTAATTAAAATAAAAAGTAAAAAGAGCCGTGTACAACCCCACCCACACACTTCTCCAAATATAAGCAGGACCCACATCAATTCCTTTCGTCATAAGATACATACCCGTCTCTTTCAACGCACCTTCTTTCTGTATCAATCTCCTGTACAAACACCATTTCCCGGTGCTCTTCCCTTCCCTATATAGTTACATACACATACCAAGAGGCTCTTCACTAAACACAAACACAAAAAAACCTCCCAAAACAATGGCCTCTCTTCATCGATCCTTAGCTTTCTTGGCTATGTTGTCCTTGCTTTCTGTTTGTTTAGCCATAGACATGTCCATAATTGATCACAACATAAAACATGGCCAAGCCCCAGAAAGAACAGAGGCAGAGACAAGGAGAATCTACGAGATGTGGTTAGTTAAACACGGGAGAGCATATAATGCGTTGGGTGAGAAAGAAAGACGATTTGAGATTTTCAAGGATAACCTTGAATTTATCGATGAACATAATTCTGTTGGGAACCCGAGTTATAAACTTGGGTTGAACAAGTTTGCGGATTTGAGCAACGATGAGTACCGGTCGGTTTATCTGGGTACGAGGATGGATGGGAAGAGAAGGCTGTTAGGTGGGCCAAAAAGTGAAAGATATTTGTTTAAGGAAGGTGATGAGTTGCCAGAGACTGTTGATTGGAGAAAAAAGGGGGCTGTTACTCCTGTGAAAGATCAAGGCCAGTGTGGTATGTTTTTGTTTGTTTTTATTTTCTCCTTTTATTTTTATCAACAGGATGTTGTTGGCTGGACAGCAAATTTGCTGGGTCCGAGACTCGTGAAAATAATTTTATCCCAGATTTTCCTCTTTTTTTTTAGCTTTGGGGATTTAGATTTGATACCTAGCGTGGGACCATGGGCGTCTTTTTCGCCTAGGATGTTCATAGTTTGGGTCTTCTTTGTTTGACCACATAAAGCTTTCGCCATCATTTGCTATTTTTATACGTCTGTTTGTTACTTCTTAGACTAGATATGTGGTGGGAGCAATTCTTTTTTTCTTTCCGGATTGATCAAGTATAATTTGATTTTTTTTTTTCTGGATGAGATGAGATCTTTTGGTTTTAAAGATAAGATCAGCCAGAAATCGGACTATTTGATTCATGTTTTATGGTAACTAAATTTGTTGTCGGTAGGAGTATCTGATGTTCCACAAATAGATTGAACAGTTTGGTATCTAAATTTCATGAAAGCGCTCTGTTTGGCTCAGGCTATTTTCTAATGTGAAGTTTTATTTTGTTTTTTCTTTATTGAAGGGAGTTGCTGGGCATTCTCCACTATTGGAGCGGTGGAAGGGATAAACCAGATTGTAACTGGGAACTTGACATCTCTGTCAGAACAGGAGTTGGTGGATTGTGATAAGACATATAACCAGGGATGCAATGGAGGCCTGATGGACTATGCCTTTGATTTTATTATTAAGAATGGTGGTATTGATACCGAAGAAGATTACCCCTACAAGGCTATTGATAGCATGTGTGATCCAATTAGGGTATCTTGATTCGTCTTCCCTCCTCAAGTTTCATATTTTAGAAGATTACTATTTGTTCTTTAGTCTGATCGGGATGTTGCTTATCCTTAATGAACTTTATCATTTTGTTTTTGCAGAAAAATGCTCGAGTTGTTACGATTGATGGATATGAAGACGTTCCACAAAATGACGAGAAGTCATTAAAGAAGGCCTTGGCAAATCAACCTGTTAGTATTGCCATTGAAGCTGGTGGAAGGAGTTTCCAACTCTACCAATCTGTAAGCACCCCATCTTACTAACCATTTTTATGCTTTGGCATCAAGGCGTAACTATTGAAATTGTTTGAATTGTAATTTGTTTGCAATGGATGACAGGCTTAAACCTGATTCATTAACCTTCATAGCCTACTTACCAGAATGCATCATTTATAGCTCACTAGTTTGGAAGCAAGAAACATTTGAATTCTGAGTGGAACAACTTCCCACATACTGAATTTTAAGTAGTCTTGTGCACGCTAATTGATTACAGAGTCTTATGTTTCTTTTTTTTCTTTGTTCAGGGTGTTTTTTACTGGGTCATGTGGAACACAGCTAGACCACGGTGTGGTTGCTGTTGGGTACGGTACAGAGCACGGTGTAGATTACTGGATTGTGAGGAACTCATGGGGTCCTGAATGGGGAGAGAAAGGGTACATCAGGATGGAGCGTAATGTTGCCAGCACTAAAACTGGAAAGTGTGGAATAGCAATGGAAGCTTCCTATCCCACCAAGAAGTCTGCAAATCCCCCAAATCCCGGTCCCTCCCCTCCATCTCCGGTGAACCCTCCACCACCAGAGAAGCCATCCTCAGAATGTGATGATTACTACTCATGCCCTGCTGGAAGCACATGCTGCTGCATATATCAGTACGGCGACTATTGCTTTGGATGGGGGTGCTGCCCGCTGGAGTCTGCAACCTGCTGTGATGACCATAACAGCTGCTGTCCTCACGAGTTTCCTGTCTGTGACCTTGAAGCCGGAACCTGCCGAATGGTAAGTGCAGTCACTTATTTCTCTAAAGACAATTTCAATGAGCTTGTGAAGGAAGCTTCTAAAATGTTAACCTTGTATGCTGATATGTTACAGAGCAAGAGCAAT
Organism: Salix viminalis; assembly: GCA_029228465.1. NCBI lineage: Eukaryota > Viridiplantae > Streptophyta > Magnoliopsida > Malpighiales > Salicaceae > Salix > Salix viminalis. Next base: position 17,256,822 of record CM055441.1, on the reverse strand, counting down.
CCATTTGGTGTTAAGGCGTTGACTCGAGCTCCTGCTAGAATTACTCAGTCCCACCAGCTTGGTGGCAGGAGGTTTAGCTCTGCTTGAGAAATTCCCAGGTAGTGAAAGGTCTGCTAGAGCAATATGTGGACATACGATTGGAAGGACTGGGAATTCCTGGCTGCAAGGAAGGAAATGGTCTCTCTTTACTGAACTCCCAAGTGCGTGTTTGACCATTGTTTAGCTCAGCGAAACTTGTCAAGTTTTTCATTATTTGTAAATTCCTTAAATTGTCCGCTGAGGGAGATGCTAAAAACTTATGATTGAATCGCCTATATTTGTGAATAATCATCATCAACTATTGATTCCCTTCAATTCTGATCTTCGTTTATGGTGGTATTCGTGGGGCACGTTGTTTAGAATCCCAGATCACTTTTCACATTGCAATTATTTGATGAAACCTTGAGGTGCACGATTGGGATCCATATAGAAAAAGCAAAAACCGGCTTGAAAAATTAATAAAATGTAAAATAACAACGAAAATGTTGGCAACACCATGAATATAACCATGTCTTTTTCTCTCTTTTTAAAAGAGTGGCATGGGTTCAGGGCTACAACTGCAGCTGGTTTTTCTTTCTATCTATCCTTTTTAAAAGAGAGGTTCCGAAGGTAAACCGTGCTATATTTTTTTTCAATATGTCAGCAATAAGAGATTATATTGTGGATTATAATAGTATAATTATTATTTTATTTTTCAATGTATAAAAATTTAACTTTTGAACTTGGGCCATATTAGCTTTTTTCACGAGACTGGTTGATATTTTTATTATTATTTAGGGGTATTTGAATCTTTTTTCAAGTTTTTTTTACCATAGAACTATGTTTTTTATCCCTGTTAGCAAATAACAACCAGTTGACTACACTACTATGAATAGTAAAATAATAATATTACTCTCAAATAAGACAAAAAATTAAGAGTTATCGATTGTGGTGTTTCTAGTTTTTCAAATGTTTTCAAACAATACAAATACGTATATGTCCTTAGAAAAGATAAAATTCAACCGACCATCATTACATGGAAGTCCCCTTGGTTTATGGTGTTTCAATTCAGTCTCTCCTCTTTTGATTGTTTTGTTTGGTCCAAATTTTTGTTGCAGAAGTTTTGATTTATTTCAATATTGTCATTCAATTGAATTTGAGTATATATTTGGCTTTCATTTCCGTCCTTATTCTTTTAATTTTGGGTTTGGTTTTAAATCTCTTAATTTTTTTGATATAGAAGTTTGGATTTTTTTCAATTTTGTCCTTCGATTGAAAATTGATCATATATTGCCCCCTTCATTTTGGCCCCTATTCTTTTAATTTTTGATTTGATTTTAATTTCTTTAATTTTTTTTATCCTTTTGAAATAGTCCCTATATTTTGTCCTTATTTATATGTATATGCTCTTAGTTTTGATTTTTAATTTTTATTATTTTCTCTTTTGTTGAGATTATGTTTTTATTCATTAAGCCTTTAAATTTTAATTTGTGTTGGTGATCATTTGAAAATTGATATTTTTTTCCCTTTGTTCTTTTTGTGTTTTATTTTTATTTATTCTTCAAATCAAATAATTCTTTAAAAAATAATAATATTTATTGTTTTGTTTTGTCTTTTGTTAAAGTTTTTAGTTTTTTTTTATTCTTTGGGGTAATTTGTTATTTCCATTATTTACAATAATAATAATAATTTTAGTTTTTTTTTCTTGCTTGCTCTGTTATTAAAGTTTTTGTTTTTTTTATTTTCAGAAAAAATAATATTTTTTATTGTTTTAGTAGTAGTAGTAGTAATAATAATAATAATAACAATTGTAATTTATTGTAATGGATATAGTGTTTATGGTGTTAATAATTATGACTTTGATGATAATAATAACAATAACTCATTATGATATCAAGAATAACAATAATGACAAAAACAATTATAATAATGATAATAACACTAATTATAACTTAAATGATATTAATATAAATATTAAAAAAGAAGGTAAACTTAAACATAATGATGCTAGATTTTTTTATGATACTATACATTTGAGCAAAATAATCAACATGTGAAGAATTTTCATTAGGTAATGTCAAAAAACTAATTATAGTGTGTGTTAGTACTAATGTTAAAAGAATATAATTTTAAAGAAATAAGATAAAAAAATTAAAGACAACATTGAGTTACAAGATTTTTAACGAATACAACATCGAATGATAAATTAATGGATTTGAACCATTATATATAGAGAAGTTGTAATACAAATTTTTAATAAATATAACATCAAATGATAAATTATTTCAATTGTTATTCTCATTGTTATCCTTATGATTGAAGGCAAAAAAAAACAATTATTAGCATAAAAAAAATATTATTTAATCTCAAAAACAAATGAAAAAAGTTAAAGGACAAAAGTAAAATTTATACTATCACCATTATGAATATAATTATTATAATCATTTGGATTATAATAAAATTTGTTGTTTAATATTTTTTGATTAATACTAATGTTAAGTCATAGAATTTTAAAGAAATAAGATAAAAAATTAAAAATAATATTGAGCCATAATGTTTTTTCAAATCATTAATCTGAGATATGAGATTTGAAATATTATATGTAGAGAAGTTGCAAAACCCAATTCTTAATAAATACAACACCAAATTATAAATTATTTGAATTATTATTCTCATTGTTATATTATGATTGAAAGTAAAACCAAAAACAACATTAGTAGCATTGAAAAAAAAATGATATAAATAACAGATGGAGATATTTGAAGAACAAAATTAAAGTATACAAACAAAAATAGGATTATTATCATTATAAAACATTACCAGACTATCGAACACAATTTAAGTTAACATTTTCTTTTCCTAGTTGCCTAAAAAACTTTTGATTATTTATTTTCTTATATATATTAATTTTATTATGGATAAAGTGTTGAAAATAATGATAATAATTATTTTTATTTTTTTTTAAATATGTCAGGCTAATTATATATTTCAATATTTGTTTTAATATTAATGCATTAAAATATATATAAAAAATGAACTAAGATTTTTTTAATCTTAAATTAATTTAATCTTAGTGTTCTGAAATATTTATAATATAATAATATTAAGAATAAATCTTCAAAAATAAAAAAAAATATTTTAATTTCCTTTTAAATAAAAATAACTTTAAAGTAAAAATATACCAAGACACACGTTAAAAAAATAGATGAAAAAAAATACAAAGATAATAAATCACTAACAACAGAACATTCACTATGCATGCATAAGAGATAATTTCACTCTCATTTCATGCCATCAAAGCTAAAACTTGCTCTATTTTTTAACGCAACCTGCATTAATATAGAGATAAATAACAATAAAATTTAAAAATCAAAACTAAGAATATAAATACATAAATATAAACAAAAAATAAAAAAAATATTTTTTGAAAAACTATTTTTTTTCTTTCTATTTTGATGTTTTCTAAAAAAAATATAATTAAAAAAATGTTTTTCAAAATTTCTACCATAAGAAAAAAGTAAGGATATGTGCTTTATTCATCTGATTTTTATGTGAATTTATTTTATTATTTTAAAAACATGAACGGTGCCGCTTTCCTTGTGCCAGATCTTCTCTTATCCCCCGCCCCTGTAAAATGGTTATTGTGCATCCCCATTTGTCTCTACCGTTGGATCACAATAAAAGACAATCAGTAATAACCATCACGCTTATAGTTTTTGCCAACCATTGACCAAATCGATCACGTGAAGTAACGCAATCACCAACAAACAACTTCATTTCATTAACTCGAAAACCTCGATCTCCATCACCCCCCTCCCCCAAACCCTAACTCAGCTTTCACTTGTCGAATCTCGATCAGGTAACAATCACTGCCTTAGATCTCAAATCGCTGCATTCAGTTTGCTCTTTTGTTATTTTCAACCCAATTCACATCTCTTTTACTTTTTAATCACTGTGATTTTCGTTTGAATCTAAATCTTCGTAATCTGGCTCTGATTTACTACTGTGTTGATCGATAATTTTGAATGCTTTTGATTATCAAGTAGGTTTAATGTGTTGTAAGCCTAAGTTTGATTCAAATGATTCAGTTTTCTCAAAAATGGGAGTGGAAACAGCTAAACATGTTTTTTTATGCGAGCTTTGGTTCTATATTACATTTGAATTGTTTCTATGGTATTCATTTATGATATTTGTTTTGGTATGTGGACTAATTGCTTATGATGTTCTATCTATTTTCTTATTTTTTTTCTTTCCTGTAGTAGTTTGCTATAGTGACTATCTATGTTGGTTTCTTGAGCATTGCTGTTCAATAATTATCAAGACATTTGAGAACAAGAATGGATTCAGAATCTGCTGATACACCGCCTCCATCTGTTAAAGCTCCTGATACACAACTCCCCCCTGCTGTTGCTGCTGATCCTGTGCCTGAGAATCCTGCAAGTGATGTGCCATCAAAACTCTCTGCAGCTGGCATAACATCATGGGCCAAAAGTTTAAAAATCCCCCAGCCATTGACTTCCTCGCCAGATGACTCACCAACAGGCAACGCTGGAAAATCAACCTTTGCACGTTTTGCTAGCGGATTTGGACTCCGTTTGTCTCCAAAATCTCCTGCAGCAGATGATAGTCCTGAAGGAACTTCAGCAACTTCACAATCTGGCTTATTTGGGACAATTACTAAAGGGTTAGTTGATACATCTAAGAATGCAGTGAGGGCAGTGCAGGTCAAAGCTCGGCATGCTGTCTCTCAAAATAAGCGAAGATATCAGGTAGGATGGTGGCTGCTGTAAATTTGTTGTAGTCTTGTGCAACGGGAACATATATTGCTTTACTTTTGCTTTCACTCTTGTTCTTCCTGTTTGTTGGTTAAAATTGCTTTCATGATATCTTGGTGGGGATTCCTTTTTAAACAATTTCACCGAGAAGAGATATTATGTTCTGAAACATCATAAATTATTTGTACCCTTTATTTTTCTGTTGACTATCTTTGTTGTTTACTTTGTTATTTGTGTAGCGTATTGTTTTTTGAGGAAGTATCTGATTGAGATAGAAGTTGCTCGTACATGTTTAGAAATTGAGCTGCATTCCTAATTGACACCTAACTTAGAAGTACTTTATGAATATAGGATCACAAGGGTAAAGTCATTAGGATGATTCATGCTTTTTTTTTAATAAATTTTTTCATTTAGGATTTTATTATTTTCCAACTTTACATCTAATGATAATTTTGGGTCTCTCTCTCTCTCTCTCTCTCTCCAGGAAGGAGGTTTTGATTTGGATATGACATATATCACAGAGAATATAATTGCCATGGGTTTTCCTGCTGGTGATATGAGTTCTGGTATTTTTGGGTATGTTGAGGTAAGCCAGTCAATTTGCACTGTAAAGTATCCATATTGTTGTAATTAAATATTTTACTGTTAATGCTTCTAGCTATCTGATGCAGGGATTCTATAGAAACCACATGGAAGAAGTGATCAAGTTTTTTGAAACCCATCACAAGGTAATAATGCATTCAATGATGTGTATGTTATGTCTCTCTCTCTCTCTCTTACTTTATACTGCTTTGTTTCGTGTCAACAATTGTAACATGCGTTCATTTGATATTTGGCTTATTCATTGTTGGGAGATTATATTTTAAGTGACAACACACTTTACCAAAGAACTGTGCAATTGCATTTTGTCAATATTTGCTGCTTGGAAGGGAGTGGTGCTAGTCCTGGTTGATGCAATGTGCTGCACTTTCTGCTTAATTTGGAATCTGACATTGAATTGTCAAATCATCTAAATTCATGCATGTGTGATTTGGATCAAGTGGTTCCATGCATGAGATTTGTGGTTAGCATTCTATGCATGCAACATGCCTTCTGAGTTTCAGCTACAGTTGCATTCACTGATATTTTCCCTCTTGATAAGAATGCCGAGTTCCACTTCATATGATCTTAATTTGCTGTCCTCCTTTCAAAGTTAACCCTAGCTAATGGGTAGTTATACTTTATATTTTTTACTGTATGTTGCTAATATAGTTGTTTTTTTGGGGCCATGTCTGAGCTCAATTTAAATAAAAAAAAGACACCTTTTGGTTCTAAAGTTAGCTTCTCCATTCATGAAGCAGTTTAGTTTAAATCTTCATTTCATTTCTAGTATCAAATACCTTGGATTCACTTTCTATGTGCAGGACAAGTATAAAGTATACAATCTTTGTTCTGAAAGGCTGTATGATGCATCATTGTTTGAAGGAAAGGTGAATGTAACATTACCTATGCCACTATTTCATGTTTAATCTGTCTTGCTGAAGCTGTTCCTGGTATGCACTATGTGCCTGGAGGAACGCCATATGGTTGATTCTTATATCTTCAATGTTGAACTCTTGCATCAGGTGGCTAGTTTTCCATTTGATGACCACAATTGCCCCCCAGCCCAGCTAATAACATCATTCTGTCAAAGTGCTTACTTGTGGTTGAAGGAGGACATTGAGAATGTTGTGGTTGTGCACTGTAAGGCTGGGATGGCAAGGACAGGGCTGATGATTTCTAGCCTTCTTCTTTACTTAAAGGTCAGATATATGACATTTTTCTTGATGAAAGGAATTGGAAGGGACTTGGAGTGGCACACTTTTGTTTTATGGCTGATGTTTTTTCATCTGTACACTCATTTTCCATCCTTATGCAGTTTTTCCCAACCGCGGAGGAGTCTATTGACTACTACAACCAGAAGAGGTGTTTTGATGCAAAAGGGCTTGTTTTGCCCAGTCAAATTGTGGGTTAATTATTGCATTTATTTATTAACCAATGCACATTGAGGATACTTGCTCTATATGTTGAGGTTCTTGTCTAAGTATTTTTTTCTTTCTTTTTTGAAGAGATATGTAAAATACTTTGAGCATATCTTAACACGCTTCAATGGAGAAAACCAGCCTGGGCGTAGGTATGCTTCAGGCTCAATGTTTTATTGCAAGCATCTATGTTTTTGTTGTTACTGACAACACCATTTAAGCAGGTGCATGCTCAGGGGATTTCGGCTTCACAGGTGCCCTTATTGGATCCGGCCGTCTATTACCATCTCTGATCATAATGGTGTGTTTTGTTATTTTTGTTGTGCCCTTTTTATTTAGCTTGGCGATCCATTTGATTGCAAGAAGGTCATTGTCAGGTCATTTTGTTCATGTTGTTCCCCCTTCATACTTTATTATAAAAAATATCTGGGTCTGCTCTATTTGATGGATTTATCCGTGTATATTTAGCTTATTGATTGATTTGACCTTATTCTCAGATTTGATTTCTTTTTTGTGAACTCTGTAACATGTCTTTGTCCTTGTAATGTTCAGTTTGTAGGATTACATTGCATAGGCCTGGGTGCATGCTCTCTTTTGTTTCTCTATCTATTTCTTTCTTAATAATATTTTGATGAATTGAAAGACAGCTTTAGAGTCAATCCTTGTCCAACTCTAACATGTGTGTGTTTTCCATGCAAGCTTATGGGTGTATACACATGTAGAAGTATATCCAGGGTACATTGAGATGGGAATAAAATGTTTGAACAAGAAAAATAGACTGCCCAAATTTTAGTTAAAATAATGCTACCTTTTGTTTGGATTTTTTTAATTCTTTCCTCCATTAACAGGTGTTCTCTTCTCCTCAAAAAAGCATCCCAGAACCAAGGATTTGTCGGTAGGTCTCCTTGGGTACATGGCAGCAATTAGTATAGTGTCAATACTCCATTAGAAGTTTTCTTTTAGATCTCTTCGTCCATCCCAAGATTTTTTAAATTAACTCTGAACTCTGCTTCATCCTTGTAAGCATTTGAGTTTTCACAAATGCTTCTTTCCTTCGGCAGCCAGAAGATTATTGGTTTAGTGCTCCCAAGAAAGGGGTTATGGTCTTTGCTTTGCCAGGGGAACCTGGTCTGACGGAGGTGACTGGAGACTTCAAAGTTCATTTTCATGACCGCCAAGGGGATTTTTACTTGTCCGTTCCCTGGTCTTCTCCCTTATGAATGGATCTCTTTTTAGATTTTAAGAATAGAAAATGAAGTGCTTTACTTGTGCTCCTTTGTAATTTCAGTTGGTTGAATACGCAATTTATGGAGAACAGAAAAATCTTGAACACCAGTGATATTGATGGGTTTGATAAGGTAAAGAACCTTGAACATTTTATTGTTAATTTTTTTATCCAAACAATCGCTTGCCCTTGGAGCAGCAATAACTAACTAATTCTCGATAGCTAGATTATTTTTTATTTATTAACTATCGTGAGAATGGCTGTACTTTTTTCTATCTCTGTTTTCAACCTTCTATATCTACATAATAATACGGCTGAATTTTTGTGCAGAGGAAACTGCCTTCCCCAGGATTTCAGGTTGAGGTCGTGCTAGTAGATTATGATGGCACTGTTTCAACCAGGTTAAATACTGAAACTGCTGTGAGGAAATCAGATGAAGGTTCAAGTATTGCTTCTGCATCAGTTGATGCAGGTACAACTGCACCAAACCAAAATAAGGACTCAGGAAGTAATGATAAAGACGATGTGTTCTCGGATAATGAGGCAGAGGGTATCAGTATCTTCCAAACGAAAGCAGGCCCAAGCATCCTCTGCAGGAGGTGAAACAGCTGCCACACCTGCCCCTAGTTCCGGAACCGATAACAAAACAGATAAAATCTCCAGTTTAGCCCAATCAACTGAACAGTTATCTCTGGGAAACACGAGCTCCCAGCAGTCGCATGCTGCTGCTCAGCCAAAAAGTGAAGCTGCAGGTGGAACCGTCCCAAGCGTTGCGGCTAACAACTCCCAAAGTGAATTCAAGGCAATGGCTGCTGATGCATCTGTTTTTACCTTTGGAGATGAAGACTATGAAAGTGAGTGAGGAAGGAGGATCAGTTGTGTATATAGTTTGCTGGTCAATACATACCTGTCTGTGCTGTTCAATGTTCAATCCATGTGTTTCGGCAAGGTCTTTTTATCTGGCTTATTGTTTTTTTTAGTCAAAAGGCAGGCTGGAGACGACAGTAATCAGTGCATTATTTTGTGGCATCAAATTAGTGGAATTGTTTCATTGTTTTTCATTGAGGAAATAATGTACTGCTCTGTACCTTAGTAAAATGGTATTATTTGGAAAGGGTTATAAGCACATTTGCTTCTGCTTCCTAACCTTGAATTTCAAGAACTTACCAGGCTCTTCTGCCTGCTGCTCGCGAAAACAAGTTCATGGAAATATGGGGTTTATCTCAAACAATCAATTGACCATTTCAACTATCGCTTGCAAGAAATTGTCTTGTTCAGTGTGGCCTCCCTAGTAGCTGTACATATTCTGGGCCAATAGGCTGCATCTCTTAATTTAAAGAAAAGATAATAATAATAAAGAAATAAAACAGTAATCACTAGTTCTTAGATAGTGATGTGATCTAAAATTATTCCAAGGAGTGATCTAATTTTATGGCTAAGAATATGTCTTTGGACCATATTGAAAAGTTCATTTTAATGGATCTATATAATGAATTGGTCCTCTCGATTCCTTAGGTTTTGCTTCCCATTTCTTTTTACAGGAAAAGCTTTTGATTTCTAAATCGCCCATTTCTTTTCTTCCTGCCGAAATTCACTAGTGGAATCTGTAAAATTTCAGTGTAAGAATTCACTATATTATTCAACATGTTTCTCTGTTACAGTAGTTCTTTTATACATGAATTCAGACATAAATTTACAGTTCAGTTACATTAAAATACAAACACCAAGAAAAACACCAAGTTTCTGTTACATAATAATACAAATTAAAACAATTATAATATCAACTTTAATTTAACATTCCCTCTCAAGTTGGAGCATAGATATTTATCATGCTCATCTTGCAAATAGCGTTATGAAATACCCTTCTTGAAACTGCCTTCGTGAGTATATTAGCTAACTGGTTTTCAGAACGGACAAATGGAAATTGTATAATTTTTTGATCAAGATTTTCTTTAATGAATTGTCGGTTGACTTTGACGTGTTTGGTACAATCATGTTGTATAAGATTGTGTGCAATTTTGATAGCTGCTTTATTATCACAATGTAGACTCAAGGATGTCCCATAATCAATCCCCAAATCCTATAACACATGTTTTATCCATAATAATTAACACACACCATGAGCCATACCCTTAGTATTCTACTTTTCTGCACCCGATCTAGCAACTCCTTTCTGCTTTTTACTTCTCCAAGTGATGAGGTTTCCCTCTACAAATGTAAAATAACCTGACGTCAATCTTCTATCAGTCTAATTTTTTGCCCAGTCCGAGTCTTTGTACCCTTTAATCTCATGGACCTCATTTTTAGATAATAATAATCTTTTTCCCGGTACACTCTTCAAATACCTCAAGATCCGATGTAATGCTTCCATATATTCTTCTCCTAGTGAATGCATGAACTGACTCACCATACTCACTGCATAGGCTATGTTTGACATTTTATGTGATAAATATATTAGTTTTCCAACTAACTGTTGATAACATCCCTTGTTTGTTGGCGTTTGATTTTTGATTCTCCTAGCTTTTAATTCATCTCCATAAGTGTGTTAACAAGTTTGCATGCAAGCATTCCAGTTTCTGTTAACAGATCTAACACATTTTCTATGTGATAAACATATCCTAATTCTTGACCTTGAGACCTCAATCCCTACGAAATACTTTAGTTGTTCGAGATTTTTCATTTCAAATTTTGATGTCAGGAACTATTGTAGTGCTTTTCTTTCTTCTAGATCATCTCCTGTCAAGACCATATTATCCACATACACAATTAATGTCGTAATCTTACCTTCTCTATGCTTTATAAACAAGGTGTGATTTTAGTTACTTTATTTATAACTAAATTCCTTCATCGTAGAGGAGAATCTTTCGAACCACGCTCGAGGTGACTATTTCAGACCTTATAATGTCTTCTTTAATTTTCAACTTCACTTTTATACAAGGATTTGTGCTTGGCTCCAGGTGGCAATTCCATGTATACTTCTTCTTCAAGGTCTCTATTTAGAAAATCATTCTTGACATCAAATTGTTGTAAGACCTTGTCCCGATTTACTGCTAGAGACATGAGGATGCAGATGATATTAATTTTTGCAACTAGAGAAAATATCTCTTGATAATCTATTCCATATTTCTCTATATACCCCTTCACAACTAATCTCGCTTTGTACCTGTCAATACTGCCACCCGTTTTAAGTTTTACTGTGAACACCTATCTACATCCAACTATTTTCTTTCCTTTGGGCAACAAACACAACCCCCAAGTATTATTCCTTTGAAGTACCTCTATTTCTTCGTTTATCGCTTTAGTCCATTTTAGATCTACTAATGCATCTTGTACATTAGTAGATATAAATACAGTGAATAATTGATTAACAGAAAATACATATGATTTCTGGCAATCTATGGGGAGACATAATTATTGATTGGGTATTTAGCCTTGGTTTTGGGATCAGGTTCATATTGTTTTCTCGGTACTCCTTTATTTGATCTTTGTGGGTACTTATTTGTTGTATTTTTTACACAAGTAGAGATTTCATTAGTTTCATCAAGAATAAGGTTTGGATTTACTTGAGAAAGAACATTGTGGGTCGATTATTCGGTTAAAGGTGTAGACATAAGCAATTCTAGAGATTGAGGAGGGTTTTTGCTGTGAAAACTCTAATCTATGCAAACTTCAAAATTAGTATTATCGTGTGGGACCACATAATTTTGTCTTATTTTCTTAGAAAGATTTTCCAGTATCCCTCCATTTTCTTCCAATTCGAATAGATCATCGTCGTTCTCTTCACTACTTCTTGCCCCTTGAAGAGACATCCCAAACACTCCCCCTGAATAGTATGGTTTCAACTCGTGAAATGAGGTATCCACTGTCACATATAACTTCAGGTGTAGGGGATCATAACACCGATACCCCTTCTGAAATTCCGAGTAACCAATAAAGACGCACCGTTTTGCACATGGATCAAGTTTACCTGTGGAAACTTTAGGTATGTAAACATAAACCGTACATCCAAATACTCTGGGTTCATGATTTGGCAGATGAGGGACGGAGAGTAGATATTCCATCTTTTGCTGAGGAGTTTGAAAATCGAGCACACTAGATGGTTGTGGTTGATCAGATAAGTCACCGATTTTACCGCCTCACCCCAATAGAACTTAGGCATATTCATGCCAAGCAAGGAGGCCCTAACAATTTCCATAATCTGTCAATTTTTTTTCTGCTAGTCCATTTTGTTGTGGAATATAGGTGGACAAAGTTTGATATCGAATTCCATGGTGTCCCAAGAATGTACCTAAAACTTAATCCACAAACTCCTTACCATTGCCAGATTGCATTGTGCGAATTGACTTTTGGTATTGGGTCATCACCATTTTATGAAATTCTTGAAAAGTTGCACCTACATCACTCTTATTTTGAAGGAGAGAAATTCAGGTCATTCGAGTACACTCATCAATAAATATAACAAAATAAACAAGTATTTGACAAAGATAGAATTTTTGCCGGACCCCAAACATCTGAGTGAATAACTGTGAAAGTTCTGAACTTTTATTGAAACTTGGTAAATAAGGAATACGATGACTTTTGGCTAGTTCACAAGTTTCACATTGAAAATCAAAATTACTGAAATCTGAAAATCAAATGTTGTTGTAATTTCTTAAGGCATCCAAAGGAAAGATGTCCTAGCCTTCGGTGTCATAACCATACAAGCGCTTGAGTGTTGTCCTTACTTTTTGCTTGATGTGCCTGACTGAGTTTTGATCCCCCCTTCTCGGTTGACCCTAGAAAATACAGATTTCCCCGTCTAACACCATGACCAAAAATCTTCAGGGTTAGAATGTCCTGAAAAATACAAAAGAAAGGCCAAAAAGTGACAACACATGCAAGAGTAGAAGTAATTTAGCTAACCGAGAGGAGATTGTGTTCCAGGGATGGAACCACGAGAACAATATCTAAGGTGAGAGAGTTGGCTAGGGTGATAGACCCTTCCTCGGTAATCGGAGAAGTATTATCGTTAGTGGTGCAAATAAATGATCAAGAAAAAGATTTAGAGGAGTTTAAATTTCTAGGGTCTCTAGTCATATGATCGGATGCACATATATCAATAATCCAAGAACTATTCTTAGAAATAACAAAGAGTACAAAAGTTTTACTAATTATACCTGAATGAACAACGTTTGGTGTTAGCTGCTCTACCTCCATAAGATTGACCATATTTTTTTTTGATATTTTTCCGAGGTTTTTTCTTAAAATCCCACCAGTTTAGGGTAGCCAATGATTTCATAACACCTTGTTTTAAGTGATCCACTTGTTCGCAATGGTTACATACCAATCCGCTGGTCCTTTTAATAACCGGGTTGTATAATTACCTCTCACTCCCGGGTTGACAATCTGTCTCTCACTCCCGTGTCCCCTCTCACTCCCATATCCTCTCTCTGGTTGATGGTTTTTAACGAGCATCACCATGTTCTTAGAAATCATGAGAGAACATCTTGTGTTTTTTCCATCCATGATTTTCTTCTGGAGCTGCTCTCGTCAGACATAGGCATATGCCCCTTCAAGATCAAGCTTTGGATCTTTTCGTTGATTTTCACCACGGATTTGCTTGAAAACTTGGTCAAGCCCACCGAGGAATATGTGAACTCGGAGCCTGGCCATGACCGAGTGGAGATGGAGGACGCTGTCAATTGTTCCGATTTGGAATGTTGTTTGATAGTCGATTTCTTGGAAGATTTCTACCAATTCGTTGTACTAAGTGGACAGAGGACGACCATTTTGCTTGGGTGTAAAAGATCTTTGTCGGCGCCGTCATATAAAGTACTGGCGATGACCTCCCAGATTTCTTTGGCCGTGGGGGGACGAATGAACCAATGCATCAACGATGGGTTCATGGAGTCGATGAGCTAACTTTTGACTTGATGATTCTCGGTGATACATGATTCCAATTTCGGGTAGCCGGATTCTGGTTTTGCAGTGCCTTCAGTAAGGTATCCTCCTTTGTTTTGTTCTTCGATTCTCATTTTCATGAGTTGAGACCAAAGTGAGAAATTTGTTTCATTTAGCATAATGCCAGTTGGGAGTGCAGAGTTGTCTTGATAGACAACAATTTAGGGTTTCCGAGTTGAGGTAGGTAGGACTGTTGTGTTGATTTTCATCTGTGTGAAATGGGTTTGAACTAGGTTCGAATAAATCACTGTGATGAAAGGTTTTTTGGGTTGGAATAATCACTGTGATGAAAGGTTTTAAATGGGTTCAGGGTTTTTCCAGGGTTCTAGGGTTGAAGAACACTGTAGCCATTTTTGATTTTCTGATGAACACTCTGTGTAGTAACTTCGATTTGAACAGTGTCAAGAACACTGTTACCCTTCAGAGAAAAAAACATACGGATAAAATTCAAAATAACTTCAGACATCCTCTAATAACATGTAAAATTACAATGTAAAATTTTAGTATATTATAATATGTTTCTCCCTGTTACATTAGTTCTTTTATACATGAATTCAGACCTAAATTTACATTACATTCAGTTACACAAATACAAACACCAAGAAAAATACCAAGTTTTTGTTATATAAAAATACAAATTAAAACAGAATCAAACCTGAAAAATAACCTTATAGTATAAATCTCTCTTGTTACTAGAAATACACTGATACAGAACTTAGAGGTCTTTTTTTTGTGTGTCCCCAATATCATAGTTGTCAATACCGTTCCGGTTGCCATTCCGGTTTTTTGATTGGAACGGAACGTTCTGGTTTCGGAACGTTCCTGTGTGCCGTTTCGGTATCGTACTGTTCATATATAATTAAAAGTATTTTGAACCCCAAAAATAATTTCTAGGTTGTGATGAATTGTTTTTATGCTCTATAAGCTTAGCTTCATCATCTTCTGATTGATGATGATTAATTAATCTAGCCTCAAGTATTTTGGCTTCTACTCCAAATACATAAAACATCACAAAGTGTCAATTAACGTGTGCTATTATAGGATATAAAATATGAACTTAAACTAATAATCTATATATTAACATGTGGAAGTATACTGCAATTTCATATTTAGCGTCAAAGCAACAAAAAAGGATGCATATTACCAAAACAACTACCATTACTACAAAATTCATTGACATCAACAATTCCATACTAAGCCAAAGGAACCGAGGAAAGAAAAAATGAAGAACTTTCTCAAAGCTTCCACTACCTATCAACAAAGTTTCAGAGACATTCGAAGCAAATGAAACCAACCAACCAACCAACAACATCATCACCACACACATACGAGGGAGAGTCTTGACACAAAAACTATCAATTTACCTTCGCTATAAAAACTCAATTAAGGTAAGGCAATGATGTACAAAATTAAAATCACCCAACCCCATATGAAACAATGTCTTTGTAATATCAATCAATCGGCAACACAACAATATCAATATCAATTATTCACACATTCCATACATAAATGCCCAGTTTTATCATTTATGCCTAGTTTCAATAAATTCAAGGATTTAGGAACTGGAATGTGTACCTTTCACTTTAGTTGTTGCCGTGAGAAGATTTGGGGAAGAAGTAAAGAACCAATGAATTGAGATTTGGGGAAGAAATGAAGATTTGGTGCCGCTGTGTGGAAGAACAAGTTCGGGCTTGCGATTTTGAGCTGAGTAATTACGAGTTGTGATTTTCAGGTGAGGGATTACTGGATTAGGTATCGAAAACTTGAGATTTGAGTTGAGATTTGAGTTGAGTTGAGTTGAGATTTGGATTAGGTGAGGGATTACCGATGAATTGAGAATTTGGGAAAGGAAATTGATTTGGGAATTGGGGAACCGGGGTTCTTTCTGTGTGTTTTGTAAGGAGACATTAAACGGCGTTGTTTTGATGAGCCCGGAATGGAATCGAGACGTTCCAGCGAATTGGCGGAATTCCCGGAACGGACTGAGAATTAAAACCGAGACGAAAATGACACTGTTTTGTCCCGGTTTTATAAACATAACGGAACAGATTTTACAACTATGCCCAATATACAATATTCAACGTATTAAGAGAAAAAATCAATAAATTTTTTTTTCTTGAATAAAACAGAAATAAATAATCTTTTTTTTTTATTTCTCATTTCTATCTACACGCGGTCAAGAAGAATTCTTTTATTATTTTTATAAATATAATAAAAACTCAACGCTATTATTTTTTTTCCAGCAAAAAAACTTAAACAAATAACGGTGACAGTTGACACTAACATTAAAAAAGAAAAAAGAAAAAAAGAGATGGCTGAATTTGAACAGGCAAGATTTCGTGGCGCGTAAACCAGTGTCAAAACATTAAAAACGAAATTACCCAGAAAATAGTTTCTTTCTTCAACTCTGGGACCCATAAAAAAAACACGCACACCCGACGCACGATTGATCTATCAGCCGGACCTGGTTTTCTTACAACAACAAAAAAAAACATTATATATAACATAAGAATTTAGACATTGAGCTTCATTACAAGTAAAGCGTCTTGTGGATAAATATTACAAGCCTCCTCCCTTTTCTTTCATCTCTGTAGCTATCTCGTAACATGTCGGTTTCTGGTATTCAAGGCCATCCTCTTGAAGTCACTGGTATATCTTTTTTCTTAATTTTGTTTTATTTCACGTGATTACGCAACCCTTTATTTCGCTTTTCTTTTTTTAGTTTTGAAATGGATTGTTATTTCTTTGTTTTATGCAGTTGTTGGGGGTACTAGATTGAAAGACACTGGATGGATTTCGCGACAAGATCCTTACGTTTGTGTTGAATATGGTGGCAATAAGTTTCGCACAAGAACCTGCACTGGTACTTAATCTTCTATCAGTCTGCCCATAGATCTCAATCTGGCTTAATTTGAAGTTTATTTTGAGCAGAACTGTAATTTACAATGATTGTTTTTTTTTAGATGGAGGCAAAAATCCCACATTCCAAGAGAAGTTCGTGTTTACACTGATTGAAGGGTTAAGAGAGATAAATGTTGCTGTTTGGAACAGCAATACCCTAACTCATGATAATTTTATCGGCAGCGGAAAGTAATTAGTCTTTATCCTTTTTCATGTAACTATGCTTTTCTCTGCTGATCCTTTTGGCTTTAATTTGAGATTGATATTTTTTATATGTTACTGTGTATAGGATTCATTTGCACAAGGTTCTATCGCAGGGTTTTGACGATGCAACTTGGTCACTTCAAACTAATACTGGAAGGTAATTATAATTGCATGATTTAACTGCGAAAGAGGATTGGTCTAGCTTTATCTGTTTAGTCCGCTTTCATTGAATAGTGATTTCTATTTCATTAGAATGGGGCGATGAGCTCCTTTTGAAAAAAATATGTTTTTGCCTGTTTGGTAATAGTCGTAGCACAATTTTTCTGAAGTGTCTTTATTCGTTTTTTCGTGATCACAGGTATGCTGGAGAAGTAAGATTGATTATGCACTATGCAAATGCCAACGTAAGCTATCTCTATGGCGCTGTTACAACTTGCAATTACATATACTGAAAGAGCTCTTATCTTTCATGAAGATATTTTGATTGGTGGAAGCTGAATATCTGTGTGGTATTTCTTGCAGAGAGCAGCAACAGGTAAGGCTAATTCAGCACCACGATATGGAGCCCCTGTTCCTCAAGCGCATGGAGCTTATTATTCACAACCACCGACCGCGTACCCAGGCTCGTTTCCTTATCCACCACCAGCGTATCACCCACCACCACCTGCAACTTATCCTCCTGCACCGTATCCAGCTCCTTCAGCCTACTATCCTCCACAACCATATCCATCTCCACCTCAAGCTTCAGCCTACTATCCTCCTCCAGGTAACTAATCAGTTAATTTTTGTACTTCTTTCCGATTAGAGACTGATATTCTTTTTGATAATATTGTTCAAATATCATTTTGACTTTCTTCTTATTTCCTCCAGGCCCTTTTCCTGGAATCTATCCTCCACACTACTAAAGTGATGCTTCAGAATGTCGAGTGTGAAGAAGCAACTAGTAGAATGAACTGCATTGTAAAGAACACTAGGTTTTAGTGATGCAAGTTGTTTTCTCCGCTTTGAGCTCTTTATTTTTCTTGAGCAAGTGTTTTCCATGGATATACCTCATTTTGCAAGATAATTTTGATACTCGCTGTATGTTTTTCTTGGGCTGTTTATGACCAATTGTCTCCGTATATTTCAATAATATCAAGAGTTCATTGTGGAGACTGTTTTATATCTTCTTGTTGCTATGCTCCCACTCTTAACTCTAGATTTTATCATCTGTATGATATTCCTCCAACATGCACACTGTTGAATACTCGTGCACACAAACACGGAGATACATCCCCGTTCCAGGGATCTTGTTCTTGATAAACAACAGACTAGAGCCAACCCGCCATCATCTAAAAGGCAAAGAGGATGGTAATGTCTGATTAATTAGCAGTTCAGATCGTCCTATGTAAAAATGATAATGATAATCTGTAAGACAAGAGGATACCGGTTATAGCTCTTGTGATATCCGCTTTATTTGAAGGCCTTTGGGTATGCATCGTTGGATCAAGATTTCCCCGTCTAAAATCTCAAAATAAATGGGAAATGAAAGCTTTATTCAGCTTTCTTCGAAACTCATTATTGTTAGTAATAATAACAAGAATAATAAAAAATCATCCACAGTCACCAAAGAGCTGGAGGTGCTTGAAAAGCATGGTGGTGCTATGTCAAGAGCAAACCAAACGTTTGATTCTCTAAACGTTTCACCTTGTTCATGTCCAATAATAGAATCGAGCTTTGTGAAATTACTTATAATATAATAGGTGTGGGTTTTTTATTGTGTATTTTTTCACTGTTCATCTAGACACAATTCATTATGAATTGCTACAATACAATTATCATGATACTCAGGCAGCCACCCATGCTTGTTGGTAGCAGGCCATGCAAGAACAAATTCAAGCTCTTCAAGACAATCATACTTGGGATTTGGTGACTTGTTCTACTAGTATAAAACCTATTGGTTGTGAATGCATATACTCAGTCAAGTTTAGGTCTGATGGCTCTCTAGACCAGTATAAAGACCCTGTCTAGTGGCTCTTGAGATCAAACAAAAGTATGGTATTGATTATGAACAGGCATTTGCACTGGTTGCTAAAATAACTATTATACGGAATATATCGGCACTTAGTATGTCTCAGGGGTGGTCTTTCATATAGATGGATATGAAAAAATGTTTTTCTACATGTAGAGTTAAATGAAGAAATTTATATGTCCCCCCCTTCTAGCATGTTTACTACACCTTCCTCAATGGTTTATCGGCTACACCGATCTTTTATATGGTTTGAAACAAGTTCCACGAGCATGATCTGATAAATTTCGCTCTGCTTTGCTTGCTTTTCACTCTATTCATAGTCAATTTGATTCCTCTTTGTTTCTCCATATGACGTCTGTAGGAATTGTATTATTTCTAGTACATGTTGACGATTTTGTGATTAGTAGTTTAGATACTGAGTTGCTTAAACACTTACAACAACATCTCCAAGTCTCTTTTCACATGAAAGAACTTGGTACCTTAAAGTATTTTCTTGGCCTTGAGGTTCAGATTATTCCGACTAGTATAGGAAGTCATTTCATTAGTTGGTCTACAATCGGATAACTCAGTTCTTACTCCATTGAAGGTGAATTTTAAGCTTCGCTAGGAGAAATGACGAGCTTCTATAAGATCCATCCTTGTATTGGCAACTAGTTGGGAGTTTGAATTACTTGACGATTACTCGTCCTGCCATTTCTTTTATTGTTGCAGAAGGTCAGTCAATGTATGCAAGCCCCTCGACATCTTCACCTTGCTGCTGTTTACCACATTATTTCGATTTCTGAAGTGTACCTCTTCACGCGGGTTGTTCTTTCCTAATGAATTTTCCTTATAGGTGGAAGGTTATAATGACTTTGACTGCGCCAGTTATGCAGATACTCGTCGCTCTGTTACTGGATGATGCATGTTTTTTGGCAATGCACTCAATTCTTGGAAGAGTAAGAAGCAAGATAGAGCTTTTGAAACCTTCATAGAATTAGAATATCGTGCTATGTCTTCTGTCTGCTCTAAAATCACATGGCGTTTTGGGTTATTGGGGAAACTTGGTTTTCCTCAACTTCATTCCACTTTTCCTGATGCTGATAATACCAATGTGATTTCGATAGCTGTTGATCATGTATTTCATGAGCGTACAAAACATATTAAGGTTGAATGCAACTCCATACATGAATCTTTTCACCGACATGAAATTACACTTCCTCACTTTTTCCACCAAACATCAAACTGCAGACATTTTAACCAAGGCGCTTTCTCGGCATCAACATATATTGTTAGTTGACAAATTGATTCTCCTTGATCTACCAACATCAATTTAAGAGGGGATGTCATGGGATTTGATTATGTAACAGTTATAAAATTGATTTTGTATTAATTAGGAAATTTATTTTTCTTTATCAAGGTTGTAAATGTTTTGTACCTTAGTAAAATGGTATTATTTGGAAAGGGTTATAAGCACATTTGCTTCTGCTTCCTAACCATGAATTTCAAGAACTTATCATGCTCTTCTGCCTGCTGCTCGCGAAAACAAGTTCATGGAAATATGGGGTTTATCTCAAACAATCATTTGACCGTTTCAGCTATCGCGTGCAAGAAATTGTCTTGGTCAGTGTGGCCTTCCTAGTAGCTGTACATATTCTGGGCCAATAGGCTGTATCTCTTAATTTAAAGAAAAGATAATAATAATAAAGAAATAAAACAGTAATCACTAGTTCTTAGATAGTGATGTGATCTAAAATTATTCCAAGGAGTGATCTAAGTTTATGGCTAAGAATATGTCTTTGGACCATATTGAAAAGTCCATTTTAATGGATCTATATAATTGAATAGGTCCTCTCGATAAATACAAACTTTACTAATGTTACTGGAAAGTTCCTTTGAAAAGTTCTTTTCTTCCAGGCCGAAATTTACTATTGGAATTCAAACCTGAAAAATAAGTATAAATCGCTCTTGTTACTGGAAATACACTGATACAGAACTTACAGGTCTTTTTTTTTTGTGTGTCCCCAATATACCAATATTCAACGTATTAAGAGAAAAAATCAATAAATTTTATTTTTTTTCTTGAATAAAAAAGAAATAAATAATCTTTTTTTTTAATTTCTGATTTCTATCTACACGTGGACAAGAAGAATTCTTTTATTATTTCTATAAATATAATAAAAACTCAACGCTATTATTTTTTTCCAGAAAAAAACTTAAAACAAATAACTGTGACAGTTGACACTAACTTTAAAAAAGAAAAAAGAAAAAAAGAGATGGCTGAATTTGAACAGGCAAGATTTCGTGGCGCGTAAACCAGTGTCAAAACATTAAAAACGAAATTACCCAGAAAATAGTTTCTTTCTTCAACTCTGGGACCCATAAAAAAAACACGCACACCCGACGCGCGATTGATCTATCAGCCTCGGACCTGGTTTTCTTACAACAACAAAAAAAACATTATATATAACATAAGAATTTAGACATTGAGGTTCATTACAAGTCAAGCGTCTTGTGTATAAATATTACAAGCCCCCTCCCTTTTCTTTCATCTCTGTAGCTATCTCGTAACATGTCGGTTTCTGGTATTCAAGGCCATCCTCTTGAAGTCACTGGTATATCTTTTTTCTTAATTTTGTTTTATTTCACGTGATTAAGCAACCCTTTATTTCGCTTTTCTTTTTTTAATTTTGAAATTGATTGTAATTTGTTTGTTTTATGCAGTTGTTGGGGGTACTAGATTGAAAGACACTGAATGGATTTCGCGACAAGATCCTTACGTTTGTGTTGAATATGGTGGCAATAAGTTTCGCACAAGAACCTGCACTGGTACTTAATCTTCTATCAGTCTGCCCATAGATCTCAATCTGGCTTAATTTGAAGTTTATTTTGAGCAGAACTGTAATTTATAATGATTGTTTTTTTTTAGATGGAGGCAAAAATCCCACATTCCAAGAGAAGTTCGTGTTTACACTAATTGAAGGGTTAAGAGAGATGACAGTTGCTGTTTGGAACAGCAATACCCTAACTTATGATGATTTTATCGGCAGCGGAAAGTAATTAGTCTTTATCCTTTTTCATGTAACTATGCTTTTCTCTGTTGATCCATTTGGCTTTAATTTGAGATTGATATTTTTTATATGTTACTGTGTATAGGATTCATTTGCACAAGGTTCTATCGCAGGGTTTTGACGATGCAACTTGGTCACTTCAAACTAATACTGGAAGGTAATTATAATTGCAATTTGCATGATTTAACTGCGAAAGAGGATTGGTCTAGCTTTATCTGTTAAGTTCGCTTTCATTGAATAGTGATTTCTATTTGATTAGAATGGGGCGATGAGTTTCTTTTGAAAAAAATATGTTTTTGCCTGTTTGGTAATAGTCGTAGCACATTTTTTCTGAAGTGCCTTTGTTTGGTCTTTCGTGATCACAGGTATGCTGGAGAAGTAAGATTGATTATGCACTATGCAAATGCCAATGTAAGCTATCTCTATTGCGCTGTTACAACTTTCATGAAAATATTTTGATTGGTGGAAGCTGAATATCTGTGTGTTATTTCTTGCAGAGAGGAGCAACAGGTTATGCTAATTCAGCACCGCCATATGGAGCCCCTGTTCCTCAAGCGCAGGGAGCTTATTATTCACAACCACCGACCGCGTACCCAGGCTCGTTTCCTTATCCACCACCACCACCACCTGCAACTTATCCTCCTGCAGCGTATCCAGCTCCTTCAGCCTACTATCCTCCACAACCATATCCATCTCCACCTCAAGCTTCAGCCTACTATCCTCCACAACCATATCCATCTCCACCTCAAGCTTTAGCCTACTATCCTCCAGGTAACTAATCAGTACATTTTTGTACTTCTTTCCGATTCGAGACTGATATTCTTTTTGATAATAATGTTCAAATATCATTTTTTTCTTATTTCCTCCAGGCCCTTTTCCTGGAATCTATCCTCCACACTACTAAAGTGATGCTTCAGAATGTCAAGTGTGAAGAAGCAACTAGTAGAATGAACTGCATTGTAAAGAACACTAGGTTTTGGTGATGCAAGTTGTTTTCTCCGTTTTGAGCTCTTTATTTTTCTTGACCAAGTGTTTTCCATGGATATACCTCATTTTGCAACATAATTTTGATACTCGTTGTATGTTTTTCTTGGGCTGTTTATGACCAATTGTCTCCTTATATTTCAATAATATCAAGAGTTCATTGTTCTTTCGATTCCGAGACTGTTTTATATCTTCTTGTTGCTATGCTCGCACTCTTAACTCTAGATTTTATCATCTGTATGATATTCCTCCCACATGCACACTGATGAATACTCGTGCACACAAACACGGAGATACTGTTCGAGTATCAAATAGAGAGTATACAAGATGTATAAATAGTGGTTGTTGTAACACACAATGAGTGTGACAAATATAATAAAATTCAAATTCTCTTCACTCCCTCTCCTCTGTTCTCTCTCCTCTGTTTTCTCTCTTATTATTTTTCATCAATTACACAATCCTAACATGGTATCAGAGCAGTTTTGCTAACGCATGAATTGATCCAAGCTTCCGCAATCTGATCCTTCAATGGATCATTCAAAAAGCAGCAGCAGCAGAGCAAGCATCATCGTGCATCGTAAAGAGGATTGCACAATTAAGCAGCAGAGCAAACACAGAACTTCTTGTTCCTGTAAGTTTACCTCAATACAGTCTTCTGCTTCTGCGAATTTGATGTTTTCTTTAAAGCTCGATCAACTCTTTGACCACTGCTCCTCCTCTCTCAGTAAGTGTTCAAAGAGTACCGAAAGCCACACACAAAAATCATAATCTAGTCTCAGTAATACTCTCAACTCTCCAGTCTCTGCACATCAATTACTGTATTCAAATTTTGCGCAACAAAACTAAAGCTCAAAAACAAAAAAAAACAAAATTGAAACAGAGCATCATGCATCGTGAAGAGTACACACACAAAAATTCTTGTTCCTCTTTGTGTTACTGCTATGGCATCTTCTTCTGAGAATGAAATCCACTGTCCGGTCCATTTCGTAAATATCCATCAACTCCATGCCTAAACTTGAAGTACAAAGTCCTCTCTATCTGCTGTCTGCACTGGAGAAGAAGAAAGACTGGAAGCAACAATCCTCCACAGATCTCCAGTGAATCAAAAAAAAGAAAAAAGAATCGATGGTTGGCAGTCTCGTCGCAAAGTGAGCAGCCTCTGTCTTGCTCACAAAAGACTAAGCCTAAGGACGGCGAGGACGGCGATGATCTGGAGAAAGATAAGTTGAGATCTGGATTGAATTAGGCGATTGTGAGGGAAAAGCCTAATGTGAAGTGGAATGATGTGGCTGGGCTCGAGAGTGCTAAGCAGGCTTTGCAAGAAGCTGTTATTTTGCCTGTGAAGTTCCCTTAGTTTTTTACTGTATTTCTTCATCAGATCTGGTTTCAACGTGGAGAGGGCAATGAGAGTGAAGCTTCGAGACGTATCAAGACTGAACTTCTTGTGCAGACGCGGGTACTCCTCAAAATGCTTAAGCGGCGTAGAGCTAGGTTTTTTTTTTTTTTTTCCTTTATGCCTTTCTTTTCTTTTATTTCTATGCGTTTGTTATTGCGTGGTACGGTGCCGTTTTGTAAAAAAAAACGAAAAAAAAATAATAATAAAAAAAAGAGATTAAGAAAAACTTAATCCAATGAAGAAGAAGAAGAAGAAGAAAATGAATTCTTACACAGATTAAGAAATTCATCGGCAAATAAAAAACTTCAGAAAAACTGAAGAAGCCAAATGAAATCCTTCAGAAAAATTGAAATAGATAAATGAAATTCAAACTCATTCTATCACCTATCTTACCTCCCATTTCTTTTTTCTCATCCCTCTCTTCTCAAAGTCTTACAGAGACAAATGAAATTCTGGTCAAGAAATAGACCACTGAAATTCCTTCTCTTCTCTCGTTTACATACTGTTTGTCAAAAGAATTAAGTACTCTTGTATTTCATTTTCATTGTTGCAATCTCATGCTTGGTTTATCAAAGCATGAGATTGAGGGGGGATGTTAAAGTATCAAATAAAGAGTATACAAGATGTATAAATAGTGGTTGTTGTAACACACAATGAGTGTGACAAATATAATAAAATTCAAATTCTCTTCACTCCCTCTCCTCTGTTTTCTCTCTTATTATTTTTCATCAATTACACAATCCTAACAGATACATCCCCGTTCCAGGGATCTTGTTCTTGATAAACAACAGACTAGAGTCAACCCGCCATCATCTAAAAGGCAAAGAGGATGGTAATGTCTGATTAGCAGTTCAGATCGTCCTATGTAAAAAAGATAATGATAATCTGTAAGACAAGAGGATCCCGGTTATAGCTCTTGTGAGTTCAGCTTTATTTGAAGGCCTTTGGGTATGTGTCGTTGGATCAAGATTTCCCCGTCTAAAATCTCAAAATAAATGGGAAATGAAAAGCTTTATTCAGTTTTATTCGAAACTCATTATTGTTAGAAATAACAGCAACAATAATAAAAAATCATCCACAGTCACCAATGAGCTGGAGGTGCTTGAAAAGCATGGTGGTGCTATGTCAACAGCAGACCAAACGTTTGATTATCTAAACGTGTCACCTTGTTGATGTCCAATAACAGAATAGAGCTTCTGAAATTACTTATAATATAATAGGCGTCGGTTTTTTATTGTCTTTTTTCATTGTTCATTTAGGCACAATTCACTATAGATTGCTACAGTACAATTATCATGATACTCAGGCAGCCACCCATGCTTGTTGGCAGCAGGCCATGCAAGAAGAAATTGAAGCTCTTCAAAAAAATCATACTTAGGATTTGATGACTTGCCCTACTAGTGTCAAACCTATTGGTTGTGAATGAATATATTCAGTTAAATTTAGGTCTGATGGCTCCCTGAACCAGTATAAGGCCCGTCTAGTGGCTCTTGAGAACAAACAAAAGTATGATATTGATTATAAAGAGACATTTGCACTGGTTGCTAAAATGACTATTATACGGAATATATTATGTCTCAGGGGTTGTCTTTCAGATAGATGGATATGAAAAATGATTTTCTACATGTAGAGTTAAATGAAGAAATTTATATGCCCCCCCCCCCCGGTATGTTTACTACACCTTCCTCAAAGGTTTGTCGGCTATGCCGATCTTTGTATGGTTTGAAACAAGTTCTACGAGCATGGTTTGGTAAATTTTGCTATATTTTGCTTGTTTTTCACTTTATTCAGAGTCAATTTGATTCCTCTCTGTTTCTCCATAAGACGTCTACAGGAATTGTATTATTTCTAGTACATGTTGATGATTTTGTGATTAGTAGTTCAGATACTGAGTTGCTTAAGCACTTACAACAGCATCTCCAGGTCTCTTTTCACATGAAAGAACTTGGTACCTTAAAGTATTTTCTTGGCCTTGAGGTTCAGATTACTCCGACTAGTATAAGAAGTCATTTCATTAGTTGGTCTACAATCGGATAACTCTGTTCTTACTCCATTGGAGGTGAATTTTAAGCTTCGCCAAGAGGAAGACAAGTTTCTATCAGATTCATCCTTGTATTGACAACTAGTTGGGAGTTTGAATTACTTGACGATTACTCATCCTGTCATTTTTGTTGTTGTGCAGAAGGTCAATCAATGTATGCAAGCCCCTCGACATCTTCACCTTGCTGCTGTTTGTCGCATTATTAGATTTCTGGAGGGTATCTCTTCACGCGGGGTGTTCTTTCCTAATAAATCTTCCTTATAGGTAGAAGGATATAATGACTCTGACTGGGCTAATTATACAGATACACGTCGCTCTGTTACTAGACGATGCATGTTTTTTGGCAATGCACTCAATTCTTGGAAGAGTAAGAAGCAAGATAGAGCTTTTGAATCCTTCACAGAATTAGAATATCGTGCCTGCTCTAAAATCACATGGCGTTTTGGGTTATTGGGGAAACTTGGTTTTCCTCAACTTCATTCCACTTTTCCTGATGCTGATAATACCAATGCGATTTCGATTGCTGCTGATCCTGTATTTCATGAGCATACAAAACATATTAAGGTTGAATGCAACTCCATACATGAATCTTTTCACCGACATGAAATTACACTTCCTCACTTTTCCACCAAACATCAAACTGCAGACATTTTAACCAAGGCGCTTTCTCGGCATCAACATATATTTTTAGTTGACAAATTGATTCTTCTTGATCTACCAACATCAATTTAAGAGGGGATGTCACGGGATTTGATTATGTAACAGTTATAAAATTGATTTTGTATTAATTAGGAAATTGACTTTCCTTTATCAAGGTTGTAAATGTTTTGTACCTTAGTAAAATGGTATTATTTGGAAAGGGTTATAAGCACATTTGCTTCTGCTTCCTAACCTTGAATTTCAAGAACTTATCAGGCTCTTCTGCCCGCTGCTCGCGAAAACAAGTGCATGGAAATATGGGGTTTATCTCAAACAATCAATTTGACCATTTCAACTATCGCTTGCAAGAAATTGTCTTGGTCAGTGTGGCCTCCCTAGTAGCTGTACATATTCTGGGCCAATAGGCTGTATCTCTTAATTTAAAGAAAAGATAATAATAATAATAATAATGATAATAAGGAAATAAAACAGTAATCACTAGTTCTTAGATAGTGATGTGATCTAAAATTATTCCAAGGAATGATCTAATTTTATGTTCAAGAATGTCTTTGGACCATATTGAAAAGTTCATTTTAATGGATCTCTATATAATTGAATTGGTCCTCTCGATAAATATAAACTTTAATAATGTTCATTTTAATAATATTATTTCTATAAATATAATAAAAACTCAACGCTATTATTTTTTTTCCAGAAAAAAACTTAAACAAATAACGTTGACACTAACTTTAAAAAAGAAAAATAAAAAAGAGAAGCCTGAATTTGAACAGGTAAGATTTCGTGGCGCGTAAACCAGTTTCAAGACATTAAAAACGAAATTATCCCAGAAAAATAGTTTCTTTCTTCAACTCTGAGACCCATAAAAAAAACACGCACACGCACACCCTACGCACATTGCTGCTTCAAGTCGGAAAAAAAAAACAAGCAGCGATTGATCTAGCAGCCTCGGACATGGTTTTCTTACAAAAAAAAACATTATATATAACATAAGAGTTTAGACATTGAGCTTAATTACAAGTCAATCGTCTTGTGGATAAATACTACAAGCCTCCTCCCTTTTCTTTAATCTCTGTACGTATCTCGTAACATGTCGGTTTCTGGTATTCAAGGCCATCCTCTTGAAATCACTGGTATATCTTTTTTCTTTATTTTGTTTTATTTCACGTGATTACGCAAACCCTTTATTTCGCTTTTCTTTGGAAATTGATTGTTATTTCTTTGTTTTATGCAGTTTTTGGGTGTGCTAGATTGAAAAACACTGAATGGATTTCGCGACAAGATCCTTACGTCTGTGTTGAATATGGTGGCAATAGGTTTCGCACAAGAACCTGCACTGGTACTTAATCTTCTATGAGTCTGTACATAGATCTCAATCTGGCTTTAATTTGAAGTTTATTTTGAGCAGAACTGTAATTTATAATGATTGTTTTTTTTTTAGATGGAGGCAAAAATCCCACATTCCAAGAGAAGTTCGTGTTTACACTAATTGAAGGGTTAAGAGAGATGACAGTTGCTGTTTGGAACAGCAATACCCTAACTTATGATGATTTTATCGGCAGCGGAAAGTAATTAGTCTTTATCCTTTTCCATGTAATTATGGTTAATTTTCTCTGCTGATCGTTTTGGCTTTAATTTGAGATTGATTTTTACTGTTTATAGGATTCATTTGCACAAGGTTCTATCGCAGGGTTTTGACGATGCAAGTTGGTCACTTCAATCTAAATCTGGAAGGTAATTCTAATTGCAATTTGCATGATTTAACTTCGAAAGAGGATTGGTCTAGCTTTATCTGTGAAGTTCACTTTCATTGAATAGTGATTTCTACTTGAAAAAAATGTTCTCTGATTTTGATGGCATGCACGCACTGACGTGTCTTTGCCTGTTTGGCTAATTTTCTGAAGTGTCTTTGTTTGTTTTTTCGTGATCACAGGTATGCTGGAGAAAGTAAGATTGATTATGCACTATGCAAATGCCAACGTAAGCTATCTCTATGGCGCTGTTACAACTTGCAATTACATATACTGAAAGAGCTCTTATCTTTCATGAAGATATTTTGATTGGTGGAAGCTGAATATCTGTGTGATATTTCTTGCAGAGAGCAGCAACAGATAATGCTAATTCAGCACCACCATATTATTCACAACCACCGACTGCATACCCAGGCTCGTTTCCTTATCCATCATACCCTCCTAGTTCAGCTTATCCACCATCAGCGTATCCCCCACCACCACCTGCAACTTATCCTCCTGCACCGTATGCAGCTCCTTCAGCCTACTATCCTCCGGGTAACTAAACAGTACATTTTTGTACTTCTTTCCGATTTGAGACTGATATTCTTTTTGATAATAATTAATGTTCAAATAATCATTTTGACTTCTTTTTTTCTCCAGGCCCTATTCCTGGAATCTATCCTCCACACTACTAAAGTGATGCTTCAGAATGTCAAGTGTGAACTGCTTTGTAAAGAACACCAGGTTTTAGTGATGCAAGTTGTTTTCTCCGCTTTGAGTTCTTTATTTTTCTTGACCAGGTGTTTTCCATGGATATATATCATTATGTGAGATAATATTAATACTCGCTGTATGCTTTTTCTTGGGCTGTTTATGACCAATTGTCTCCGTGTTTTTCAATAATATCAAGAGTTCATTGTGCTTTCGATTCAGAGACTGTTTTAGATCTTCCTGTTGCTATGCTCGCACTCTTAACTCTAGTTTATATCATCTGTATGATATTCCTCCCACATGCACACTGATGAATACTCGTGCACACAAACACGGAGATAC
Organism: Salix viminalis; assembly: GCA_029228465.1. NCBI lineage: Eukaryota > Viridiplantae > Streptophyta > Magnoliopsida > Malpighiales > Salicaceae > Salix > Salix viminalis. The sequence goes on along the minus strand of CM055441.1, from coordinate 17,226,834 downwards.
ATACCCTCTCCAGGGATCTTGTTCTTCACAAACAACAGACCATGGCAATGTTTGAGTAGCAGTTCAGATCGTCCTATGTACAAATGATAATGGTAATCTGTAAGACAAGAGAGTCCCAGTTATAGCCCTTGTGGGTTCAGCTTTATATGAAGGCTTTTGGGTATGCGTCGTTAGATCAAGATTTCCCATCTAAAATTTCAAAATAAATGGGAATATTATTTTAGTACATGCTAGACAAAAGAAGAAGAAAAAAACAAGAAGATATCAACTGACACATTTATTTTTTTGTATCATCAGTTGATATCTTCTTGTTTTAGGCACCCGAGTATATCACTCGAAGAAAAGGACTTGGTTTAAAATAAAGTAAGGAAAACCCAAAATCTTGACAAATGGGCCCGTAATTTGCAGTTGGATATGCATTGACAGGGTCATATTTCAGCTTGTTAAAGAATATGCTGGTTTTAACTTTAATAAAACAATTAGGTGAGTGGTTGCTTTCACTCTTTTAAGCACAGCATGAGGAGGTGATTTAAAGCCTAAAATCTTTATTGTTAGAGCTCATCATTTTTAACTTTGCATTGATGAGATGGGTTAACTAGAAGCACTTGGTTCAAGAGATGTGTCGCGATGGTGATTTTTTACATGCTTTCGCGTGCCCTGCTATCCTCGGGTTTGGGAGAGGATAACAGCGCGCGGTGAAAATAAAGATGTGTTTTATAATCATAAAATTACTACTATAAATATCAAGAGTCGCCACCTTGTATTACGGTCACTAGAAAACCTATTGGGTCTGCGAGAGTTTTGGGTAAGGGGACTTGTTGTGCAAGGGAAAGACACGTCACCCCCAGTGCACATTACCTAAGGTAAGCTGCATTGTTGTTTGATTGTTTTTCTAAGTTAAATTTTTTACACTACATTTTTTTAACATCATTTTTTGTCTGCGGATGTACTTTACAATGTAATTTTACACCGCAGTTAGATAATCTTTTTGTTATATACGAATGTACTTTACAATGTAAATTTACACCGTAGTTAAAACCTTTTTTTCCATGGATATATTTTACAATGTAAATTTACACCCTAATGGATAAAACAAAAATAATTATGATTATTTTTGATATTTTGGTCAAACTCAAACGGATAATCGTAAACCGGTTACGATATATTTAATTTTCATTTTAAAACATGAGAAACATCCAACATAATTTTTTATGGAAAATAATGATGGGAAAAAACTTGGAATTTGACAGTATGCATGAAAACAAAACATATTTCTTTTTTAATTTTATAATAATAAAAATATTTTTTTATGTCAATTTGTATTTTTTGTTTTTTTGGGAGGCTGGGTTGTCAGCCTACCTTGTTTGGGCTAGGCTTCCAGTCCGGATGGGCTGGAAGCCCAACTTATTATGGGCTGGAAGCCCAACTCTCCTAGATCTTGGGTCGGGCACAAAGCCCATCCCATCTCAACCCTGCCTGCATGAACATTAGGACGTAAATCACGTCTCATTGCATGCAATGCTGGGAAGATGATGAATAGTGCTAAAATTTCTAGTGAGATGAAAGGTGTACCTGATGATACCGTTGGGTAGAGAAGATCGAGGTGATGATAATGTGGTGGTGGCGTTGTCAACGATGGTCTGTGCTGGCCGGAGGGGGCGTCAGAATTCCACGGGCTCACGTCTCTGCTACTGCCACCGTCTCTATTGTCTCGCCAAAGAGTGTGGCTAGGTTGCTGGTGTAAAGGGGAAGCTCACGGTGATGATGAAAGAGGTGTTGGGTGGTCGGGCAGCCACTTTTGGTGGATAGAGAGAACTCGACTGAGCTAAATATATAGAGAGAGAGGACTTGCAGATCGAGGGACAAGAGGGATGATAGTGTAATTTTCTGTGTAATATTTTCTTGTTTTGGCTTGTTTTTTTTCTTTGCCAAAAATTCTCTGTAAACTCTCGTTTTCTCTGGTTTTTGGCACCTCTGTTCATGAATTTCTCCTCCGTTTTTTTTTCTGGTTTTTTGTTCCTCTATCACATAATTCTCTCTTTTTTCTCCCTCTCTGTTTTTTCTGTGTTTTTCCTCTACTTTTTCCCTTGTTCTCTTTTGTCCTCCCCTGTTATGCAGTGTCCATGGCTGTTATTTATAGCGGTAGAAGACATGGATTTTATGTGTGTGGTGCTGCCTTTGCCTCTGCATTTTTGTAGAGGGATGCAACGTCGTGCTCTACACTGTTCATATGTCGGAATAGTGCATGCACATGCAATTTTGGTTTTGAGAAATTGCAATTTGGTCCTTTAGTTTGCAATTGTTCTAATTTGCATCCGTTCTATTTCGGCATAATAGTGTTTTTTTTAAATAATAAATAATTTTACAATACTAATCATATCTTTTAATCCGACCGTTAGATTGAGATAAAATTTTACGAGGAGTCTCTTGATATATTTATACATTTTATGTTAAAATTTTAGAGCAATCAGATAATGTAATATTCTTGTAAGATTGATGATGACATTCTCACAATATTATATATGTTCATAATTTTGTTCAAAAAATATTATTTTATTGTATCTTTTTTAAATTAAAATGCACAATTCTAAATAATTTTATTTTTAGATTTGCACTAAATTCTTTTAAATTATATATATATATATATATATATATATATATATATATATATATATATATATATAAAAATACAATCCTGAAACAATACACCAAAATACTCCAAAATCAAAACATTATATTGTAATCGAGAAAACAAAACACCAAACAAAATGTAATTGGCAACCTGGTATAGACTTGGACCATTTCAACTTTCGCTTGCCATGAATTGTCTTTGGTCAGTGTCAATAAAAAAGGCGCACTGAAGGTGGGCTTCTTCTTCGTCTTCTTGTTTGTTTCTGAAAAATAATGAACGTGGGGTGGGCTCCCTATTAGTTGTACATATCCTGGGTCAACAGGCTGCGTCATCTCTTAATTTAAAGAAAAGATGATAATAATAATAATAATAATAATAATAATAATAATAATAATAATAATAATAATAGAAATAAAGAAATAAAACATGGCTCACTAGTTTTTGAGCAAGTGATGCGATCTAAAATCTTTCCAAGGAATGATCTAATTTTATGGCTACGAATATGTCTTTGGTAACCATATTGAAAACTTCATTTTAATGGGTCAATATAATTGAATTGGTCCTCTCGATTCCTTAGGTTATGGTAACCCTAGGAATGATCTATATAATTGAAAAATAAGTATAAATCGCTCGCAAAATACACAGATAAAGAACATAAAGGTCTTATCCTTCTTGTGCGTGTTCCAATATTCAACGCATTAACAGAAAGAGCGTGATACGATAAAGGCGCGTAAACCAGTTTCCAAACATTAGAAAACGAAATAACCCAGAAAGTAGTTTATTTCTTCGACTCTAAGACCCGTAAATAAACAGCCACACGCACACCGACGCACATGATATAAGACATTGCTGCTTCAAGTCGAGAAAAAAAAACAACCAGCGATTGATTTGTCAGCCTCGGACGTGGTTCTCTTACAAACAAAAAACCCATTATATATAACAAAAGAATTTAGACATCGGGGTTCATTACAAAGTCAAGCACTACAAGTCTCCTCCCTTTTCTTTTATCTCTGTATCTATCTCGTAACATGTCGATTTCTGGTATTCAAGGCCATCCTCTTGAAGTCACTGGTATATCTTTTGTCTTAATTTTGTTTTATTTCACGTGATCAAGCAAACCCTTTATTTCGCTTTTCTTTTTTTAGTTTTGAAATGGATTGTAATTTGTTTGTTTTATGCAGTTGTTGGGTGTACTAGATTGAAAGACACTGAATGGATTTCGCGACAAGATCCTTACGTCTGTGTTGAATATGCTAGCAATAAGTTTCGCACAAGAACCTGCACTGGTACTTAATCTTCTATGAGTCTGTACATAGATCTCAATCTGGCTTTAATTTGAAGTTTATTTTGAGCAGAACTGTTATTTATAATGATTGTTTTTTTAGATGGAGGCAAAAATCCCACATTCCAAGAGAAGTTCGTGTTTACACTAATTGAAGGGTTAAGAGAGATGACAGTTGCTGTTTGGAACAGCAATACCCTAACTTTTGATGATTTTATCGGCAGCGGAAAGTAATTAGTCTTTATCCTTTTTTCATGTAATTATGCTTTTCTCTGTTGATCCTTTTGGCTTTAATTTGGGATTGAATTTTTTTTTATGTTACTGTGTATAGGATTCAATTGCAAAAGGTTCTATCGCAGGGTTTTGACGATGCAACTTGGCCACTTCAATCTAAAACTGGAAGGTAATTATAATTGCAATTTGCATGATTTAACTGCGAAAGAGGATTGGTCAAGCTTTATCTGTGAAGTTCACTTTCATTGAATAGTGATTTCTAATTGATTAGAATGGGGCGATGAGCTTCTTTTGAAAAAAATGTTCTCTGATTTTGATGGTATGTACATAGAATTAATGATGTATTGGTAAAGTTGGGGCATGCGCTCAAGATTAATTGTCTCTTGTTTTGCAAGAGTACTAATGAGATACAAACCATTTGCTATATTATGTTGAATTCATATCAAAGATGGAAAATGGGGATTTTAGACATTGACCTCGATGCCAGTTAGAGCGCATGTCTACAGATACATGCGGGGTTTTTGTGCATTGACAAACTGTTGTATGCTTTGATTTTGTGGTGATATTATACCATATTGGAAATCAAATGAAATTTATTTATGGTGCTTTCCACTATATGTACTCTCAGTCTATCAACTTTTATGTGGTAGATTTCTTCCCACTGGCCACTGAATGCTATTGCTTGCAATTTGGTGAGGTTTCTCCATCTGTATGCATTCTACTTTGTGAAAGAATACAACTCTCTGCTTCTCTATAGAGTGACCATATTATTCTTTGGGCAGATATGAAGTGGCTCATGTGCATATTTCACCCTTACACTTTGTTTGCTTTAGGATGGTTGAGGAGGAAAAGATGGGGTTAAAACCCTCGCATCTTTGTTTGGCTTTCACCACTAATGGAAGGAGAGGTGGGGTTTGGAGGGTTCAAACCCTTCAAATAAATTAAAAATTTTAACACCCCAAATTAAGTGGGGTTATGATTATTAAATGACACAAATAACCTTTACTAAGAATAAGTGTTTGGTGGGGTTAAGATTATAAATGACACATAACCTTTACTAAGATTAAAAAAGCTAACTTCTTTTACCCATTAAGGCTATTTTGTAATTCAATAGTTATTCTTACTCCTTTTTTTTTGTATCTTTATTCCCTTCCTTTGCATTCCATTCCCTTGATAACCAAAAAAGAAGTGTTGTGGTATGGTTTAAATTGTGTTTTGAACCACCCATAATTTTGAAAGTGTTTTGGTTAATCAACACACACCGCAGTTTTGCACGGGTATTGCTAAAAACTCTCTTGAAACCTTGGTTAAGAAAAAGCTACAATTTGTAGCTTTTCTTGAATCTACATTTTCAAACCATAAAAGCCACTGCAATGCCATACACACACCAACCCCACCCATCCATCCCAAACACTGTTAAGAAATTTTCACAACCCCTTCATTCCTTGGCCAAATTAGTAAGGCTAATTTCATATCCCACATAAAGTTGCATTGATTACTGCTGGATTAGATATCGATAAACAAAATATGCTGTGCGTCATTGATAACAGATGCACACACTGACATGTTTTTGCTTCAAATCATGATGTGTGAGTTCACTGGTTACATATGTTTTTGCCTGTTTGGTAATAGTCTCGTAGCACATTTTTTTCTGAAGTGTGTTTGTTTGTTTTTTCCTGATCACAGGTATTCTGGAGAAGTAAGATTGATGATGCACTATGCAAATGCCAATGTAAGCTATCTCTATGGCACTGTTACAACTTACAATTACATATACTGAAAGAGCTCTTATCTTTCATGAAGATATTTTGATTGGTGGAAGCTGAATATCTGTGTGTTATTTCTTGCAGAGAGCAGCAACAGGTTATGCTAATTCAGCACCACCATATGGAGCCCCTGTTCCTCAAGTATCATCATACTCTGCACCACCACCAGCATATGGAGCTTCTTATTCACAACCACCGACAGCATACCCAGGCTCATTTCCTTATCCATCATACCCTCCTAGTTCAGCTTATCCACCATCAGCGTATCCCCCACCACCACCTGCAACTTATCCTCCTGCACCGTATGCAGCTCCTTCAGCATATCCTCCACAACCATATCCACCTCCACCTCAAGCTTCACCCTACTATCCTCCAGGTAACTAAACAGTACATTTTTGTACTCTTTTCCGATTAGAGATTGATTCCTTTTGATAATAATGTTCAAATAATCATTTTGACCTCTTCTTTTTTCCTCCAGGCCCTTTTCCTGGAATCTATCCTCCACAATACTAAAGTGATGCTCTAGAATGTCAAGTGTGAAGAAGCAGCAAGTAGAATGCACTGCTTTGTAAAGAACACTAGGTTTTAGTGATGCAAGTGTTTTCTCCACTCAGTTCTTTGTTTTTCTTGACCAAGTGTTTTCCATGGATATACCTCATTTTGCAACATAATTTTGATACTCGTTGTATGTTTTCTTGGGCTGTTTATGACCAACTGTCTCCGTATGTTTCAGTAATATCAAGAGTTCATTGTGCTTTCGATTCAGAGACTGTTTTAGATCTTCCTGTTGTTATGCTCGCACTCTTAACTCTAGTTTGTATCATCTGTATGGTATTCCTCCCACATGCACACTGATGAATACTCGTGCACACAAACACGGAGATACATACCCTCTCCAGGGATCTTGTTCTTCACAAACAACAGACTAGAGCCAACCCGCCAGCATCTAAATGGCAAAGAGGATGGTAATGTCTGATTAGCAGTTCAGATCGTCCTATGTAAAAAAGATAATGGTAATCTGTAAGGCAAGAGGGTCCCAGTTATAGCCCTTGTGGGTTGAGCTTTATTTGAAAGTCTTTGGGTATGCGTCGTTGGATCAAGATTTCCCCGTCTAAAATCTCAAAATAAATGGGAATATTTCTGAGCCGCAGTCAGCTTGTTAAAGAATATGCTGGTTTTAACTTTAATAAAACAATTAGGTGAGTGGTTGCTTTCACTCTTTTAAGCACAGCATGAGGGGGTGATTTAAAGCCTAAATCTTTATTGTTAGAGCTCATCATTTTTAACTTTGCATTGATGAGATGGGTTAACTAGAAGCACTTGGTTCAAGAGATGCATGCATTATGATGGCCTGTCCTCCGGTTAGAATCTCCAGTACATGCTCTTCCAGCGTTTGATCATAATCATCGCCCATTAACTTAATCAATTGAGATCTTCCAGCATCATTAATTATGAGCACTTGCTAATCATAGGGTTTGTGATGGGTCGGGAATTATACAATGTCGCCTTCGAAATTGTGTTCATGTGCCATAATTTGAGAGCACATGTGCGGCTAGTTATTTGGGGATGAGTCAAAGGTGCCAGGCTCAACTGGTCACTTTTATTACGTAGTTGGTGCGATGGATGGATGAATGCTCGCAAAGGTTTTTTTTTGGGGTCACAGGCAAAGTGAGAAATCATTGGTGAGCTTGAAAGGTTTTAGTTACAGTGGATGGAAAAATATACCTCTCTCGATCTCGAACTAGTGAGAGCTTCGTGGTTTGATTTTTGATTCTTTGAAGTAGCCATTGTGAACGAAACACATTATTGTTAATAATAATAAATAAATAAAAACATCATCTACAGTCACCAAAGAGCTGGAGGTGGTTGGAAAGCATGGTGGTGCTATTGTTAAGGAACTATCTCACCTAAAAACTTAAGCTTGTAAGTGAGACCCCATAATATGATTTATATTATTCTCTAATACACCTCCCTCAAGTGAAAGCTCTTTGGGCTTAAAACTTGTACAGATCCACATCAACTTGTGCTTAGTTTTTATCAAATAGAATGAGGGTGGTGAGATTCAAACTCGTGACCGCTGGGTCAACAAGGCTCTGATACCATGTTAAGGAACCATCTCATCTAAAAGCTTAAGCTTGTAAGTGAGGCCCCATAATATGATTTATATTATTCTCTAACAGCTATGTCAACAGCAGATCAAACGTTTCATTCTCCAAACGTTTTCGCCTATTTTTTCCTCTATAAAGACTAAACATTATATTATTTCAGTGCACTATTTTGCTATGTTTTAATAGCTGTGATAATCTTTAAACCATCGTAGAAAGACTCGGCGCTAAAGCTTGTTAATTTTGACTATCAACAAAGATGATGATATTACAGCTAATTGATGATTGCTTACTTAAATCCATGATGGAAAAGGTGGAGTGCGATCTGCTATTGAATAACAACAGTGCATCGATTCTTGCCAAGAGGGGCTGGCCTCTTTTGCTAGAAATCAATCACGGCCATGAAATTTCCTTCATTTCAAAATCAAACCCGCTAGTAAGAAAGAATTTACACGGGAGTGGGAGGTTTTTTTTTCAATTTTTTTGGCATATCATTGCAAGTGGATGATTAAAATAGATCCAAAATGCCAAGATTAGTCTGGGGAAGAGTACTCATATGTGTGGTGGTGTTTCGGAAGTAAACTCCTTGTCTACGTCCGAGAAGAACAAGTTTTGGAAGTTCCTCGGTGTTAACTTCTGCTGGGTCAATAATCCCTTTTGTCCACTGTTTTGTTTAATAATTCTACATGTGTTAGGTGCACAGGATGAATTTACCTCCCAAGAAATGGAAATCGAGATGCTGTAATTGATTGCCAAGTAACATGCTCATGCTCTTCGACGTGTTGAAAATTGCCCCTGGTTACTTTCAACTGTTCATGGTCTCTCCCACTGCGTCGAAAAATGGGGATGACACCGGTGATGTTGACCGTCTATTGTTGGTTTTTGTATTTTAATTTTGTTTTCTTAATTAAATTTGGATGAGCTGTGAGAACGTCTGGTGTTGATATAAAATATAATTAAAAATATATATTATTTTAAAAATATTATTGTCCCATTCATCTGCTTTGGTTGAGATTAAAATTAAAATTTGTTATTGATCAAGGAAATTATAATGGTATGTGTCGATGCTGCTATGTAATTGTCTTTATGAAAATATATTCACATTAAAATACTATTAATTCATATTTTATTGATTTTTTTTATATCTTTGTAACCAAAAATAATCTAAAAGCATTCAAAAAAAAATAATGACTTTTCAACGCATGCTTTTTTTTTTAAAAAAAAAAAAACACATCAACATTACTAGAGTTCATTCGCCTTTCATTGTAGTATATGAATAGGGAAATGAGAATTGCTTTTACATTCTGTGTGGTTCTTTTTTATTTAGTTTCAAACTTTTTTTTTAAACAAAGTTTCACTCTCCAATATTGATTTTATTTAATATTGAATTTTATTTAATAATGAATGTTTATAATTTATTTCATGTTATTTTCTATGGAGTTATCTCGGTTTCATGATATGGATTACAAGTTTTGCAAGATAGTCCTGTTGACTTGGTTTTTTTTTGTTTTTTTTATTTTTTTTTAATTTTATCTTTCAATATGGGTCAATTGGGAATTGAATTTTATGATTAATATTTTTTATATTTTTTTCTATAGGGTTATTACAATCTTATTATCTAGTACCTAAGTTTCACAAGTTAATTAAGTTGATTTTATTTTATTTTAATTGATTATTTAATAAAATTCATTATCTACTATTGAGTTTGATTGAGAGTTAGATTTTGTATATATTTTATTTATTTTCTATGGAGTTCTCTTATTCTCATGACTTTGGTTTGATAGGTTAATCCAAGTTAACTCAGATTATTTTTGTATTTCTTTTATTTTTAACTTAATCATTTAATATTGAATTTATTGAGAATTGATTTTCATAATATCTTATTTATTTTAAGGTTATCACGGTCTTATGATCTAGGTCATGAGTTAGGCTAGATGATTCATGTTTTTTTTTTGTTATTTCTTTAGTTGATTTTTTTTCCCATTTTTGTCCTTTAATATTATGTTAACTGGAAATTATGAAGCATAATTTATTTTGACTTGTATTCTATGAGGTTATCTCGATCTCATAACGCAGGTCATTGGTTTGGTTGTTTTTTTGATTATTTTTTTGTTAAATTTCATCCTTCAAAATTGTATTAATTGATAATTTAGCTTTATAATTTGTTTTTTTATTTGTTTTCTATGAGATTATTGTCTCATGATCTAGGTTTGACATGTTAACTCGGGATTGATTCAACTTATTTTTTTAGATGAATTTTGTTTTTAATTTCATTTTTTAACATCGGATTATTAAAAATTAAGTTGACTAGATTAGATTATATGAAATTAATTACCATATAGTTTAAGATTTTTTTTGTTAACAAAATAAATTAACAATACTTAAATATTTATTTTTTATATAAAAAAACTTATTCGACCGAGAGCGTAGCTAGCACAATCATCTTAAAATAAAATTGCATGTTCATAGCATAGTTATTGATCCCGTCCCGGTCCCGGTTCCGGATTTGTGTTTGGAACGGGACGTCCCGGTTTCGGTACCGTTCCGGGTACCGTTCCGGTTTTGTACTGTTCATTTTTATTTAATTATATATATGAAAAAAATAAAATATTTAATATTTGTAATCCTATATTCCAACACTTCCATTATTTCATGAATTTGTTCATCCATTTGGGATTTGTTATCTCATTTCACTCTTATCATCACATCAATTTGTTAACTTGTCTTCCACGACAAACTATTTAGCTTCATCAATCAAGCAAAGTTGATCACCATGGACATTAAAATAAACCGATTAATAGAGCAGTATAGCAAGTGATGCTGTTGATATTACCTAACAGCAGTCAAAATAGTGGCAGAGGTGTGAGATGGTGGTGTTTATAGTTGTATTAGCTACATGATGAAGGTCATTTCGTGAAACATGGAGTTTTTGCTCTTCTCAACAATATATTCATGTATTCATTTCCACATCAAGAATGTAGTTAAATTTCATTGTTCCTCTCACATATGCACATGGCGCCCCTCATACTCTATGGCAATGTTGACGAGAAAAGATGAACAAATTCAAGCTACTTTTTGTTAGGCAAGTTCGAGAAACTTGGCAACAAGAAACTTAGATTTTTGTAAAGCATATATAAAACCATGGATTACATTCAATCAAGAGTATAAAGCTCAGTATAAAGAAGATTGATGTTTAACATGCTCGCTCGTTATCAATACTCTGGGCTAGCACACTCGGATTACATCTAATCACAAGCACAAAATTTTCATTGTGCACATTCGGCAATATCATAAAAGTTCATTGTGCACATTCGGCAATATCATATAATTTTCTCAAAGGTATCAACGAAGGATAGCGTAAAGAACACATCAAAGGATTCATTATCAAGCATCAACAACATCAATCCCACATTCACATTCATGCATTTTCGACAGCTTTCAATTTTTTCAATAAATTAAAGCATTTGGTTCCTCAAATGTGTACCTTTAACTCGAGATATGGGGAAGAAGAACTATCGAAGATTTTGTGCCGCAGTGGAAGAAATTAGCACCGCGGTGGAAGAAATTATGCCGCCGTGATTTTGATTTTTTGATTTAGGGTTTCGTAATTTGAGCTGATTTAGGGGTTGAGGATAACAAATTGAGCTTTTCAAGTGTGGGATTTCGGATTATGAATCGAAAAACAAGGGATTTCTGGATTAATTTGAGAGAAGAGAACTCGGGGAGTAGATTGGGGGAAATTGGGGGAAAATCTGGTCGTCCCGGTCCGGGAGAGTGGGAGCCGGGAAGAAGAAAGGGATTTCGGATTAAACGACGCCGTTTGTTGCTTATCAAAACGACGTCGTTTTGATCCGTCATCGAACTGAACGCCCGTGCACGGGCACGCAGTGCTCCGCGTAATTCGCCGGTTTTCCGGACAAAAACGTCGCCGCTTTTGTCCCGGGTTTTGCAACGGGACGGGGCGTCCCGCCCGTTCCGGCCGGAACGGGACGGGATCAATAACTCTGGTTCATAGTCCAACACATCTAAAAAAGTATAATATTCTCAGCATCCTTTAGGATTTTGGGTGTTTTTTATTTATCAAATCATATATTATTTTTTATTGCTTGAAATATAAGGTACAGACCTTTAAGGTTACAGTACTGTAATAACAACACCCACATGATTCCATTCAACAGGGGGGGTTCGATTCCATCGACACCCACAAAATCTTTGGTAGCCCATTTGCAATATTACCAGTCCTTGCTGTGAAAGCATAAAAAAATAAAAATAAAAATAAAAAAAAGAAATCAGAGTGGATCTTCATAATTGATGCCAAAAAGAAGTCAAAACAAATATAAAGTTGGAGTTAAAAGGAGGAGGAAGAGGCCAAGAGAGGGTGAACTTTTGAGGGCATGCCAATTACCCGAGAAAGAAGAGGCTGTGGCTCTAAGGCTGTCACTGCCCGCACCGCAGACGACCACACCCTCCTTTTTCTGAATTTTCTCGATCCAGATTTTATTTTTATTTTTATTTTTATTTTTTTAAAATTCGGTGACCAAGATGTGAGTGATAGTCATCTCCTTTGTTTTGTTTGTGCGTGCTGTTCACCACGCGCAGTTAAAGACAGTGAGTCTGACGGACAAGTAAGATGGTTGACTTCATGTACTGGGTTGGTGAGAGTGGAGAAGGAATACGTGAACTCGCGTGGATGGAAAGTGCTTTGTCTTGTTTTCTTGCATGGTTTGTCTTTCGGGAATTTTCATTTCCAGACCAAGCAGCAAAATAGAAGATTTCGGGTTCAAAATCTTCTCGTGATTTCTTTCTTTCTTTCAAAAGTAGTGGCTACTCCATCCCATGTTCTCTGCCGAGACAATTTCCTAAGAATATAAAAACAAAATATAAGATTATTATTTTCATTGCTATTAAACCAACAACAGAAAAAAAACTTGATGGCAATAAATGGAAATTGGAAACTTGATGGAGAGACAGTGTGTCTTCTATAATAGCACATCACAGAGAAAGGGTAGAAAACCCTACTAACCAATACCAAAATCCCTGCGTGTCCCTCCACCTTTCTCAATTCCAGAGCAGCGTAGAGCACGGTGGCTTTAATTAGGTTGCTATAAGAGGTTGTTTTCATGGGGACCGGCTTGATGTGTGTGCCGGGAAGCACATTTTCTGCTCGCCAAACAGACACACCGAAAGCATAAAAAGGAAAAAAATAAAAAAGATTTTCAAACCACAACCCAAACACGTACCTTTATGTTATATACTAATATATATATATATATATATATTGCCACATTAAAAAAAACAAAAAGAGACAAGCGTGAAACCCACCCTGTTAAAAATCAACCTCTCCCTTTCTTTTTCATTCTCTCCTTTCTTTCATCCTCTCTTCACTCCCCTGGTGCCGCTCTCTCTTATCTTGCACCACCGCAAAGAAAAAAAGACACTCGAGAAAAAGAGGAGAGGGAGAGGGAGAGGGGGGCAATGGGTTCTTATTTGTGTGCTGAATAGAGTACCAAAACCTCTTCTTTTTGGAGGAAAGAAGAAGATGGCGGCACCAAAATCAGCAAGAACTAGAACAAAACGAACAAAACGCTTCATTCCTGCTCGATGCACTCTACTGTGAAGAGGGGAGATGGGAAGATGAATCAGAACAAGAGGTTTTGCAAGAGAGTACTTTTGCGAATCGTCTTTTTCCACTTTCAGTGCTTGAACAAGATTTGTTCTGGGAAGATGAGGAACTTCTCTCACTCTTCTCTAAAGAACAAGAACAACAAGCTTCTGCTAGTGTCAACAATGTAGCAGAAGATCCTTTTCTTGCCAGGGCTCGTCAAGAAGCCGTGGAGTGGATGCTTAAGGTCATTGCTCATTATGGATTTTCAGCTCTCACATCAATCTTGGCTTTCAATTATCTCGATAGGTTTCTTTCTGGGCCTTGTTATCAAAAAGATAGTAGGCCTTGGATGATCCAGCTTGTGGCTGTCACTTGTCTTTCTTTGGCTGCCAAAGTTGAAGAGATCCATGTTCCTTTTCTCCTAGACCTCCAAGTATGTTCGTTAATATCAATCATCATCATCATTATTATCACTTCTTGATTCTAAGATTGTCACCTAATTAAGGGTTTTCTTTCCGTTCTGTTTTAGGTGGAGGACACAAAATATGTGTTCGAGGCCAAAACCATTCAAAGAATGGAGCTCTTGGTACTTTCAACACTGAAATGGAAGATGCACCCAGTGACTCCACTGTCATTTCTTGATCATATCATCAGGAGGCTTGGGTTGAAGACTCAAGTTCATTGGGAGTTTCTGAGGAGATGTGAGCATCTTCTTCTCTCTGTTGTCTCTGGTAAGCATAGCATAGCATAGCTGTCTTCAAAATCTCATCTTGACTTTAATTTAGAATTTTCGATAAGAACAAAGCGTAAAGAAAGATTCCTTCATTAGTTTTAGTTTTAGTTTTAGTTCCTCATCGTGTGATTTGCTTTTAATTTTTTATGCTGCTTTAATTTTGTCGATGTAGATTCAAGATCTGTCAGTTATCCTCCCTCTGTATTAGCCACTGCCACAATGATGCATGTTATAGACCAAGTCGAGACCTTCAATCCCATCGACTACCAGAACCAGCTTCTCGGTGTTCTCAAAATAACCAAGGTTCGTATATTTTGACATTATTCATTATTATTGCCTTGTATTTAGGGCATTAATACGGCAACGTTTGTACTCGTATTATTGCGCATGGCATTAATGCCTCAACAACTGCATTTGTTTGTTAACAGGAAAAAGTAAATGGATGTTATGGTCTGATTCTGGAGCTATCAAGGAACCGAACCGATGCCATTAACAAGTCTCGAAAGAGAAAGCTCGAGTCGTTGCCCAGCAGCCCTAGTGGTGTAATTGGTGCTGTTCTTAGCTCTGACAGCTCAAACGATTCTTGGGCTGTGCAAGGGTCGTCACCCGAACCTCTCTTAAAGAAGAGCAGAACCCAAGACCAATGGGTCTTTGTCGACATTGTTAGCAGCCCGCCTTCCTCTCTCTCTCTCTCTACCCATCTCTCTCTCTAAAAATCTGCCATAGTAATATTTTTACTATGTTTGTCACCTCTCTTTGAATCGCGTCCCATCTTGACAATTCCAAAGTTCCCCATTATAGAGATATGCTTCATGATGAGAGGGTGGGCTTTTAAAGAGGAGGGGCAAGTGAGTCCTCTCCTTAATTAATGTCTCTTGCGCATGCTCTTCCTTTTTCCATGTACAAGTCTCTTCGAGAGCATACTTTATATGGACATATTGATATTATATTCATAAAATAAACCCAAAATCATTTTTGTTTACATTCTCTTGATCGCTTATATTGCTGAGATCTGAACTATTTTTTTCTTAAAATTAAGATGGAACTGAGGAATTAGACTGTTCTTCTTCTGTATAACTCAAGATTTGGTATCGAAAGAACTCGAAATCTAAGGGCAGAATGACGCGTAGGTGTCTTTTGGGTGTCAAATACAAATCAACTTAGTTGCCTCGATAAACTGTTATACTAGTAGTACTAGATGTGTAAACTACTGCATAGCTAGATGATTAAGGATAAACAACTGTTAGATAGAGATCATAAATAGGTTTGTCTGTTCGCATGTGAAGAGAGGAGACGCAGCTTGTCGGGCAGTGGGGTTTGGTTTTCGGGAGAGACTTCGATTGGGAGGGGTTTTGACCGAGCAAGAAGAGCCAACCTTACTTCTGTAGTGACCGTACGTAATTCCCTCTCTCGACACATAAACCTAATCCCCAACTAAACAAACACCATCTCTTGCTCCTAGCTAGATTTTCTACATCTTTTTGTTCCAAGTGTTTCTAATATGTCGGTGCCCTGTACTCACCTGGGGCCATATATAGACCGATAATATCTTTCCTTGTTCACCGAAAGAGGAGCTCGAGCATCACCACGAAGCTTGCATGGATCAGTAGGGTTGAGTTTCTGCCGAAGATTTTGCGAGCGCCATTTGCACCAGCAAGTTAAAACACAGTTGTAAACACGACAGCGTTTTTAAGCAGTGATGATTAGGATTTGAAACATATATGCTGCCTCGTATAGGGTTTCGAATCCTTAATTATTTGTCGATGGATGCGTACGTAGACTGCGATGCTCGAAATTTTGAAAGGGAAAAATCTTAGCATGTTCCGTACTAGCCTGTCAAATAGCGTGAATTATTATGAGCAATGGGCAAGAGTGCAATTATTAATGTAGGCCAATGGGTGTCACTATCGTTAGGAAAAAAAAGTCTTCGATATAATATTTACAGGCAGTCTTATCATATCTAGCTGATGTACCCTCCATTGCCAGATCGTGGTGGTTTGATAAGTGATTGACTTTCCCACTCAAGAGATAACACAACAAACTTGTTTAAAGAATAAATAATGTTTGGATCATTAACCAAATATAATAATGTGAAACATTTTTTAACGTGTGTAGGCTTTATTAACGTGTTTTTTGACATCATGTAAAAATATATAAATATGATAAAATAAAATATTTACATAAAATAAAATATAGTGAAGATTATATGTGGTAATAAAAACATGTAAAATCTCAAGATAATTCTTAACATAGTAGAAAAATGAGATAATATTGCAATTGCTACAACGAAATACATCTCCTTAATCCTTTTATAATAATTAAAAAAAAAGTGCAAAAAGAAAAAAATTAAAAACAATTAAAAAAATAATGAAGATAAGAACAAAAAGATTTGTGTAAATAACCCCTAAAGTGTAGAGTACTGATAAATATTTTAAGTGTAAAGAATAAAAAAAAATAATAGTATTTTTTCAAAAAAAAAGTTATAAAAAGAAGAAAAAACTAAAATATTACAAAAAAAAATGAAGATAAGAAAAAATAATAATAAATAGGCTACGTTCAAAATGATAAAAATACTACATATAAAAACAAAAGAAAATAGGAAAAACTTGATTTCTAAAAACAAACAAAAATAAATTACAAAAGAAAGGTGAAAAACCAAGAAAATCTTAATAAACCTCCAAACCCTGATCTAATAAAAGGAAAACAACAAAACAAAACTGGAAAAAAAAAATGAAAAAAGAAGAAGAAAACACCATCACAAACAATAGAAACAAGTAAACCCGAAAGAACCTCTTAAACCTAATCTAATTTTTAAAATTTGCAATTTGTGAAATCTTATGCTAGAGCTCAATCAACAAACTTAACTCTTAAAAAATCAATTTTGGAAGATAAAATCATAAAACAATATTAATAAAAGAAAACTTACAACCATAAAAATCAACATTGGGGATAAAATTTGACAGAAGAAAAGCCAAAAAGGATGAACTACGAAAAAGAAAACATTCAAAAAATGACCCCAAACAAAATAAATAGCAATTAAAAAAACAATCATCAAATTTGAAAGACAAAATAATGAAGGGTGAAATTGAAAAATATTTATAATTTGATAGATTAAAAAATAATTAAAGATCAAATTAAAAATCCATTATAGAGGGCTAACTCAATAGAAGGCAAACAGTAAAAAATAATAAAACACAAAAAAAGATAACAAAAAAAAAAATAAAACATCACCTTAAAAAAAAAAGAAGCAAAGCAAAGTCGAGAGAATCTTAAATCTTAGATCTGGATTCAATCAAAGAAAGGTTAATTCTCAATCAATATAATTTTGAAGGATGAAATTGGTGTAAACATGAAAAAAAAAAAAAAAATAGCAACAAAAAGACCATGGATAAAATTTTATTGGAAAAAACCCAGAAAAGATGAAATTTGAAAATAAAAAATAAAAAACAATCCTAATCAAAATAAGTAGCAATCTAAAGAATAAAGATCAAATTTAAAAGATTAAAAAAATTATAAGGGATGAAATTTAAAAATATTTATAATTTGATAGACTATTTATATATTTAAATTAAAAACAATTATAATTTGATAGATTATGTATCAAATTAGAAGACAATGCTTTATTAGTTTAATGACCCCACACACGCAGCTTCAATGACATAGGAGCTCGCCCACAGACTAGTAGTGCACTCATCAACAATGTTTTTTAACTTATATTTAATATATTACAATTACAAGATCATTTTTGAATAACTTTTAAAATCACAACAAAATCAATTTATTATTACCAAAAAAACCTTATAAGATTACACATGTTCTCTCTTGGAACTAATTCTATAATCTTACTATTACAATAACTAGTGATACGTGCATGATAGCACAATAATTCTCTCTTACGAATTAATTTCTCTTAACTAGCACACTGTGAAAGCATTACTCTCTCTCTCTCTCTCTCTCCCCTCTCTCCGAGCACTCCTGCTTGGAAGCTATACATGTGTTCTCTCACTATCCCATGCTCAATAATAGTGAACTCCTGACCGGTGATTGCGAGCATCGATAAAACGACGATGAGAAAAGTGGTCATTGGCGCTTTCCCTCGCTATAAAAAACAAAGCTACACAGCATATATAGCTTTGGTATAGAATAATCTTTTCTTGATTCTCTCCTTTATGGGTTGTTATTAGTGGGATTGGACTGACTCCGATTAACAATATCACCATAATCTTTCTAGGTTAAAATAGTATATCATAAAAGCTGGGACTGCCCACTACGCTATAAAGTTTACTGCGTACATATACTTCTTGGTCGCGCTTGCTAAATTGTCAAAGATTCACGATGCCCTAGCTATTTTAGTGGGACTCTAAATACAGGACATGCCCACCCTTTTTGGGTGCTTCTTTTGCTTTATTTCTTTAATCTTTCCCCTTCCTTTTTTCATGGGCTGCATATATAAATATTAAAAAACATTATTTATATACGTTAATCTAGGCAGTGCATGCCAGCCACCCGCGTCGAGAAATGTTTAATCCACAGAATATGATGCGAGCCTATCGTCATGAATTGGACAATAGGTTAGTGTGCATTGTGCTAATTTGCTTCTGTTTTGATGATCAAGGTATCATTTGAGTAAAGTTTCCCACGCCCAGTGTGCAATTCCCAAGTTCTAGGCCAGCTCTAAACTGCACATCATCGTCCACAATTCCACAAAGGAGCACCAGTATGGTTTTCACCTTATCTTGACAACGCTAACAGTGTGGATTAGTGGCTAAGTATCATCGACCTACCCTTATTTCATTAGGCATGATCCTTCTATAAAGCCATTTTCCATAAAATGCACAAGTAATGGTTATTTGTTATTAGTATGGTTGTTAATTTCGTTCTGTTTCGGACGAAATGGCCGAAACGTTTTGTACCAATTAAAAAAAAAAAAGACTAAACAACGTCATTTTTACCTCGGTTTAAATTTTAGCCCATCCAGGATTTTTCGGCCAAATACCGCCCGTTCCGTTTCGGTTTCGTTCTGCCAGTTTCGTTTCGGTCAAATAGTGTTTTTTTTTAAAATAATGAATATTTTACAATATCAATCATATCTCTTAATCCGACCATTAGATTGAGATGAAATTTTACAAGGAGTCTCTTGACATATTTATATATATTATGTTAAAATTTCAGAGCAATCAAAGACTATAATAACCTTAAGAGTTTGATGATGACTTTTTAGATAAAACCAGTATTTTCTTTACAATGTAAGACAATAACTTTTAAGGCTTTAGAACCTTACTTTTATGCATTTTATATTAGTCCTTATAACTAAACATACTTATATGTTGCCTAAAAAAGACTTGGAACTTCAATCTAAATTGACTTAGATATTGAAGGGTAATAAATTTGTTTTGCATTTATTTTAATTACTAAGCCCAATCCCTTGCATCTTCTACCCATCATGATCTTGGAAAACAATAATTTTAAAGGCTCTAATTGTTACTCTAAAAGAAAAATGAATTCGTATGTAAAAAGGTAGGAGACCTCAACTGTATTTATTAAATTGATAAAAAAAAGGAGCCTATAAATAGGTTTTACATGATACATAATTAACCCACTAACCCAGATAACAATTAACCCACTAACCCATGATTCTAGCAATACAAACATCACTTTCTTAGCCACTATAACAGATTCCTAAAGACTAGGTCTACTGTGACTAAATCAGCATAAAACAAATAATTGAATGGATATTAAATACAAACAATTAAATAAATAAATAAATCTTAACACTAATAACCTTATCACAAACTATTTAAGATTTTTTGTACTTCAAAAAATAGACATAAATATAAAACTCTTGTGTGTCTAGGAGAGTATTGAGTTTGAAGAAATCACAAGATCGATACATTATTATGTATAAACGCAATCACAAGCAATGACAATTGAGTGAAGAAAACTAGAAGTCTTGTCATAAAAAAAAATATAAGAGGGCAAAAAAGATTTTGTTTTGTAGTAGTTTGATGAAGAGTCACTCAACTACTAATCTTTATTTTTTTAGATGCGATGAAACCCCACCCCCGAGTGAGCGAGTAAAACCCTGATTGTCCCAAGCTCTTGTAAGGGGTGCACAATCTGACTCGAACTCGAGACTTGTTGTTCATATCGCAAGCCATTTACTATCACGTCATACTTTTTGGAGACTCAACTACTAATCTATAAAAGATAAAAACTAAAAGGTGAATGATGGGAGATTTCGAATGTACATCCTCCTCATTGAATTATGTCATTGCTTCATAGATCTTTTCTTATCTAGTATATTAAAACTCAAAATCAATGCAAACACATATATATGTCGTGTTTGATAGCCTATCAGACCCACAAGTACTTGAGTTCAACTTGTAGCAAAGTCTAAAGATGTTGTGTCTAATAGCTTTTTAGACCTACATATACCTGGATTCAATGCATATCACAAACACATATAATCAATTGTTAACTTTAAAAAATATTCAAATAAGCTTTTAATTTTATTCGTAGTTGGTGGGATTAGAAATTTTGATATTATATTAAAGATATTTTGAAAAAAAAAATTCCAATTAAGTTGTCATGAAAAACTAATGAAAGGACCGAGCTTCAAACAAAAACAAAAATTCCGATTCAAGATTGGATTTTCTAGACTAAAGGGATTAAATAACAAAGAATAAAAAATGATTTACTCTAAAAAAAGGAGTCAAAATATGAGAAATATAACCTTCATTTCCACTGATAATACGAAAAAGGTAAAACCATCTCTCTCAGCATGAAAGAATTGTGCATGTCCAGAGCATTTTTCTTGTGATATAGAAGGTTCTGCTACCTCTGTAATTGTTGCCCCGCTGCAAGGTAATGGCAAGAAGACATTACTTCAAAGTTCAAACTCCCAAGGAGTATATTTCCAGACATTCACATGGTATTTTGTATTAAAGATGATGTCGGATTAGTTTGTATGTATCTCAATTAATTTTACGAGTTTTAAAATCAATAACCATTTAAAATTTTTAATTACTATTATATTAACAATAATAAAACTTAAACCTAAAACAAACAAAAAAAAAACTATTTTTTTTTAGTTTCAGGTTCGCACACTGAATCAACTTATATGATTATTATATTTCCATGGTTACCGAAGAACCAGATGGTTTTCTGAGAACTGTGGCCCCTTAAGGTATGATCAGGGCATTGGCCCCCAAGGAAGCAGTGCCAGCTGTCTGTCTTACATTGCACATCCATTTCGTGAATCAATTAATTTTTATTTTTGTTGTTATTTATTAGACTCTGCCCCTTTGGCATCCAATAAGATGCAGAAAAATCTTATTTCCAGCGGTCACCATCCGAGGCAATGCCAAAAACTCAATCCATTCGCAACAAACCATTTCTTGAACATGTGCAGTCTATTTATTCAGTGTGATAAATAAAGAGATATTAGAAATATTTAATTTTTTTTTTAGAAAAAAGAAACTATTTTTATTGCCGTGCCCCTCGTTTCAAGAACCAATGGGTTGGTAGTGGTATCACTTTTATTTTCGTTGACCCAATAGTTATTATCAAATCTATTGGAGCATATTTTAGTTTACTTTTTTTTAGGCAGAGTAAAATTACTAATTTAAACAAGTTTTTTTGGACTTTTACTTAATTTAAACAAGGTTAAATTACTTTTTTACTCTTTAAATTAAAAAAAAAAATACTTATTTTGTTTCTTAAATCTTTTTGTTTTGTAATTCTCTGGTTTCATTATGAGTTTTTTTTTTTATAATATCATTATTCTTGAGTTTTTTTTTCATGTCAAATCTCATCCTTATCTTCTTCTTCTTCTTATTTTTTTATCTTGATTTTTTAAATAATTTTTTCTTTAATATTTAATTGATATGATGTTTAATTTATTGGTTTAACCGGATCTATAATTTTAGGAATTAATGGTTTGATAGATTAACTTAAAATAGTGTTTAACTTATTGTTTTTTCTTCTCTTTTTTAAACCCGGTATTTTTTAGGTTTCATCCCCCAATATTTTTTAATCCAAGTTAATGGATTACATATTTAAGAGATTAATCCAAGTTTAAGGGGTTCACTTGTGTTTTATTTCTTTTAATTTTTTTAAACTTTTTTTTAGTGTCATCCTTCGATATTTGTTGGCCTTCATCTAATTCTATAATTCTATTATATATATATATATATATATATATATATTATGACCCCCAATCCGTAGCTAGGTCATCAATAGAGTAGCATCTATTTTTGAGAGCTTTAATTTACTGTTCCATATTGGAAGCGATCTAACCTAGTAATAATAATGAACTGATAATTTTTCGAAGCCTCCAGGTATGTTTTTCCAAGCCTGGAGACAGGCATGGCTCTCGTACGTACATCATACAAGCTCTTCGAAGGTAAGGGGGACCTTGATGAATGAATGTATAAACTCAATGGGACCACATTAATTTCCCTCCCCACTGTACTGTACATTTAGCTTTCTATATAGTATATATTTAGATGTTAAATGGGAGGCAGACGAGTAGCATTCGATAGAGAAATAATGGCAAAGCTGTGGCTAGCAGCAGCTGGTCCTGTTGAGTGAGAAGGGACCATTCTTTAAGAGGCAAGAAAATTGTTGTCTTAAGCTGTGTAGGTTTCTTGCTTTAGGCCTCGAGTGTCTCTTTGCATGGACAGTGGGAAACGCAGCAGGGTTCTTTGATGTCTTCACGGTCATATTTTTTTATACGAGGAAACCAACCTCCTGGAAAACGTAGCTCAGTGAACAAGTAAAATCCTAGTTATTCTAAATTCTAAAAAAAACTATACACGTTGACTTGAACTCAAAACCTGTTATGCAGATCACAAGATTTTTGCCGTCACGTCTCGTAACGTTTATGCCGATGTCTCTAACCAGTGAAACTTGCCTGGTTGCTATCATGCAGGCATGTCTGCTCTCCCAGGCAAAGATTTGCAGTATCTCTTGGCAGGGTAAAGGTGACCCAACTTCTATCATCAGAATTTCTAAAGCCAGCTCCAATGGTCCCTTCTCCCTGTTCCCTTCCCTCCAAAACTTGCAGTACTATCTCTTTTGAATAAACCTTTTTCAAGAGAGAATGCCCACAAACGCTGTCGATTGATTTGACGTTTTTCATTCCCTTCAGACACTCCAAAATCCATTGACAGTAATACAGACGGGAGAGGGCGTCAAAAACCTCCATTAACAGCAAGCATAATAACCAATAAATTACCATAAACAGGCCTCTCGACAGATTCCATTAATGGAGCTAACCAAACAGGAAAACAGTGCGTCGAGATGATAATACACACAAGGTAGACTGACAGTTAAACAGATACTCTCTTCTTCTTTCATCTCCATCTGGCTTTTCCTCTCTGGTCCATTTCAAGTTTATTTCTTAGACATAATTAACAATACCTTCTCTGCAGAACTATTACCAAAAATCCAACAATAATAAAACAATTAATGTATCCCTGGACACGTTTTACTTTTCATTGGATTATGAAATTATATTTCTATTCTTATACAAAAAAAAAACTTTTATACTTGCAATCGAGGGTAGAATCATTGTTACAGACGATATATCAGTAATTGAATAATTAATTGAGAATAAATTAATCATGACACCTTTTTATCATGGTAAAATTATTATTTTGCAAAAAACAAAAAGTTTAAAATTACGGTCATGATACCTTTTGTCTTTTCAAGAAAAATCATACAATAAAATTTCAATAATACCTTCAGAGAAAAAAAAATAGAGCATGCAGATAGGGCCTTTTTCATTTTCTGAACAATTAAACTATAAAATCATTCTTTAATCTAAGATAATTAAAAACTAAGTTGGTTTCAAGGGTATTTTATTCCTTTCCATTTAGGCCTTGTTTGATAGTTTTAAATAATTGTAAAACACTAATTAATCATTGCAAAATTAATTGAGGACAAATTGATCATGACATCTTTTTATCATGATAAAATTACTATTTTCCTCTTAAATACAAAAAAAAATAAATGTTAAGCTGAGCTCTTTTTTCTGTCTTTTCTATTTTCTTAGTAGTTAAATTATGGAATTATCTTTGATTTTTTTTTATATTAAAAAAAAACTCAAGGCTGCATTCAAGGGCATTTCCGAGAAAAAAAATGAACATACACAAAGGGACTTCTTTGTCTTTTCCATTTTTGTAAACAATTAAATTAGTAAAATTCATGACTTGACTCGAGATTTTCTTTTTCTCAATTTATTTTTTTATAAAAAATTGATTTTTGTAATAAAAATATTATTTATATCTAAATTATTGACCGTTGAACTTTGTTAACATTAGTTTTTTTTTATTAGGTTATCTTAAAGAGAAATAAAGCTAACTCAAATTAGCTTAATATTTTTCTTTAACTTTGGTCTCTTTTTTTCTTACTTGGATTTTTCTTTTAAAATTCTATTTTTATCATCCCACTCTCATATCAAATCTGTGATATTGTCTATCATGGTTGAGAGGTAATACCAGTACCTGTGGATTAGGGTCACTTCATACATCCAAAATGGGTGGGTCAATTGGCCCTTTTCTAAAAAAAAACAAAAAAAACACAAAAAAACTTCAGCCCGTGACTACATTGCTCACAATTGTACTATGATTCCTAGCAAAATCCAACCATCGGAAGGAGACAATTGGTCTTGGGACAACTGGGAGAAATTTGTTGCAGGGTGCTTCGAATCGTAAATGGTTAATGTGCTCAAGGAAGCAAAAAAACCTAACAAAATTTGTAGGGCATCCCTCTCCACCATCGGAAGGAATCCTAGAACTCACAGTGAAGCAGAACTGTGCAAGCTTCTGAACTTTTTCTATCCTTCTTCATATCGAAGCCAACAAGTTCTCTTACGCTGTATTTTCATATGAAAACTACATGTTTTTTTGGTATAAACCACGCGGTGTCCCAGGAATGGGTGAAAGTGTTCCTCAAATGGCCGGCTCCATACAAAAGAAGGGTTTGAACCCCTGACCTCTCTTAAAAAACAAGAACACCCTCACCACTCACGCCAGAACCCCTTGGCCATGAAAAACTACATGTTAGAACAAGATGTTTGAGCCAAACTTCAGCCGGTGGAAATTCTCACGCTGGCTCGGTGGGCCGTTTCTTGTAGAGTGGCCCGATGGATCTACAACAAGGCGAATTGAATAGATACAGATACATTAACATTTTATATTTTTGTATTTATTAATATGTATAACTCTTGATCTTGATGTATTTGATTAAATACACGCATAAAGTTTTTGATTTGTAGTTAGAATTTAAAAAAAACACATGTGAAAAACATGTATATTTATTTATTTGGTGAAAATCATAGGTAAAATATCCAGTAACAAACAGTGTGTATAATGGAGTGAGGGTCATGTTCTTAGATTTTTTTTAAGACTACTTATGATTATATATGAATTTAGAAATCATGATTTTACATGATTTTATAATTTGGTATCAACATCACTATTGCAACGAATTGGATCTTCCTTTTTTCTTTGGAGTTTGTTTAAAGAAACTTGTTTCTTTGGAGTTTCTTTAAAGAAATTATAAGTGTTTTTTTTTGGCTATTTTAGATTGATTTTATTATAATTTAATTTTGAAAAGTTCTTCATAGGTATTATTATTGTTGGCATACATTAAAAAATTTATTAAAAAGAAAAAAACATGTTGCACGAGTCAACATATGGATGTTCCCCACTCTATTCAAAAGACATGTTTGGGGTCATTTAACTACCAAACACTGCCTTCCAAGATGACATTTAAAAGATCTAAATTCTCTCTACATAGTGGTGTGATGCATGTATCAAAAACACCTCTAGTTTGACATCATTTTCTTTTTTTCCTCTTCTCCTCGAGTATTGTGCCAACCCTTATAAAAATTTTAGAACAACCCCTTTATTTTTCCTCTTTATACTTGGTTCCTATTCTTTTGATTATTATTGTCTTTTATTTTAAAATAAGATATAAAAGTATAAATGCTTTTTAATTTTATCCCTTGTGATTTTTTAAAATTTGACCATCATTCTCTTAATTGTTTGAGGTAATATCAAATTTTATATGCATTCTTTTGTTGCTTTGTTTTTTTTTAATTTTTGCAAGGTTTTTTTATTAATATCTTTTCATTGATTTTACCATTTAAAATTAAATTGAAAATTAATTTTCATAATTTGTTGCAATTTAAGGATATCCTAGTTCCTTTAACCTAGGTCACGGTGTGATCAGTTGGCTTAGGTGTATTTTTGTGTTTTTTTTTAATTTTATTCTTCAACATTAGATTGATTGAATATTGAATTTAATAAAAAAATAATTATATACGCTTTTTATAAGTTTATAAAGGTCTCATGACCTAGATAATGAATTTAACAGATTAACTCGAGTTGATCCAAATTATTCTAATATATTATCAGTTTAATATTTTTTTTAAAAAAAACAATATCATGTTTGAGTCAAACTATATTTTTATCGATCATCCGAATTGTCTTTAGACCTACAAAATTGAACAAGTCAATTCCTATACAATTTTTTTTTTTGTTAAGAATACATATTAACAATACTTGAATTTTTTTTACATAAAAAATAATTTGACTCATATCGTTGCATGGAAAGGATCTAGTTGATACTAATGGCACCAATAATAATATATTATCATTGTAATTTTTATAAGACTCAAATAAAAATAATAAATATAAAAATTGATCCAACATATTAGAACACTAATTGTTAAAATTTCAAGTTGCATCCTTTACTCTCTAATCTAGGAAATTTCCCCTTTAAACCCTCCCAATTAAGTATCATCACTCATTAGAGGGAAAATTTGCCCTATTAAGTCCATTGATAAAAGAATAAGAGTATAGGATGTAATCCAACCCATACTTCATGGAAAAGACTCAAACCAACTCTAATGGATTATGGATTAGTTTTTTTGAATAATTATATTACCTAATTGGTAATGAATATATATGAATATTGTCAAACTTGATGAAATTTTAAACTCTCTTAAAATCTCAATACAATTGTAAATCCATTCTTCTATCTAGTATGGTTCATTCAACATATATGTAGTAAAAAAAAACACTCATAGATTGAGGGGGGACACAAATAAAACCACGAAATTTAGCTCTTACACACCTATATTCTTGATTACTTGGGCTCCTAAAAATATTAAGAAAGGAAATAGGAGAAAGAAAAGTTGAGGGAGAAAAAGAGGGGTTCCACCGTGTAACTTCTATTGCCACTTGCATTTCAAGGTATGCAGGGAGATGAGAAGCTACCAACCAAGAAGCAAAAGGGAACGAAACAAAAGTCACGATGGCTTCATGCAGCAAGGTTAACAAATGCTTAAATATTTAACAGTTTGCAATGGATTCATTGCTTCAATTTTTCTTCTTGTGCTCTTAAAGAAAGCCCTGAGCAATCCTTCCTCTTCCGGGCTTTTGTCGGTAAATAGCACGCTGTAGTTGACGTGAAACAAATGGATCATAAACAAAAATGCAAGTGTCACTGGCACAAAGCTTGGATGTATCTTTGACAGATAATTTTAGAAAACTAGGATCAAGTTTGGAATCAGTACATTAGATGCCAGAAACTTACTATATAAAGTTATCATTTGATGAGAATGCATCGCGCTGGTGATCCTTCGGCACCGAGCAATCTTAGAGGCAAGCAATGGATAGAATACACACCAGGTTGGATGTCATCGAGTTTTAGGCCTTCCACAATGATGATTTCCTGAAACAAACTAAGCATGTTTAGTTTTGGATGTTGATTTCCAACACACACTGTATTCCTCGAGTACAAAAATAACAAAATTCATTTCTAACGAGGAGATAAAAAGCAAAATCAGGCCAATTGCTTCTACAGAAAATAAAATTTTCAGTGAGAGACTGGCATGGCTAGCTCATACAAACCAGTAATACCACCTTAATTAATTTAGTTCTCTAATCATCACAAAATTGAGAGTGACTTTCTACTGTAGCGGAGAAGATTATCGAAATTTTGAAGGTGGTTTAGCAGAAGAATCCAAATTAAACCAAATTATACGGCTGGTAGCTTAAATAATCGCTTCTAATCAGCATGAAGAGGAGCTCCAACATGTTAGTCAAAATTAGACATCATATAATTACTGTACATTGGATTAGTCTCACCCTGCTTTCCAAAAGGACAAGATGAGCTGGAACCAAATCACTCCAAGCAGCAACAGCTAAGTAATCAATTCCTGCATCGGAAAAGAGCATATGCATAGAAGTTTTGAGAAAAAAACATAGCTAAAGAACGAAAGTGCTAAATTGAAGAAGGTTAATAGCTTACCAATAAGCTTGATGTCAGTGTTGTCTACCAACCATTTTGCTCCGTCTGTTGTAAATCCCACAAAGCTTGTATCACTCTGCTTCTTGAACATAAGTCGCCTGAAAGTTTTAGTTAAATGTTTGCTCAGATAAATAAATAGGTAGACTCGAATCAGCAATCAGCATACGCGAACTAATGGTCTCGGCCCCCACTGTTTTTGGGATTCTTACAGCATGTTGGCCTCACGATTTTTTCCATGGAAAACCCATGACACCGATCGAAAGTTTTACAATGCTAAATGTTCTAAGAATACAACGGGTGCTTCCTTTTTCAGTTAAGATTCACTCTAACCTTAGGCTCCATTTAGGTTATGGATTGATGCCATCATAAGAAGTTTTGTTTTTTCATCCTTGATTGAAAAATGAGATGACCCCTTGAATATAAAGCTTCCATTTTGACGCAAAAGGCGTATGCATTCATGCAGAACGTTTAACAGGTAGATTAAAATGACCAGATCAGATCAACAGGTATGAATTCAAAAAAAGTTCGAATTATAGAATATGAAATTTTATAAGCACATTCCACATACTCAGTTAAATATAATATTAGCTAGTTGGCATCAACTAGTCTTTTTCATGCCCAGGTTAAACTTGGAAGTTTATAATTTGGAATTTGCATACTTCTTTGTTATTATTTATTTATTTTTATTTTATTTGCCTTGTTATTTCAGGTTCCTTTACAATCTATCGATGTAGTTGAGGTTGATTTAGTATACTATTTAAACAGTTTTGTATACTATTAACATTAAAACTACATCCAATTAGAGTTTCTTTACAATTTAATTATAACTCTAGAGTGAGTGAAACTCTAATTTCTTACTTATCGTCATATTTAGAGCCAATGAATACATCAACCCACATAGAATTACCTGTCGGTATTTTCTGTCCTGAAAAGAACACGTCGAACTCCTTTGGGAATATGTAAAGACTTCATAACTTCAGCTGTACAAAATAAACAATTTTATTGAATAAATCCTGGAAGAAAAAAAAGAGGAAGAAAAAAAAATGCTATTGACCCGTAAAAGAGTCGAAGAAAGGACATGGAGAAAAAAAGAAAAACCGGTGCTGATTAAACTATGGTTGAGAATTCTCTGGCTTTGTGTTTATACTATAAAATATGCATAGAGAGGAAAGTGGAAAACATACCAGTTATGTTCGTTCCCCTCGGAACATCGATTAACAGTCCAGGACCTGTTGAAACAATAATATTGACTACATTTCATCAGTTTGTGTTTTTCCAAGATCGATCAGAACATCTACCATACACAAACCCTATTCCTTTCCACAATCCCATCATCAATAGAGAAGGAAAAAAAACAGGATTAAACCACCTGAACACCACAACTATAAATATGTATGTGTATATATAAAAAATCAGGAATATTATCATTACCATTAAGAACTTCAAGGTCAAGAGTGTCCACATCAAACCCAGCATCGAAGTAATGGTCATAGTAATGTCCAGGTGCATCGACGTGTGTGCCAGTATGAGTGATCAACTTCATCTCCGATATGTTGGCGAAGGACCCATTCTTCATGCTTTCAGGGAGCCTCAGAAACTGACCCAACCCATTTTCTGATCCCATGGACGGCATGTCGCCTGTGTACCTGTGGGTTATGTCAAATATTCTCCCATCACCATACACTTCACGCCTGATTGGGAATAAGTTTGCTGTCTTTTGAAGCGGGGAAAGAGGTGTCCATGGTGCCAGGGATGGTGGGGTAAGCGGCGCTGGAGGCTGTGGTGGTGGAGAGGGGAGACAGGAGAAGTAACAAGAGGAGGGATGCCATGGCTTTGGCTTTGGCTTTGGCCTTAGCTACTCAAATGACATATAAAATCACCGGAAACTCAGTTGAAGCTACTGTGAAAATGGAGTTGAAGCTACTGTATATAACTAGAAGATTACGATGGTGACACCTGTGGATGGTAGCTGATTTTTGTGCAGAGAAGAAGCAACGCTGCAAGTTGTTTATTATAATATTTTATATTATAATTTGAATGATATAGTGTTTTATTTGTACAACCTTATGTCATTAATTATTTCGACAAGCCCATAAGTGTAGATTTTACTAGATTTGTTGCCGTTCTCGACCACGACTCAGAAAAAATAAATTCCATCATAAAGAAATTATTAGTAGAGTTATTGATTTAATTAATATCATTAAAAATATATAATGATAATTAATAAAATAACTAAAAAAAATAAAAGAACCCAGCTTGAATTTATTCAGATTATCGAACAACTTAATTTTAAAGAGCAAAACTAAAAAAAATAATATATAAATATATATAGATATAGATATAATACTAGAATAATTTTATAGAAAAAACAGAGAAAAAGTTTAAGGGTTCAATTCTGAATAAATCAAATAAGAATATGATAACTTCACATCAAAAAAATGAAAAAAAAATACTGAAAACTCAATCTCTAGTAAATAAAATATTAAAGAACAAAATATAAAAAAAGATATTTTTTTAATCCGACCTCAACTAGGCCAAGCTATAAAATATCTAATATGGTTGTGATACTACAATGATTGTGTTTGAAAACAAATTGAATAAAATCATAAAACTCAATTATTAAACAACTTAATGTTAAAAGATAAAAATGAGTCAATTTGGGCTAACGCGTAAAGTCAATGAACCATGGGCACAAGTTTATGATAACCTAATAGAAAAGAAAGGAAAAAAGTACAAAGATCAATTTCTAGTAAATTAAATATTGAAATATGAGACTGATGTAAATCATTTTTTCACAAACAACATCCAAAAAAGTCAATTTGTATAAGTCATTGAAACTAGCGACTCTAGTTATGAACTTGGAACTAACCCTTTAAAAATAAGGAAAAAAAAGTGTCCATCTAGGTTAATCCATAAATATGGTGACCATGACACAAGATCAAGATGACTCAAAAGAAAAAAGAAAAAAAGAGCAAGAATAATTTAAAATAAATAAAATGTTCAAATATGAATTTAAGATAAATCAAGAAATCTTTTACACAAGTTCAATCAAGAAACTTAATTATTCACTACTTTAATTTCAAAGGGATAAATCATGAAAAAAATATCAATTTAAAAAACTCGTCAAAGGTAAGAAGATAACAATAAAAAAATAAGAATAAAAATTGGAAAGAAAAAAAATTCATTGAGGATAAAATTATGAAACAATATAAAAAGAAAACAAAATAAATAGAAATAAAAAAATGAGAACCAAATTTGAAGGATTAAAAAAATGAAAGGGGGTGAAGTTAAAAAAAAAATATAAATTTATAGCTTATTAAGATTTTTTTAAAATATCAATAAAAAAATAAAGATCAAATTTCAAAGATTAATAGATTAAAAATGATAAAATTGAAAAATATTTATAATTTTATAGGTTATTCAATACATATATGTGTGTGTGCGTGTGTGTGTAAGTAATCAAAAGAACATGACTAAATGTGGAGGGAAAAGAAATTAAAAGGGTTGGTTTAAATATCTTAAAGGGTATGGCATTGAATTTAGGGAGGAAAAAAAACAAGAAAAGAAAAAATGATCATCAACATCAAACAAAAGGTTTGTTTGGTTCATGCACCACTATATTGTGTAAGGGATACTTAGATCTTTCAAACATCATTCTAGAAAATAATATTTGGTGGTTGAACAGCCCTATATACTTAACCCAAACAATGATTGTTCACACACATCATCTATTCTTTTAATAGTATTTAATATAAATTGATTATAAAAAATACCCATGAATAATCTGAAAATTACAATAAAAATCAATTGATAACAAAAAAAAAGAAGCACTTCTAAGAGAGTTATATTTATTTCATCGTTAAAAATATGAAAATAATTATATTATTTTTACAAAAATCAAAATGACACTTAGTAATAGGCATTATATTTTTTTTACTCTAAGGTTAAATCAATATTCGTATTGCGCAAAGAAAATAAAATGATTACTCCAACCTTGTATAATTTATAAACCAAACAATTGTATCACGGTGAAAATACTACTGTAACTTAGACCATATGTCAGATGTCAAGTTCAAAAAATTGAGTAATGTTTTGTTAATGGTGTTCCGACACCCGATGTACATTTACCATGTTTTTAATCAAAGTCCTTAATCCTTGAAGTTAAAATATATAAATTTTGTTGCTTGCAGACTTAGATTTGTCACGTAAACCAATCAATTAAAAAATTCATTGATCTGACAGGATTGTATGCGCAGTTTTTTTAATCCAGTTTGATGCCTTTATTGCTTGATAGGATGAAATTTTGTTATTTGAATCCGTAGAATGAAATTATCTCGTCCGCGTTCACGAAGGAAAAAGCATCTCTGCTAAGTCATCAGTACAGCACGCCTGTGATCAAGTTGATCTCTCCCACTAAAATCTATCTAAGGACTTGAATGGAGCATTAACACCAACGACAATGGGGAAAGAAAACGAGAGAGAAAGGTGGAATGGCGACATTTCCACAGGATGATCTGAAAACGGTTCTGAACACTTCCTAACCTGGATCGATAAACCAGTGAAGTACAGAAATTTCATGAAATAATCCAGAACATATATCTGTTGAAGGAAAACTTGTATGAAGTTCAAAGTTTTTCAAATGAAATTAATGCAACCATCGATATGATTAGTTGTTGTATTATCTTTCTCACCAGGAACAAAACGAAAACAAATCTGCCCAAAAAATTGCGTGATTGAGCATAAAGAAAATCTATACAGGCATTGATCCTGGGTCGTGGAAGGTTTCTGTTGCCTATTAAGTTGACACTTGCCAGTTAATGAAGCGCCTGCCTAAACTGAATCCTGATCAGAATGGAATACATCTCCTTCATCATTAGACCAGAACATAGGCTAGACAAATAAAACCTGCATGCGATCCGGGCTCACTGGGAAAATGTGTTGAGAAGAGACAATGGAACTGCTAAAATATGTGAGATAAAGCTGCTCACTCACACTGGCCTCTGTTTAGGATCCTTTCTGACCAGACAATTCACGTGCGATAAACAGTAGGATTTTGTTGTGGTAGATTGTATTTTGCCTGTTGTGCTATGGTGTGGCATGTGAGTTGGTGGCAGCATTGAACAAGGGGTCCATGAAAGAAGACAAGAAGAGAGTCTCTCTCGTCATAGTTAAATCGGAATTCCGACATATCCTCTGTTACTGATCGTTTATATATATATATATATATATATATATATATATTGAAATTGAAATTGAAATTGAGTTTTAAGAATATAACTTTCCTTGAGATAAAACATGGATGAATGGTTTTGCTTTTGAATCATAACAAAAATGCCATATGCTTTGCATTCAATCGAAAACAGATCTTAACCGAACCCTGTTTTCAGATCAATGCAGCTACCAAACAGCCAAAAAGGACTTGCCAAGATTGCACATTATGATTATATACCACTCATTATTCTGATACTCATCCTCAAATCAGTCAGATCACTCAAACTTCCATTTATGAACACTCAACAATTCTTAGAGACAAGTAGAGATGAGTATCTTTAGGGTTCATTAAAAGGTCAGTGTCCCCGTAGGAGCATTCACGAATCTCCACAGGGGAAGCAAAGGCTAAAATGAAAGATGAAATCTCAAGAAATAAACCTTCTAGACAAAATAAGCTAATAGAAAGTCTTCGACTTATTAGTTTCTTTACAACCAGCCTGTCTCCTGCTCTATCCTCTAGCTAAAGCACAACCCGTGCACCGGTTTGGTGTTATGAGCCCAAACATGGTCTTGCGATGATATCAACGGCTAACACTGAATGTTATCATTTGATGAGAACGCATCTTATTGGAGATCCCTCGGCACCAAACAGCCTCAGGGGTAAGCAATGGACAGAATATAATCCAGGTAGGATGACATCCAGTTTTAAAGCCTCCACAAGGATGATTTCCTGAAAGCATACTACCACCGTTAGTGCTTAATATTGATCGCTAATAAACCTTTTGTCTTAAATCTAAAGACTTGGGAGGATAAAAACATTTTGGTTTTCAAAACTCCAGAAAACAAAATGTCCTATTATTAGCCTCTGAAGTACCAGAATCCCAGCTGAGTTCTCTGCTATACAAGCCACGTGAATGAATGGTGGAAATTCAAATCTAGTGGAAAGGAATACGTTTTTAAGGGAAAAACTGATAAAAATATTCAAAAGAAAACATCCCATAATCATTGGACAAATAATAGCCATACCCTGCCTTCTAGAAAGACTAGATGAGATGGAATCAAATCACTCCAGGCAGCAACAGATAGGTAATCAATTCCTGCATTAGGAAACAGAAAATCTTGTTGGTTATTTATCAGTTTTGAAAGAAAAAAGGAGTGTATTTGAATCCATTATAAGTGATAAATGAACAACACCCAAACCACACAAAAGGTGAGGTGAGGACCGAACATCCTATTGTACATTGTATACCAAAAAAATAATCTCAGGATGTATTAAACAATGTCTTTATGGTACAATCTACCACCATTGTTATCATCATTTCATTGCATGTAATTCAAAACATAAGCAAGCAATTCTGCAGAATAATCATGCAAGGTTACAAGGATCTGTCCTAAAAATAATCTTAGCAGTTTAAAATTACAAAAAAATGCACATTCTTATGCTTGAAGACTGAAGTTTTTTTTCAAGCAACATGGATAAAAGATGATCAAACAAGCAAAAAAAAAACATAAAATGCTGACAAAAGTATATAGCTTACCAACAAGCTTGATGTCAGTGTTGTCTACCAACCATTTTGCACCATCCTTCGTGAACCCCACATAACTTCTATCAAACTCCTTTTTGAACATAAGCCGCCTGAAATTAAATTAGAGTTAGTAACATAAACACAGTCCAAACTCATTTAGAAACTTTCATTCATTGAATAAAAAATCATGCAAGAGACATTTTGACTATCTTTATCATTGTACCGCAATTAAGTTAGGATATTATGGTGAATCCTGAAGAACTTAAGCAGAAAGAATGGTGGGAAAAAAGATGAATTGTGACTACAAGACTGCAACTCGATGACTCCAACCAGCTTGCATCATTCATAATATTCCACTCATTTTGAATTGGAGCAAACTAAAAATGGACAGAATATGTAGCTGTAAGTTTGTGACAGAGTCTATCAAACTGTTCAATATGTTATCACTTCCATAACCACTGCAAAATCTTTCAATTCCAATGCCATATGCCCTTGTAAAGTCTAAGATCACTTACATCAGCACATTATGATGCACATTGGCAATTCAATATTAACCACTTTCCACTCTAAATCATCATTACTTACATCCATTTAAGGACTTAAATGGAATGTGACTCCAAGAAAAATGGGAAAAGAAAATGTAAGGACATGGGTAGTAATGGTTTCTTAAGAGAGAGAAAAAAAGAATCATAAATCCCATCAAAGCACACAGGATGATATTTGCTTTTAAACTGTCAAAGGTTAAAACCGTTACATTTAAACGAGAAATAAAATTTAATGATAGTTCTAAGGGTTTGCAATCCCTAGATAAACCGATACAACATAGAAATCCCATGAAATAATCCATACCATAGAGCTAGTAAATGAACTCATGTGAGGTGCAAAAGCTATCTAAGAAAAGGCTCAAATAATGAGTACTATAGAAAAAAAGTAACCATACGCCAAACAGCACTTGCCATACAGAAATAGTTAAACAAGAGCCAGAAACAATTCCAAGAATAGCTTATTATGGCAGCATGACAATTACTAAAGCAACATCTGATTAACTCCTAAACCTTCAATGATAGAATCCTTTTACGGTTAGATAACAATAGGAATGTATCTTCATGAAAATAATGGTACCAGAAAAAAATTGATGAAACTGTTTACCTGTCAGTGTTTAGTGTTCTGAAAAGCACGCGACGCACTCCCTTTGGAATGTTTAAGGACTTCATAACTCCAGCTACAAGATCATGCAGTATCATTAAATCCTCAGGGAAAAGGAAGGGGATGAGGAAAGCATAGAGGAGATGAAAAAATATAGTACTTAGAATAAATACTGATTACAGCTTTTTTCTAGGAAGGGGCAATATGACAATAATTAGCAATACATACTTGTCTAAATTTTACTGATAATAATACTGGCTGAAGTTACCAGCACTACATTTAAAGCCTTTATTTGGCAATATATTGGTGTGATTACATATGAATAGTCACTGTGTGGAAGGTAAACTGTGGAAGCTATTAAGCCACTATCTCGTAATTTGTTCCTTTATCAGATGGATCCATAATTAATTACCAACGAAAACCAGATATCTTTCTCACCCCAGTAATTAAACTAGACAAGTTTTCACAAACATTATCCACACACAGATGCAATGGCACAAAATTGTAGACTTGGATTCCAGATATTCTGCCTAATGTTCATTATCACCAATTTAACATAATTAAATAATCCAAAATAGCTGTTCAAGGAAAGTACTAATTTGTTTCAGATTTCAAGAATAAAAAATACATACCAGTTATATTGGAATGCCTTGGAACATCCACTAACAAAGCAGGACCTATAACAACAAAATCCCACGAACAAGTTAATCAATTTTATTTCTTTCTTTATGTAAATCCAATGCAGAACAAAGGAGCAGTAATCAAATTATAGAGATAACAAAACCCAGCAAGCAAGTTTCGTTCTTCATCATCACCATTAAGAACTTCAAGATCAAGAGTGTCAACATCGAACCCAGCATCAAAGTAATGATCAAAAACATGTCCGGGTGCGTCAACATGAGTGCCAGTATGAGTAGGCAACTTCATTTCTGAGTTGTTAGCGAGAGACCCATTTTTCATGCTTGCTGGTAAAGACAGGAACTTTCCCAACCCGTCTTTAGAGTCCCAAACCGGCATATCTTTTGTGTATCTGTGACTAATGTCGAAGATTTTTCCATTGCCGTAGATTTCGTTGCGGATTGGAATCAGGTTGTCGGGTTCGGAGGAGGAGACCGAGGTGTCTGTGGTACACGGGATTGTGGGGTAGGCCGGGGTTGAAGCTGTGGTGGATAGGGGAGAGAGGAGGAGGAGGAGGGAGGAGAGGGATCATGGTTTTAGTTGTGGACATGGCGAAGAAGTAGGAAGCGAGGTGTTTTTTTATGATTGTTGAAATTGGATTGTCTTCTCGCAAGCAAGTAGTTCTGAGAAGTGACGGAAGTGCTTAGGGCCCTAGGGTAGTTGTCTAGTACGTGAATTCTCAAATTGAAATTGAAAAATTATCTAAATTCCAAAGATCATATTATAAAATCTGGTAATCTGTAAATCTATATCTTGAATGAGATCATTGAATTGTAATTTAGAATTAGAAAGATGCATAAGACCAGTGGAATGCTGGTGAGTTTTTGCCCCCCTAAGCTATATCAGTGGTCCGAAACATGAACTTTAAAGTGAAAATGTTGATGAGTTTGGGAAGAAATTTTGATGAATATATTTCATAGACCAATCTTTCATTTTATATGATTTTTTTGAGGTTCTGAAATCCAAAATTCATCAAAATGAGCTTAAATGGGTGAAGTTATTTGCAATATTAACCCTGTATATTAGGGTAAGTCATCAAGTGCAAGCAAGCAATTGGATGAAATTGTTTTTTTTATCGATATTAATATTATATATATATGAAATATATTTTTCTATATTAATACTATCATATAATATTGCGCTTTAGCTCATTCTTTCCATTAAAATGCTCTTTCAAACAAAAAGTTTGAAATCCTCGTGCATATTTTATTTTCATATAATATTATAATATTTTTTCTCAGATAATCACAAAATTAATATAAATTGTGAAAATACTTGTAATAATTAAATAACAAAAATAAGTATTTAATTTTTCTATCTACAAAAAGACGAAAAACATATATTGAAAATTCATTCATACGTTATCGTCACTATTATTACTATAACACTTAAAATTATTATCAACATTACAGGCCAAACAATTAAAATCATAAAATTGCCTCGAAAAATAAAATAAAATAAAAACATTTTTACATGAAAACAATAAAAAATAATCACTAAAATTATCATTATAATTCGCAAACAATAAAATTATAAAATCATATGATCTAAAGAACATATAAAAAAAAAGGAAAAAAAGGAGTAGTATTAATTTTAAAATGATCACCAAAATAAATTAAAATTCCAAGATTAAACCGATTAAAAAAATAAAACCCCAATAAAAAATAAATCAAAAAAAATTAAAAACGAAAAACAAAAAGGCACAGAAGCATAAATACAAATAAAAAATAAACATTGTCCAAGAATGACAAAAAAAAACTAAAGGAATTAATATCAAATAAAAAATTCAAAGAATAAGGACCGAAATGAAAAATAAAATATATAATTAAATCCAATCAAAGGATAAAATTGAAACAAATAAAAATCTGGGGATCGAAACAAATAAAAGTATTTTATAAAAAAATTGCGGTGTAATTTTGTTAAAAAAATTAAAAGAATAAGGATCAAAATGAAAAGTAGTATATATAACTAATTTCAATTGGAAGACACAATTAAAATAAATCAAAACAAAATATATAATTAATTCTAATCGAAATGATGAAATTGAAACAAATAAAAACCGTTGAGACCGAAAATAAATAAGGGTATTTTTTAAAAAAAAACAATTGCAGTGTAATTTTGTTAAAAAAATTAAAAGAATAAAAACTGAAAATAAAGAGTACCATATATGATCAATTTCAATTGGAGAACACAATTAAAACAAAATATTTATAATTAATAATATTTTAAAGATACAATTGAAACAAATAAAAACCTTGGGATTGAAACAAATAATGGCATTTTTTAAGGTAATTGCAGAGTAATTTTGTAAAAAAAATTAAAAAAAAAAAGGGGGACTAAATGAAAAGTAGCATATATTATATGACTAATTTCAATTGGAGGATAAAATTAAAACAAATTAAAATCTGCGTACTGAAAAAATTAAAGAAACCAAAAATCAAAAGAATAAGGATTGAAATGAAAGCTAACATAGATAATCATTTTTCAATTGAAGGGTACAATTGAAAATAATCAAAATTTTCATTGAAGAAATCAGGAATAAAAACGAAATCAAAACCTCAGAGACTAAAATAAACAACTAACACACATGGAAGGACTTATGTGGAATATGTGGCGACAAGAGAGAGAGAAAGGAGAAAAAAATACAAAATCATTCATTGGTGATACCCCAAACACTGTTTACCGACTCACGCTGCACCGGGAGGTGAAGGACATAGCGGCGCACCACGAGACATGATAGAAGTGCAGTTTTAACAGCCCGAAGAGTAAATAATGTTGGCGTGTTCATACGACTCGCCTGCAGTGTTTCAAAAAATAAAATAAAAATTGATAAATTACTTATATACTCTTGAAACCCAGTGATAATCATGAAAAAACCGGGGGTATAAAGTACCATACCACTCCCAGCTACAATGTTTTATTTTGTCTTTTTTGGAGTGTTATTTCAATAGTTTCACTGTGCAGGAATTTGAGAAAAAAACAAAAACACTCTCAACTATATTGTGTCTCTTTTCTCAATATCTAGAGGTAAAATAGTAGTTTATTATGCAAAGAATTTGGAAAATATTATCTATGTTCCCTGAAAATATCAAAAATAACCCTAGTCTTAGAGGTTAATTTTTTTTTCAATCTTAGAATAAAATGATAATTTTATTGTCATAGTTCACGATGAATTGTGTCTAGTTTATCTATGAAAAAAGCCACCGCAAATCTGCCATGCCTATTATATTTTAAGTAATATATATATATATATATATATATATATATATATATATATATATATATATATATAAAAGAGTTTTAATGAAAGGATGTCACGATGAAATGTACTAATAAGTAGGCAGGTGGAGATAGATTTCAACGTATAACTGACGACCTCATGCTCTTTCTTTTTATTAAGAATCTGACGTCAAGTTCTTTGAATCACAGAAATGATGACACGACAAATTATGGATGAAAGAGGAGAGGGTTTGGATTTTGGAAAACCTTCGAAGTTGAAGTGTGGTGATGATTCCATCAGAAAATTGTTTTTGTCTTCTTAGAAAACTCGAACAATTTATAATGCTCCGAGCCCCCGATTATTTATGCAAAATTTGTTTATACTCGAGTCGAGAGCTCCCGGGTCCAAAGCTGAGCCAGCCAAAATCCCTAACAAACAGGACTACATTATAAATGTCTTGATACCAACATGCACATGTCTCTTACCATACATCAACTCCACCTTTTGAAGTGCTATCCAGCCATACATAAGCTCATCGAAACTCCTGTTCCACACAGACAACCCTCCGGCTTTCTCCACACCGCCATATCTTACCTCTGACCAGCAAAAATGCTGCCTGGCATCCTCCCGTTCCTACTTTCCTGCTCTTTTTTCTTTTCAGCACCGACAATCTTGTAGCCGTGGCTCTCACTTCACCGCAGGACATCTCAGCTCTCCAAGCCTTCAAAGCCTCGGTCAAGCCCAGTTCAATCCAGCCATGGTCTTGCCTGGCCTCATGGGACTTCACCACCGACCCTTGCGCCTTCCCTCGTCGGACCCACTTCACTTGTGGCATCACCTGCTCCCCTGACTCGACTCGCATCACTCAACTCACTCTTGATCCAGCTGGCTACTCAGGGCAGCTCACGCCACTCATCTCCCAACTCGCTAGCCTCACCATCCTCGACCTCGCAGACAACAGCTTCTATGGTCCCTATCCCCTCCTCCATCTCTTCGCTTATCAACCTCCAGACCTTGACTCTGCGTTCCAACTCGTTCTCTGGCGCGGTCCCTAACTCGATCACCAGCCTCAAATCCCTCCAATCTTTAGACTTTTCGCACAATTATTTATCTGGGTACCTCCCAAAAACCATGGATTCAATGTCAAGCTTAAGAAGACTTGATCTTAGCTACAATAAACTAACTGGGGCCTTTGCCAAAACTACCTTATAACTTGCTAGAACTGGCTTTGAAGGCCAATTCCTTGTCTGGTTCATTATCAAAATCATCTTTTGACAGGTTAACTCAGTTAGAAGTTGTTGAACTCAGTGAAAACTCGTTCACTGGCACGCTAGAACCCTGGTTCTTCCTCTTACCTGCACTTCAACAGGTCGACTTATCCAATAACAGCTTGGCACGTGTCGAGATCTCAAAGCCTAGCAATGCTACCAGTGACCTCGTTGCGGTTGATCTTGGGTTCAATAAGATCGAGGGGAATGCCCCTTTGCAATTTGCTGATTATCCGCTGCTGTCTTCATTGTCACTAAGATACAACCGGTTACGTGGCACGATCCCATTGGAGTACGGTCGAAAGAAGAGTTTGAGAAGGTTGTTTCTCGACGGTAATTTCCTGATTGGGAAGCCACCACCAGCTTTTTTCGCCTCCGACAAGTCGGTTTCCGGTAGCCTGGGGGATAATTGTCTGGAAGCATGTCCAGGTTCGTTTCAGCTGTGTATGCCTTCACAGAAGCCAAGTTCCGTATGCAAACAAGCCTATGGTGGAAAACCAAGGTCTTAATTTGTCCGATTGATATGTAGATATTTTTATTATTATCATTATTATTTAATGAGATATAAATATGATTATATAATAATTAGTTGCTTGCTTTGGATTTCCTATGATGATATATATACTTTCCAATTGTCTTTCAGACACGCAACTCAAACTCTTTTTGGTATTTAAACCTAAGACATCATACGAAGCAAAAATTCATTTAATCCATTTGTCCCCTAAACCAATGCCTAGATAGTATAATTTAGTTAATGATTTTATTACGGTTCCTTCAATTTCAAGCTATATGACATGTGCTTGTCGAAGCGATCTGTCGAGATTGATCACTGAGTTCCTTCTAATTGTCTTATGGCAGCAATGTAGT
Source organism: Salix viminalis (assembly GCA_029228465.1). Classification (NCBI taxonomy): domain Eukaryota; kingdom Viridiplantae; phylum Streptophyta; class Magnoliopsida; order Malpighiales; family Salicaceae; genus Salix; species Salix viminalis. The sequence goes on along the minus strand of CM055441.1, from coordinate 17,184,236 downwards.
TCTTTGGGAAATGAAAGGTTAAATGAGTCTTGCCTGGCCCTAGACTGTGTTCAGCTGCTTTGCTGCCACATTTTTTTTTCTATCAGTGTTTTATGGTTTTTTATTTAAATGAGATCAGTGGACTCAGCATAAAGACGATTATCTTGAGTGTCTTCAGAAAAACATGTCTAAGTTTGGAAGATTTTCTATTTTATGTTGATGTCAGGATTTATAATGAATTTTTTTAGGTTCTGTAAGGTCACTGATGGGTTTGTCAGAATGATTACTTGCTAGAGTGTTTTTTTCGATGCTTCATGTCTTGAATAAGTTAAAAAATGAATTTTTAGATCAAAGCTTTAGCTCTAGATTTTCCTGTTATTATGATAATCAAAATCAAATAATGTGATGTCTAATTTATTTTTCTTATCAAATTAAATAAATAATATTAAGAGTACAAGTGGTCCTTTACAGGGTTCACATGATTTTTTTTTCAGTTGATATTTTTTTGTTTATTTTTAAAAATTATTTTATTTATTTATATTTAAATTAATATTCATTATCTTTTTTATTTATATTTTATGTTTTATATAAATAAAAAATATTTTTTTAGATAATATTTTTAATGTGTCTTACATAATATTTTTTATTTTATTTTATGTTATTCAATCAATTTCATATGTATTTATTTATATTATTGTTTAATTATATGAAAACTTGATTATGATAACAAAGTTATTCAACACAACCGTGTTAAAAATCGTGCTGTAAGATGAAATATCATCTATAGATGTTGATTGATTTTTTATTTATTTTCATCTATATTTAACGCTAATATTTTTTTAAACAAGCATAGTTTTCAATTTATTTAATTATATGTATATATAAACTTTTCAATTTATATTTATATTTTATTATATACAATCAAAAGAGTTTACGTATATAAAATTTTTTTTTAGGGAATTTGTTTTTGACATGTAGTGTAGCGATTTTATATTAATTTTTGTTATATAAGTAGCTATAATTCTAAAATTTAATTACTTTGTAAATGAAACATCGATTATCCCAAAGAACACAAATCAATACCACTGTAGAAGAGTAAATTGGCGAAAAAGTGAAGACGAGTAGAAATGACTAGCTAATTGCCCGCGCGTTGCCGCGGGTATTTTTTTGTATATAATTTAACACAATTAAATCTACAACGTTTAATTTATACGATATAAGTAAATAAAAATTATAGATTAAAAGATAAAATGTTTAAAATTTTGAGCTGAGTTTAAGCATAGATTACATCTTTTAGAATATAGGCATTGCGTTATAAACGATCACAAAAGAGCGCGCACTAACATTAGAAAAAAAAACAAAATATTTGAATAAGAAAAAAAAACTTACTGAAATGATTATTGTGCAGATAATAAAATTATTAAAATTAATTAATAGAAAGAGCAAATAAAAAAAAACAACAGGGAAAACGAAGCAATATTCCTTTAAAATATTATAACAATAGCAACATCGGAGTCTTAATATCTAAAATTATTATTGCCTCTAGAATAAAAACAACAAAAATTATTAAATTATACCGAGGGAAAAAAATAAAAAGCATGAAAAAAACACCAAGCAAGATAAACCAATTAAAAATTATTATTATTATTATTTTTATTATGAAAGAATAAATAATCACTATTATTATAATAATAGAATACATAAGCACTATTCTTATAATATTAATAATAATGACTATTATTATTATTCTTATTATAATTATTATTATGTTGATAATGAAAGAAACAAAAATAAATGAAAGATTAAAAATATTCTAGAAACTTTAACAAAAGATAAAAACAAAATTAGCATGGCTATTACTGGCAAAAAAAAAAAACTTATCAAATTATCGGGAGGGAAAAAAAATAACAAAAGAGTAAGAATGAAAAATAATTAAATCATTATTATTATTATTATTATTATTATTATTATTATTATTATTATTATTATTGTGTTAAATACACTTATATATACATGGACAAAAGTAGGGATTAAAAAAAAATAAAGTGTAAGGGCTGAAATGAAAATCAAATATCAAGAGTTGAAATTAAAAAATTAAAAGTTAAAGGGCTGAAATGCAACTTACATTTATTGTCAATTGAAATCAGAGGACGAAATTGCAACAATCGGAACTTTTGTACCTAATTGATTGAGTTATATACGACCAACCCGAAATTGAAAGTAGAAGGACCGAGTGAAACTTTGCCATTCCCGGAGAGAGAAAGCGTGACCGGCGGCTTTAACCGGGCCTCCGCAGCGTCCCATCGGACATTTGGTGGTTACACGCACCACCGTGCGGAGGAAGACCACGCGTGGCATGATCGCTCGCCCCCGGGAGACAATTTCCGGCCACCAGAGGCGGCCGCATCGCCGCCTAAACAGCATGGAGGCGGATACCGATCTGGCGCATGCGTCTCACGCCCTGACAGACGCCGATTTAAAAATTCGAAAAATAGGGCCAATTACCGTTCCACCCCTGCACCCAATTCAGTGTTTTTGTCTTATTAGGGGCTAAAACCGTATTTAGCCATTTAAGAAAATATTAAAAAAAAATAAAAAGTTGCGGCGGACCGGGCCGGTCCGGTCGCGCGCAATTACGCTTGTGCCCCTCAGCCCGATGTCGTTTTTTGTCTTATTACTGGGGACGAAATCGTCAATACACTGTTTATAACTGATTATTTAAAAAAAAAAATGGAAAAACCAAAATTAGCCTTGGTTAAACCCCTCCTCTCGCCGCGCGCCCGAGGGCCATTTTCGGGCGTGCACTGTCGAAAAAACAGTGTAATCTAAGAGGGTGCACAGTGCAACTTCCAACGGGATTTATTTGTTTTGTAATATCTGGTGGCTTGCCCCTTGAAAAGCAGTTCTACCTCAATTATCTTGGATCCATCATCGCTACACTTTGAAGCAGTCAAATGTGGGGATGGGTGTATGCTAGGTGCTTATTTTAGCTTTGTAACCCGAACAAAAGAAAAGTAAAGTTTGGTGTATGAGCAGAGAAAAGTCGTTGAACGCAGCTGTTCTGCTCTGGTACGGTGTGGCTGTCGGCGGTCAGCTGTCGGTGGAGCGGTGGACATCTTGAATGTGGTGGGCCTTTTGCCCTTGCCAGTGATATTTTTTGTCTGAATTCTTGCCCCAAGTCCAAGCACGAGATTCCTACAGCAGATAGCATTAGGTGCTCGTCGGAGAAATCCTCACCCTCTACTATACGGCTTTGATTTTTAATAATTTCCATTTCCTTTTCCCCCAAAACAAAAACAGCATTAGTTGTAGAAGAAACAGCAACGCTTTGTTTGCATGATTATTGAATAGTTGGTGGTTAGATGCAAGAGAGCAGAGGGGTGGCTACAAGGGCAATTCCTGAAATCCTATAGAGGGTAAAATAAATTCTAGAACAATAAATGTCTAAAATAAAGTTTATTTTAGTTGGATAAGAGGTTAATGACTGCAGTTGCAATTTGTTCCCCTCTTTAATATTGATATAGTCAAAATCGGTGTAGCTGAAGACCAATCACATGAAAAGGTCTTCAAAGTTGAATACATATATATAATCATGTGTTGTGCCCAAGACTTTAAAGGTTTGAAAAGGTAATTGGGTTCAATTCATAGTTAAAGCTGAATATATTAGGTTTAACAAGTTGTAAAAATCCAATGTGTTTGGACCCAAAGTTAATATGGGTCTAACAAGTTTCTATAACTAATATACTTTGAGTTCAACCATGAGTTAGTCTATGTCAACATGGATTTGACAAGTTGTTAGACCTAATATAATCTGATTTAGTTATGAACTAAGCTCAAAGTCATTGTAATGATAAATTAACCAACTCATTTCTTCTAGATTTTGGCAACGCGTCAAACCCAATCGGTCTAGTGATTATTAAAAACTCATATTAGGACCCATAAAGTTTTTGTTTTTAAAACCTAATAATATAAACTATCAATGTTAGAAATATTCATCGTTCTACATCTATACATGTATAAATAGTATTTCAATGACTTGCAATATTTTTTTTTCATTAATGATCTGTAAGAGATATTTGTTTCTCATTAATGATATGTAGATGATTTTTTATCCCTTAAGTTAATGTCATTAGACAAAAACAAGTTCTTAGTTCCCTCTATTCCATCAAAACGACAAGGTTGAGTGATTATAAATATCTTTTGAACCATTTAAGTAAATGATCTACTTTTTTCTATTCTCCAATATTCATATCTTAATTCCTAAAGCATTTATCATATCAAAGCAATAACAAACATTCTTTCTCTTGAAATTTAAAAATCTTTCTTTTATTTATTACAACTTCTCTTTAAAGTTATTGATTGTATCATCAGAAGATTTAAATCCTACCAAAATATATTGTCTTTGTAGATACCAGGACTTCTATTATTAATTATGTAGTTCTTGGGCTATGAAGAGGGAAATATTGATATGAACATTTGATTAACCATTATCTAAATGACAAATAAATTCATTACCCAATATATCACAATTTAAAACATTATTTTTTTTAAAAAAAAGGCAGCTGTAACAAAGTGAAGTGTCTATTTGACATTGAGTTTATTTATTTTTTTGAAAAAGTTTAATTTTTTTTTAAATGCAGAAGAAAATTAAATAAAAAGAAGAATGATCACCGTACAGTAGTGGTTGCTAGATTATTGTGATGATTATCAAAAGATACTGGAAATAATTGTTTGATAGTGGTTGGTCGCTAGATTATCGTAATGTAAAGTTTTTCTTCGAATCATTTACTGTATAATGTCGGAGGTTATCAACCAATATTCAACCCAACTTCGAGACAAAGAAAGCTTTTCATGCACCTTTTTATTCTATTTTTTTCCTTGGATGCCTCGAATATATCTATTAATAAAAGTAGGTTTTGATTTATTGAGGTGATTAGGGATAACCCATTTAATTAAAAATAAATAAATAAATAAAGCATATATGTTGGAATCCAAGATTCGGCAGGAGTGATTTGTTCATACGTGTTTGGTAAAATAAGTAACCTGCAAGCAAAATATCTCAATGCATGTGAACTTAATTACTTAATATCTGAAAATTCAAATTTGAGGAAAGAAACAACTGTTAGGCACCGTAGAGCTTAAAATAAGAGGAAATATTTGTTGACGGGCAGAACATCTTTAATATTTAAATGCTGTCGTTCGTTCAAGTTCGAGACATTCATGAATAGTTTAGCTATAAGCCTTCTGGCACGCTATACTTGCCAGTTAGAAATTATAAATTCACCCTACTCGTGTAATATCCGTATCATATAATTATCTAGTTTAATCATAATCAAATTAAAAAAGAGTCAGATTTGATTCAGTTTTATCAAAGAGATGATGAGAATATATATATATATATATATATATACACAAGTCATTTGCCTTTCGATTTGTCATAAATAGAATCATTTTTTTTAAATATAAAATATGTCAAGAGTGTTAACTTTTTATTTAATGTTATATATTTGGCCAAAATAATCAACCTGAACAGTTTTTTTTTGTTAATTAATGTTAAAAAAATTATTTATAAGACAATTTTATGTGTTTAATATTAATATAAAGCAATATAATTTTATAGAAATAAGATAAAAAAAAAATTAAAGATAGTTGCACCAATAAATTTATGAGCAAACATTTGATAAAATCCATTAAGATGAGTTATTTACTTTTGACAACAAAACGATTGATTATTGGGCTTGCTTAACTGTTTGGCTAAATATTCAATTGTCAAATAATAAAACTGCAAAGGATAAAATCCACTACAGATGAATTATTTACTTTTTACAATAAACTGATTGATTGTTGAACATATTTTAATTTTTTTTTGCTAATATAGCATCGAATGAGAAATTATTTGAATTATTATTCTCATTGTTATTATTATGATTGAAGGCAAAATTAATAAAAAAAATATCAACAACATAAAAAATATAATATTATTTGATTTGAAGAATAAAAAATCAAATTCAAGGACAAAAATTAAAGGAAAAAAATAGTATTATTATTCTTATGAATATAATTATTAATCATTTGTATTATAGTAAAATTACTAAATTATTTCAAAGAATAAAAAAAAACTGTATCAAAAAAGAGCAAAGTAAGAAAACTAGTTATAAAAAAATCACTAAGATTATTATTATTATTATTGTGCAAACAATGAAAACCATAAAATCATCTTGGAGAATAAAACCAAAAACTGTCAACAAAAGAGCAAATAAAAACAACAAAAATAAATGACAAAACCAAAGATAAATATTATTAGCATAAAAAATCATTTGACTTAAAGAATAAATAAAAAAGAAAAAGCAAAAGGAACAAAAGAAAAAAAAATTAAAATGATTATATAATCAATTACAAACCAAAACTAAGAATATAGATACATAAATACTAACAAAAAATAGGGTTTGTCCCAAAAGGACAAGAAAAATTAAAGGAGTCGAAACCAAACAAAAAAAATTAAAAGAGTAAAGGGTGAAATGAAAAATAAATATATAATTAATTTGAATTGAAGGACAAAATTGAAACATCTTAAAAACTCAATACTGAAAACATTACAGGAATGAAAAAAAATGAAAAAAATAAAACCCCAACAAAAGAAAAAAATAATATAAATAAACATTTAAAACTAAGAGTATAGTTACATAAGTATATTAAAAAAATAGAGACTATCATAGAAGGATCGAAAAAATTAAAGGAATTAAAACAAAAATAAAAAATAAAAGAATAATGGCCAAAATAAATGACACAATATATGATCAATTTTAATTGAAGGATAAATTGAAACAAATCAAAACCTTGGGACAAAAAAAATTAAAGGAATTAAAAACAAACCAAAAGAACTAAAAAACTTTAACAAAACATAAAAAAAAACAAAAGATTTGCACTTTACTCTAGTTGTCTTTGCAAAAAAAAAAATTGAGTCTGTGTGTCTATCTTGATAGTTATATGGGATTTCTGGTATGTATTGTGCCATTTCAGGCTTGCGTAAAAGGCTGTATTTGTAGAAAACACATCCAAAGTTATTCATGTTTTTCCTTTTGAGTTCAGAATTATTAGTTGCAATTATGTCTCTCTGATATTTTGCAAATGACAGGCCGTATCTAGGGTTTCTTAATGTTTACTGCGTAGAACAACTTGAGAAGTTTTATGAATGTGCTTGCTTGAATTGAGCTTTTCTTTTTCGAGCGCTGGAAGAAATGTATTGGTCTGATATAAATCCAGTCAGGCAAAGCTTATATATGTGCAAATGCCAATTGGAGTTTTTATATAGGCTCTGCTGCCTATACCTCACTATGGACTGCCTTGTTATCTGGTGAGCTAAACGAATAATTCATGTTCATCCAGAAGAACAAAGCTTCGAAGCCGACAGAAGAAATTGAAAGCACATGAACTCTCTTCCCTCACAGAGTTCCTCCCCGAGTTGAAGCCTCCCCGGCAATCAAAACCTGCTTCTGAGTTTAAATTGAACTCTAAATCAAGGCAGAAATTAATGCGCGTGCTTCACCTCCTTATGTTTTTATCTTGTCAAGGTTTTCTTCTTTTCGATTGCGTTGTCTTATATGAACTTTTGCTATGTGACAACTGGTTTGTTCCTATCAGATTGAAGGAAGGGAAACAGTTGAGAATGGCTCTTAACCACTAGGATTTCCAGGCAGATCCCCTGGGATCCATTCATCAACACTCACAGAGCACACAACCTGTTGCGGAGGAGAAACCGAAGAAACTGAAAGCATCAGCTGCATCTCAGTCTACGGTTTTCTGATGAACCTTCATGTCCATTTCGTACCCTCAGAATTCATTTACTCAAGATTTTGATTATTATTCCCTTGCATGTTTAATCGTGTTGAAGATTGTAATCAGTTAAGCAGCCATTCCTGTAGGATGCTTCATCTTTTTTTTTAACATGTTTTTCATAACAATAAATATGGTGGCATATCCTTTTGTTGCAGCCTTCTGCATTATGCCCGGAATAATTACTTTTCAGCTGGAGGTTCAAGGACCAAGTCACAAATGTGTCATAGCATTCAAGTTTAAATGAAAATTGGAAGGTCAATCATATTCCTCACCGGCTTCCATTTCAATTATTGGACCTGTTATAATTCCCCACCCACGGTCATATTTACGGCACCGAAGCAAAATGTATCTGGTGAGAGCACTGCTTCATGGTGATTCTATACAGTGATGCTATCTTTCTGTACACTAAACAGAACAAGCATGGGCGAGAGGAGGTTCTAACCCTATACTATAGATTCCCCTTCCTTTCGTACTGATAAGTCAAAACAAGATTGGAAATGGGACTCAAGATAAGTTGGGAAGTTCCAAAGATACATATAATGAGTCCGGTAATAACTCTCACCTGGCCGATTTGGCGAGGAAGATGCGCTGCAACCCTTAGAAATCCCTTTAGCTTTCTTGCAAGAACCTGGGAAAATTTCCCATGTTATGCTACCTTGTTAAAGATGCTGTTGGATAGCCAGTCTAGACCTTCATAAAGTCCACGCCCCGACGTCGCAGAAGAGCTTTGAATGTACCTGCAGAAAGAAGTTCACATTACCACCTTCGAAGCTGTGCAAGTTTTGACACACTTAAAGCATAACACATTTACTTACCAGTGACGCTGTTTAAGAGTAGGTAGACCAAGCTTATCAGCAACCTCTGAAACAGGCATAGCATCTGGGACATCCTGTTTGTTGGCAAAGACAAGCAGCATTGCATCCTTTAGTTCGATCTGCATGATGAAAAGAAAATGTGGGATTCACCTAGATTAAGCAGCGCATGAAGAATGTCACGGTAAAGAGTTGCATTTATAAAGAAAAACCATCTGGATTGCTAAGAATCAGGACCAATAATAGTTCATTCTCCTTTTATAATATCAGTTATGATTCCCTTCGCCTCTCATAATTGGGGATTTTTCTAACACCGAAGACAAAGAACTTTACTTCTTGATACATGGAGCTTACTAACATAAGATAAAATGCAATGTAGCTCATTTCGAGCTTCCGAAATTCTCCTCCTGTCATTGCTGTCCACGACAAAGATGAGTCCATGGGCACTCTGAAAGTAGTGTCTCCATAGATGCCGAATCTGTTTTGCAGTAAGACATTCAAACCTGCTTCTTAGTTTGTTGTGAAAACATTCAGCAAACTCTCTTCCTTAATTAAGAAAATATCACAAAGCTTGTACCTTTTGTTGTCCTCCTACATCCCAAACGGTGAAACTTATATTTTTGTACATCACTGTCTCCACATTAAAACCTGTGCCATCAAGGCAAAGAGGTATGATATGCAAAACAAGCGAACTCAAAAATCAAAAGCATACTATACATCAAGAGCGAACTCAAAAATCAAAATCATACTACACATCAAGAGATCAGAGAGACGAATCATTCTGTCAAACAAAGAAGCAGCTGCAAACAGAAGATCTTTAAAAACCAGAACCACAGCTCTACTTTGCTTGAAGCTTAAGGAATAAATGATACCGAAGCAGAAGAATAAGAATGAGATCTCTTTGTAGAGCTGGTCAAGTATTAAACGAAGGGGCAATGCTTTCTAACATGTGCTGTCTATCTATTTATACTACTTCTACGCTTCCTGCCATATTACGAACAGATTATTAATGGTCGGAAATTCTCCCTGAAAACACAATTCTGACCCTTGGCTTTTTTTGCATATGCATCATTTGATTGGAAAGACAACCAGGAGAGATGGACAAGAAAGAGACTAAGGACCTACAAGATAGACCAGAAGCCATTTTTGTGTCATAGCAAGTGAAAAGTTTATGGGAGCAGATACCAATCGTGGGTACCGTTCGAACAATTTCTCCCAGCTTCAGCTTGTACAGAATTGTTGTTTTCCCAGATGCATCAAGCCCCACCATGAGTATCCTAACTTCAGTCTTAGGAACGAACCTTCTTGCAAATCGGGATATAATTGCACCCATACGGCAATTAGTTAAAACCTATGAAACAATCGCGCATCAAGGTAGAAAAAGGGTGTACTGCTGAAGCCGTAGCACCGAGGTGAGATCTTCCAATGATGATAAAAGATGCAAGGAGCAAGATTTGATCAAATATGGTCTGGAGGAGCAAAGAATATAGAGGGAGAGATCTATTGTGCCTTGTGTAAATAGCAGGCAATGAATTCTGCATGAAAAAGGAAAAAGAATAAATTCTTAACAAGTAAAGAATGGAGTTGATTTGCTTTGCTGCTCTACTATCAGCAGCCGATGCCGTTTCATAGGAAATATCTGTGACATTAGTGGGGATAGTTGAGATTCTATTTCCTTGTCATAAGCTGAACATAATATATCTGAGCTTTATAAAGAGATATATTCACTCCTACTTGCATCACATAAGAATAGACCATCACATAAGAATAGACTGGGAATAATGCTTATTCAAGCCAAGCCGCACGTTATCAGATAGTTTGTCCTCGTAACAGGGTCTGTCGACGATATCCTTGTACGGAAGCTGATCTGATACCGTGAAATGATATCTATTCAGTTTATTTTCAACTTGGAATTCAAAAAAAAAACGCAACACCTGGGAGGAAGATGCTTTGGATAAATAAAGATCTACATGACTTCTTTTTATTATTAGGATGGGTAGCCGGATCAGCTTACACGCACCTTGATTAATTCCATGGCCCCAAGATTAACGACTATGTAAACCTCCAGTGGCTATCATATTTGCAGCCACAGGACTCGAACCTAAAACTACAAGGGAAATAAATTCCTTGGTCATAGGTTCTTACTGCTAGGCCACTTACTAGATGGTTTAGATCAACCTGATAACTTTTATATTTTCAAGTATTGCCACATTATAAACTGAACAAAAATAAAACTTTCAATATCTTCAGAATCTCAAGCTTTACGTACACAAAACACAACCTTAAGTGTAATTAAGTCTTAGAGGCTGATTGGAAGATAAACACAGCTGTCAAAACACCCATCAATCCAGTTACAGCCAAGGCCACCGTAGGCAAGGGGTTTGTGAGTCCGAAATTCTGCAAAAGCAAAATGGACATGAATTTGATAAGTAATTGCTCACCAAGTACCAATTATTCCATCAACATGTAGATTATATCTGTGTGTGTGTGCATGTAGAATGGGTCGGAATGAAATCACATTTGAATAAATTGGCCTGAAAATTGATTGCTCCATTCAGTTACAAACCTAATAAATCAAGTGGCATCGCTATCATATTGTACAGGCAATCACAATTTAATACAGGCTGCATGTTAAAAGTTTTGAAGTCTTACATCACTCAGTGTATTAACAAGAAGTTTTCTAATGATCCTTGAAAAGCGATAGTAAGCATTTTCTTTTTTGAGACATTGAAGCTCATAATTAACGCATGCCATACCTCCAAAAGTCCTTTTCCCGTGGCTATTTCAACACTGATGGCCCCAGCAAAGGCAATCATAGCAAGCCGTCCAATCCATACATCCACACCGCTGCCCTCCTGGGCATTTTGCTCACACCTTACAGAAACAAACGTTGCTCTCCCAGCAGCCTTTTTTTGATGAGAAGTTCTTGATATCACTAGAATAGAAATTCAGTATTAGCTCCCAGTACTTTTAATGCTCCTTTACTTTCCAATAACATAAAGAATAAGTAACATTTGGAACCGCTAGCTACATTCAGGTGTTCAATTACATATTCCAAATTATTCCTGTCGTACAACTTCTTGGCAACAAAAATACAGCAGCAGAATGGAAAGAACATGACTCCGGGGAATGGAAGAAGGAGAAGGGAAACACAAGTGAATACCCAAAGATAACACAACTCACCACCCAATGGAGATCCCTCAAAAGGATACAGAGTTAAACAAGAAGAAATCCTTCTTCTCAAAAGCCAAAGGCTACACTTCATTCAAATTCTGAAAAACTTGCTCCCAAATGCCTTGGTTACATAGGTATTTATAGGACTCAGATTTATACTTCCTAGACTAGACATTAATGACCCAATTTACCTCTAAATACATGAATGTATTAAATACTCTAGATACATGAATGTTCCTTCACATACATACATGAATAGAAATTATCTAGACTACTCTAGACTCTAGCTAGATTCAAATGTATGATCTAAATTCATATTCCAGCACACAAGTTTTAAGAAAAGATAAAAACTAAATTAATTGGCTCTTTGACTTTTGTTCTTGGAATGCTCCTGTATCAGAACAGACTATATTATGATTTAAATTCAAATGGTTACTATCTTCGCATTCATCTAGATAACCCAACAGAAAACCTTATTGCATCTACCGGGCACTGAGGTTTATTCGAGCACGCAATTAAAGGTCAAAGCTCAAATCTTGTGGATGTGAGGGTCATTGGATTGACTGGATGAAATATTTCAGATTATCTAGAACATACAAGTAGATAATATAGATCAAGAAAACACCAATTTCTTGACTCAGAGATCACAAGCACAAGTAAACGATAACTCTAACTAGTTGTCAATTCCACAAAGGTGAGGATTGCTAGACCAGTAACGCCAAGTGTGCCTCAATATAAGAACTCTTTACATTGCATATATTTTTCAATCTCTCGCCCATCAAAACTCATTTTGTACTCGTTTGCGATAAAGCAGTTAAAAAAAATTAGAAAGAATTGCTGCCTTTTAATTTATCATCCTACTAAATGATGAAGATAAAAGTTTTGAACTTTGAACACACAGCTTGCTAGCTAGAATATGGTATCCACTGAGTAATAAATACAGAGCAGGTAGCGAAAATTAAGGGGTGCAAAACAGTTGAGGTCCTTACATAATGGAGACCCAGTAGCGAAAGTAGTCCCATTTCGAGCAAAAGTCAAAGTGGGCAATCGAGAAATGGGAAGGTGGGTTCTTGATGAACCAACAGCACAAGCATCTGCAACATTAGTATTTCACAAACTACATTAAATCCCGTAGAGCAGAGAAACATGAAGACTCGCACAGAGAGAAGAGAGTGTACCGTGAATGGAGAGAGAAAGAGAAGCGGCGACTTGAGCTACTGCAGCCATGGTTCGTGAGTGGTGATGTTTGAGAAAATTTGTGTGGCGCCACAGTCCCTAACTCTAGCAATCTGTTATCTTTCTTTCTTTATAGATGACCAGACATCTTGGTGAGAGCCAAACTGACACGTGTAACGTGGATTAACAAGGCTTGTCGTTGTAGAAAGTAACGACATGTCGTATCAAGGGGTGTGCTGAAACAAGTACAGTCAGCTTTCCTGTTACCGAAACAAGTAAAGTTTTCAGCGTCCTATTTTTCCTCTCGTTGTATATGGACTCTTCATAGAGATGTTGATTGTGAGAATAAGGTCAGTTTGATCGGGAATATAAAGAATTAATTTTACGCAGAAGAGAATAACTTGTTTATATAAAAGACAAGAACAACAAAAATAATTAAAATATTGCTACTGATGATCAAATTAATTCAATTAATTATAGTTAATACAATGCAACTAAAGCCTGTTTATGAATTGGTTTCAAAATTCAAGGTGTCAGCCTGCCCTCTCCTCGTGAACAAATAGTAACCTGCTAGAGAATGACAAAAAATGAAAACAAAAGAACGACAAGTGGTGGCGTCAGCCTGCTTTCTCTCTGGATTTTCCACTCCGATGTATGAATATTGAATCCTGTCAACAAGCCATTTCCTCCAAGATAGAAAAAAAAAGGAATCTCAGAATCTCTCCTCTCCGTGGCAATAACACACAATCATTAGCTCTACACTGAAACTGAGACCGCCTCTCCCCGTCACCAATCTTCGAAGTTTATAGCTGTAATGGCATCCCTCTCAGTTGGAACACACCATTTGCACACAACAAACCAGCTCAAGAAACATTCTTTCCACTCTATTTCTTCCACTCCTCTATCCTCACTACCTTGTAAGTCTTCATTTGGTTCTTCTTTGTGTAAATTAAGAGGTTCAAGGATTCTTGGTAATGGACTACTTGCTAGTGCTGAAGACAAGGCTAAAGGTCCATCATCCCCACCTCCTTCTTCTTCAAATAAGCGACAAGGTCAACAGCCCAGCATTGATAACCAGCTTCAGGTTCTCTTTTATGTTTCATTTTCATCAACTTTCATTTTTAAGGATGTCCCATTTACTTGTTTTGCCGGTTGGTGAATTTGAATTTTAGACTTTGGAGTATTATGCATGTGAATTTGGTTTTGTGTGAATGAAGTGCTCTCAGATTACTGGAAAAAGTTTTTATAGCTTTTATCCGGTAAGGTTTTGCATTTCTTATGAATGTGTTTGTTTATTCTATTACTATGGCTCTGCAGTTATTACAGGGAAGTGCTATCTGCATGCATATATTAATTCTGTTTCGTACTATGAGTTTTCGATGGATAATGAATGCGTATATCCTTAAAGGCAGATGTGGTCTGCAGATTTCTCTTTTTTTGCGACATGGAAAGTGGAAATTTTATTGAAAACTACTGACGGGCTCTGATTGTACATGAAATATCGATTGTAGCTCAACTTATTGCTTTGTAACTCTTTTTTTTTGTTACTCAAGAATCAATGTTATCGTTGTTTTGTTTCAAAAAAAAATGTTATCGCTGTTGAGAACGCTAGCTGTTATAATTTATTGATGACTTCTCACATTCTATGCTATTTATCACTCTTATTATTCACCCTTTAGCATGTAATCAGGATTTGGAACCAAAATCCGGATCATGTGACCCTTTGTGCTCACTTGATGAAACAAGCTCATTAGATTTTGAAGCCAACTACCAGCCGAGAGCTGATTTGGTGAAAGCTCTTGCAATTTCTGCTGCAGCGGCAACAGGTGCAGCGGCAATCAACCTTTCTTGGGTGGCAGCAAATCAGGTTTATCTAAATCTCATGTAACAGTTCTTTAATTTGATCGTTATCAGCGCTTGGATCCGAACATATTAGGACAGGTTTTAAGGAAAATGGTAAGCTAGTGGTTTACTTCATGTTTTTGCTGAGACAGGATCTTGCTATGGCATTGCTTTTTGGAATAGGATATGTAGGCATTATTTTTGAAGAGTCTCTAGCCTTCAATAAAAGTGGAGTGGGATTATTGATGGCTGTAAGTTTATGGGTAATACGAAGCATCGGGGTAAGCATCATAATCTTTGCTTGTTTACCATGAAACAATTTAGCTTCTATTTTCAAGCTCCATTTTGATCTGAAATCCATCCTTTTCCATTAAATAGTTGTATTAGCTGTTTGACGTTCTTGTGCAGGCTCCTTCACCTGATATAGCTGCTTCGGAGCTGACACATGCTTCTGCAGAAGTCAGTGAAATAGTGTTTTTCTTGCTTGGTGCAATGACCATTGTAGAGATAGTCGATGCGCACCAAGGATTTAAGCTGGTTACTGACATTATAAATACTCGAAAGCCGAGGACTCTCCTTTGGGTGGTTAGTGCCATATTATTTCAAATGTTTTTTAGATTCGACATTATTTGATGAGGAAGCAACATGGTTGCAGGATGTTTTTTTCTTGTGGTCCAATATCTTAATTCTTACAGCTATGTAACAATTCAAAAAATCATTTTTTTCCTCTAAGGCGGGGTCAACTCCTCTGTTACGTGGTTAGTCAAAGTACTAATAGTTATGGTCTAAAATGATAGGCTTTTGATTTGAGTTATTTTTCAGCTTGAAATTTCTCTATTACCCTCATCATTCTTGTGTTATGTTTCCATATGAACAGTTCGTCACCAGTGATTGTTGGATCTGCAGGTTGGTTTTGTGACATTTTTTCTTAGTTCAGTCCTCGACAACCTGACATCTACCATTGTCATGGTTTCTTTATTGAGGAAATTATTACCTCCATCAGAATACCGCAAGTATGTGCTAGCACTTTTACTAAATTATCCTGTCATGTTGAGAATCCTGTACATATAAGTTGAAATTAGTCTCTCATCCTGTCTCAAATTCCTGGTTTCATATAACTAGCATGACTCTTTGAAAAATGTTAGTAGCTTTGTACTGACCTGGACAAAATTACCCAGTTTTCTCCCTTTAAAGTCTAGTCTACATAGGATGATTAGGATTTTTATATGAAAGCCTATCAAAAGCTGTTGAATTTGGATAAAGAAGAGACAAGCAACCAAGCCTTCATCCTAAACTAGTTAGAGTTGGCTATGTGGATCCTTTTTGTCTGTTTAGCTTAGATGAATACAATTGGATAAAGAAGAGAGTGGGGAGAAGAAAAAAAGAATGATCCTAGAATGCTGTTGAATCTTGATTTATCAGAACCTCAGCATAGAGTTTCACCATAATGGCATTGCTTGATAGATTATTGAGAGGATATAGTTTAATGAGAAAAATTGGGGTCTTAATTTACTCGTGATATTCCTTTTCTTTTCCATTCCTCTTTTGGAATCCACTATAATTTTAAATTTGGAAAAGTTCTTTAGCTCAGTTGAGCTCGGTTTACATGTATAGATATTGCTTACAGGCTTCTTGGAGCTGTTGTTGTGATTGCAGCAAATGCTGGTGGTGCATGGACTCCTATTGGTGATGTTACAACCACCATGCTATGGATACATGGGCAGGTATCAACTTTGCCAACCATGAAGGTACTTCTCATTATGCTGGAGAAATCGGTCCCTTGTTTTAGATATGATAGTATTCTTGTTTCTCTGCTATCCATATCCATGATTTAATGGATTCCATGATGTAAATTTAGATCTAGCGGGAAATAGACTAAAATGCATTGCTGGGAGTGAAACATTTCATACATCAAATGCACATTGAATTTGCCCTGAAAATTGACGGGTTACCTAGGGAGGCCCTATCAAAATAAATGGATAAGATTCATGCTTTTCCGGAGGCCAGTAATTTTACAACCTCGACAAGGTCCTGTGAAGCGAAAACATGTTTTTCATATGATCTCGCATCACACTTTACAACCATTAAGGTGGGGAAGCACTTGTGATTTATGTTACAGTTGATATATAGATAGTGCATTGCTTGCAGGACTTGCTTGTACCCTCTGCAGTTTCTCTTGCTGTCCCACTGTCTCTATTGTCCTTAACTAGGTACTATCCTTCTTGAAACATTAAAACAAAATAAGAATTACAATTCTGAAGGGTTAGTTTAACTTCGCGGATTATGGATGATTGATGCATGTTCCTCATGCTCCATTCAGCGAGGTTAATGGAAATGGACTGGACACGCCGAATGTTTTGGCGTCCGAGCAAATGGCTCCTCGAGGACAGCTTGTTCTCTCTGTGGGTATCGGTGCTTTAGTTTTTGTTCCAGTGTTCAAGGCCCTGACTGGATTGCCTCCCTTCATGGGCATGCTGCTTGGGCTTGGAGTTCTTTGGATTCTCACAGATGCTATTCATTATGGCGAATCAGAAAGGCAAAAGTTAAAAGGTACCACAGGCATTATCACGAATCGACACTCAAGGAGCCCTTTTCTTCCTCGGAATCCTTTTATCCGTGAGCAGGTATACATGCAAACAATGAATGGTTTTCTGGTTCCATGATTGAACTTGTGCTTACAATTTTTACTCGCATGCATTTTACTTTTGAGTTTTGTGTTCTATCTAGGTTTGGGTTTTTGACTGATGTTTACAAGTTCTGTAAGTGACTAGAATTCTTCATCCTTTCGCAAATTATGATATTTGTTTCCCAGTCTGGAGGCAGCAGGTCTTCTTCGTGAACTGGCAAATTACCTCGATGCACATATTCATAATATCGAACTGATTGCAAGTGCAATCGGAGTTGTGTCAGCAATTATAGACAATGTTCCACTGGTTGCAGCAACAATGGGAACGTGTGATCTCTCCTCTTTTCCACAAGATCATGAGTTCTGGCAGCTAGTTGCATTTTGTGCCGGCACCGGTGGTTCCATGCTAGTTATCGGCTCTGCCGCTGGAGTTGCTTTTATGGGGATGGAGAAAAGTGGATTTCTTTTGGTACCTTCGGAAGGTATGTTCTGGATGAACGGTATTCCTTGTCCATCTTCTTTTGAGTAAAGAATTCTGATTCTTCTTTTCAGGTGAGCGGTTTTGCTTTTGCTGGTTATGTTGCTGGTATTGCTGCCTACTTGACAGTTCATAACTTGAGCATCTCCCTACCCACGACTCTGGCTGAGCTTCCTTCCCTCTCAGGTTCATAAATTTTAGAGGTTCACAAAAACAAAATAGGATGAATTAGATAGGATGAATTGTGCTTTCAATGGATCGCATGCAGTCCATGGATCACGTTGTGTTTGCCTTCTAGCCGTGCAGCAGAAGCCTTGCTTAGTAAAAGACAACTCTAGCTAAGTGTGTGCGTGCGGCGTGCAGAGAGATCCATAAGGAACATGCTATAATCACCATTTGGTTGGAAGATGTTTTCTTTTTTAAGACACAGAAATGAGAAACTGCTTGGTCGTACGAATTCATAATTTGAACAATACGAAAGAAGTCTGAAATGCCGTGTTTGTGATTTGTTACGTGGTGGTTCTGTAAATGGCTTAAATAAGATTGCCAGTTCTGTTTCTGGTTAGTATTTTATTTTTTTTTAATGTAAATACAAAAGTATTTTCAATTGCATTTTCAACTGTTTGTTGCATTATATATATATATATATATATATATATATATATATATATATATATATATATATAAAAAAAAATTAGTTTAAATTCAAAAATAAAATTATTTAGAATTATATAATTTAATCTAAAAAAATACATAATAAAATGATTTTTCTAAACAAAATTATGAGCATATATAATATTACGAGAATATCATTATTAATCTCTTAAGGTCATTATATTCTGTCTTACTTTAAAATTTTAACCATAATATATATAAATATGTCAAGAGACTCATCATAAAAATTTATTATAATCTATCAAATTAAAGAAATATGATTGATATTATAAAATTATTTATTATTTAAAAAAAATATTATTTAACCAGAATCAAAACGGTTGAAAATAAAACTGAAACATTCCAGCTAAAATTTAAATTTTGAAGAAATTTCGAGACGGGACAAAATTTTAAGTAGGCCCGAAACAAAACTAACAACCCTTTGCGTAAATGCATGATGTGGATCCAACAAATAAAATGGACCCAAGAAATCAGAATCTTCAAAATAGACACCTTAAAAATATGAGCTCGGGTGTGATAGCCCGAGCCTAACTGGACAAGGAGGCTAAGCCCACCTCCCAGGAACAAGTGCACTGGTGTACGTCCAGTGCATGGGCGGCCGATCGGGTGTATCCCAGCCGGGTGTCCTTTCCAAGTATTAATTTTGGGTCACACATTGCTGGGCAAATCTGAGCAATTTAATGGATACAAGTAACAGGCAGCAACTGGTAGCTTGTCATTTCATGTTGATTCATTAATAAGCAAGACATCAAATGCCACGAGAATCATAAAACATTTTAAAAAAACTATTTTATCCATGAGGGCATTGAAGATGGAACAGAAAACTGGATTAGAGGCAGAAGACACAAGTACCTCTTTAAAGTACATTTCTCAATCTCAAAACCTGAATTATTTTTTTCCTCTCCTCACGCTGGCTACTACAGAACTCTCAAATCAAAATCGGCACTAAAATGAAGCGATGATACCCTTCGAAAAGAGTTACCATAGAAAAAAAACATGGCGAGGGTGACAGCTCCACCCTATAGCTTGAGGAAAACAAACTCTTCAATGGCTGGGATATCACCAATCTTTTTCAAAGTTTCTTTGCTGGGTTGCTCATCAACTCCAATTGCCATGACAGCGTGCTTTCGTGGAGCAATCCTTCCAACAGTCATGAAGCTGACATTGACATTCTCTTCTCCTAAAACGCTTCCAACCTTGCCAATCATACCTGGCTGATCAACTTGTCGGCATACTATAATGCTACCTTCCAAGCTCACATCCATCTCAAAAGATCCAACCTTTGTCAAATGGGGAATTCCATCCTTCACTCGTCCCTCGACCGTAATCTCCCCATTCTCAGATATGGCACTGGCAAATTTTGATTCCACGTTGGCAATTTGAACCTGGATAGAGTCAAGTGGACTCTCAGGTGAACCATCTTGAAGAATGCGTTCTTCACTTATTCTTAGTCCCCTCTGTTTAGCACTGAAATCAGCATTAACCAAGTTCACAAAAGCACTGGATATGGGCTCGATCAGACCCTTGATGATCATTGCACGGAGCACCCTGGTGTCAAGGTCATCTGGGAGCCCTAGCAGAAGCATAAGTCACTTTTACATCTTTCACACCACTTCCACCTGACACCAGCTGGACAGCCAGTCTCCCAAGCTTCTCAGCAAGCTCAACAAATGGTTTCAGCTCAGTCAGAACCTGCAATGGAGTAAGAGCAACGACAAGAGAAAAGATTATGTCCTTTCTCTAATCACAAGAAAAGCTGTATGGATAAAACAAAGAATCGAAGTAAAAATGACACAGCCTGTTATGATACCTCAGCAGGCACCATTGGTGCATTGACAGAAGTAGAAGCAAGTTCCCCCTTCAAGGCTCCAACAACAGCTTCTGCTATTTCAATAGCCACACCTTCCTGCACATCAAACCAGGATTCTGTTCCATTCCATGGTAAAGAAAAGAAGTAAAAGGAGTATTATTATAATCTGACCAGTGGCCACACCTGAGCTTCCATGGTACTAGCACCAAGATGTGGGGTGACAGTTACCCTCTCATGCTGCACCAACTTGCTGTCTTGTGGCGGAGGCTCTACAGTGAAAACATCAAGTGCTGCCTGAGCAACAATTCCAGCATCCAATGCCCTTACTAGGGCATCTTCATCAATTACTCCTCCACGAGCAACATTGACAATTCTAACTCCTTTCTTCATCTTTGCAAAAGTCTCATCATTGAGGATTTTTGCTGTGGTGGGAGTGAGTGGCATGTGCAAGGAGATGAAATCTGCAGCTGCTATGGCTTCATCAAAGCTCACAAGCTCCACGCCGACTGCGCGGGCACGATCTGCTGGGGCATATGGATCATGAGCAATCACATGCATGCCAAGCCCCTTGGCACGCCTAGCAACTTCTGATCCAACCTTTCCAAATCCCATGACAGCAAGTGTTTTCCCAACAAGTGACACACCCACATATTTGCTTCTCTGCCACTTTCCTAAATTAATCA
The DNA here is from genome assembly GCA_029228465.1 of Salix viminalis. Taxonomy (NCBI): domain Eukaryota; kingdom Viridiplantae; phylum Streptophyta; class Magnoliopsida; order Malpighiales; family Salicaceae; genus Salix; species Salix viminalis. The sequence continues at coordinate 17,163,145 of CM055441.1, read as the reverse complement.
AGAAACATATAAAATAAGTGTCTCTGGACAGTAGCAAATCAAATCCAATTTTGACATAAAAAGTGTTCAAATGAATTAACATAGTTTGTACTAGAGAAATAAATAACATATGATCGCTGTATTAGCAATCATGAAAGAACTCAATAATTGTAATCGTATTCTTATGATGTGCATTCAACATTATCCACTGAACCATAAACTTGTCGTAGCCACTGTGAAAAGATGCTATGTAGTCAAAAGGACAGGGGATTAAAATAACTTTCCCTGACAATATTTGAAGTAGTTCTACTAGTTACAAACCAGTTCAATGAATTATGCCGAGTTTTTGGTTAAATCTTTCTTCGAAATCTCTCTTATAACGCAAAATTTCGATGCTTTACTTAACTCATTATCCTTAACCCCGCTAAACCCAACCATAATCTTTCCTAGATATGTCAAATAAACACCCTCAGTTAATCAGCTACATATACGTTAAGTATGCTCTGCAAGGATAATAAGTCTTTAATTGGTTTTTTAAGAGAATAGAGCATCAATAATAAATTCTATTTGGCATCTAAAAAAAACACATGCAAACCAGATCTCGCCAAGAAAAAAGAAAAAACAGAGTACAACAAAGCTGGATCTGCCAAGTACAAAAGTACTGTCTTTTTAAAGTAGTACTCCTACTTTCCACTCCAACTCACACTAGTTTACTTTCCAAAATTAAAACTCTTACCCTAAAAACAACATAGCTGCAAAAATAATGCGCTTTTACCGAACCAGCTTTTCAATCAGGACCAGGATCTAAAACTCTAATCTTTTTTTATCTTTAATCACTCAACAAACTCAATCACCCAAAAAACAAAGAAAATGAAAACAATCAATTACCAGCTTTAACAGAGGCATCAGCCTGAGCAACATTTCTAGCCATTGCAGCCAACAACGCGATCCCATGCTCAGCAGCGGCAATAGTATTAGCAGTGGGAGCATTAACAACCAAACATCCATGTTCAGTTGCAGCAGCAAGATCAACATTATCAATACCAACACCAGCTCTGCCAACAACCTTTAATCTACCACCAGAAGATTCAAACACTTCACGGCTCACTTTAGTACCGCTACGCACAATGATCGCATCGCAAAGTGAGATCTTGGTACAAAGTTCATCTGGGCTTAGATTGTAAGAACAGTCAACGTTTGCAAAATCTTTCAGAAGATTTATACCAGCTTCTCCTAGTTTCTCTGCAACTAGGACTGTTGGCTTTGAGTTTAGGCTTGCAGAAAGGACTATGAAACGTTGTCTGCGTGAGGAGGTGGGGAGGGGTGATAAAGTGGGGAGTTTGTTGGCGGAGGTGAGGGAGAGGGAGGAGAGGTTTTTCTTGGTCGAAAGGAGGTTGGAGACGGCGGTGGAGGTGGTGGCTGCCATGTTGGTGAAGATTTGTATAAAGGAAAAAAGGATCTAAGGTGCACTTTTATATGTGTGGGGTTTGGTGAGGGTTTTGGGAATGTGAAACGGAAAAGTAGTGCACGCGCGTGGGGGTTTGGAATTTAGGGGTGATGGTATATTTGGTCCCTTAACGCTCAATTTTGTTTGGTTTGGCTCTTTTACTGTTTTTTATCTTAAATGTCATCTTCCTGTAATCATTTGATCTTTCAGCCAAGTTTCAAAGCCCATCCTGATGATAAATGAGAAAACAAGAGGTCCTGAAATGCAAATAAAACTATAAATTACTCCACGCTCTTTAAAACCGCGTGAAGTTTAAAGTACAATACAAGGAAGATACAGTGGAAGATCTCTAAGATGCGAATCAAAGACGGGGGGGTCTGGTGGGAGGTGGGCCCAAAGGGTTGGGTAGGTGAGGAGGGCTGAACCGATCTGTCGTATGTGCTGACTTCAGCCGTGGAAGTGTAAAATCGGAGTTGGTGAGCGATGTGGATTATAAACGACAATGCTGCAATCTTACATTACAACTTGGATTTTGTTTCTTCTTGAAAGCGAAAATCGGCAAATAAAAGTAAACAAAGGATATCCTCCAGTTATTTCTAAGGATGTCAATTTGGTTTTGGTAATTAATTTATTTTTTTAATTGGAATAAAATATTTTAATTTTGGAGTGTGTCAACGCGCCGTTTCGAAGTTGTATTGTTTATATATTTGAAAAAAATATTAATTTAATAAAAATTAAATTATTTATGCTCCCTGTATATACACATTTGTCCCCCATTTTAGTGTGATTTTATTGTTGAATTATTATATTCCATCACGCAGTGATATATTTTTGCAAGAAAATGACAGAGCACATTGTGAAGATGGACTTTTCTACCAAATAAAAAATTAATGCATAAACCGTGTGCGCCCATAGTGATGTGTGAAGCTACTCTGTTTATTTATATACCAATTGGGGTAATGTAAAATTCCTGTATTCAAGTGACCTGGATTCCTTCATGACTCACATGTCTGACTTTCAGGGAAGGATATTCAACAAGTAATTGTACGTGTTTGAATCTATAATTATATTAAACTTAAATTTTAATATTTTATAAATTATAAAACTTAATTTATTTATTTTTTTTAGACTAAAATGGGTTGAATATATCATGTTGAGGTAGATGTTTTTTTGGATATTATAAATACTTGTGATATTTATTTCTTATTTTTTTTTGCTCTATTATCATCTAATATTATATGATTTTGATGAATTTATCAACTATTTTTTGAACATTTATATTTCAGGGAAAGGGGTAAAATAATCATGGTTTTGTATTTTAATCTCTTGATTTTGTTTTCCATTCTTGGCTAGATGGTTGATGAATTATGCTTAATATTTGCAAAAAGTCCTTTGCTATGTATATGGGGACTATATGATAATTAAATGAGTATCTTTTAAGGGAGAAAAACACTCATAATTTAGAAGGAAAAAAAACCAATAAAATAGATTTCATTTTTTATGGAGAAAAAATAATTTAAAAAAAAAAAAATACCCCTTCTCTTTCATAGCCCCCCTTGTATGTATGGGAAGAGTTGTTGAAGTATTAGCAACATATTTTTGACTTCTCATAACAAAATATCATTGAAATTATCATAATAAAATATTTATAACTCGTTAAATAAAACTATCTATGATACGAAAAGAGCACATGCTCAGCTATGAAAACCGAATGGTAGCCAAAAATATTGAATTACAAAACTTTCTCAAACCATTAATTCGAGATATTAAATCTGAAATACTATACAAGGAGAAGTTGTAAAATTCAACTCTTAACAAATATAATATCGAATGATGAATTATTACAATTATTATTCTCATTGTTATTATTATTATTGTTAATTGTCATTACCATTATAGTTATCACCATTACCACTACTAGTTACTATTAGTATTACTATCGTTATTGTCATTATTCTTATAACTATTATTGTTTAAACTATCGTTATAGTTATTATCATCACAACTATAACTAATATTGTCATAATTTTTATTCTTATCATCATCATCATTAGTAGTAGTAAAATCATTAAGTTATTATTAGTAGTAGTATCACCATTACTATCGCTACTATTATCATGATTATAATCATTATTGTGATTACTAATATTAATATTGTTATTATTATCATTATCATTATCATTATCATTAGTATCAATCGTATCATTATTAATATCATCACTATAATTATTTTTATTGATATTTTTTTAATTATTATTATCATTGTCATAATTATTAATATCATAATCATCATAACCATTATAATAAATTATTATCATTATCATTAGTAATATAATCATTATAATAAATTGTTATTTTTATCATCATTATCATTAGTAATGTTACTATTATTATCATGATTACAACTGCTATAATTATTATTGTCTAAACAATGAAATTCATAAAACTATTTTGAAGAATAAAATACAAAATACAAATTCTTTAACAAAAAGGCAAGAAATTTTTTTTAAAAGAAAATGATAAAACTAAAATAAATATTTTTAGTATTACATAAAACCATTTCATTTGAAGAACAAAAAAAAAACAAAGAGGAAAAAAAAGAAATGAAAAGAAGAAGTACCAATTTTAAAAAAAAGAAAGCATCTATACAAATTAAAATTGAAAACAAATAAAATCTCAAGTAAAAAAGAAAAAGATAAAAACCTAAAAACTAAAATTAAGAGGATTGACACATAAATATAAACAAAAAATAGTGAGCTACTTTAGAAGGACTGAAACTATTAAATGAATTAAAAGAATATTAAAAATTAAAAGAGTAACTACTAAAATAAAAATAAAACATATGACTATTTCAATTGAAATGACAATATTAAAACAAATCAAAAACTTTTTATAAAAACAATCAAGACAAAATAAGAAATTAAAAGATCAAGAAATGAAATGTACAAAGTATAAACACATGGACTTGTATGGATATTAGATTGCAGGAGAGAGAAAAGAAAAAAAAAAAACAATCGATCATCAATAATCATGCGATGAGATTGGAAAGAGAACATGATGATCACATTTAGTGAGATGATGATTAATCATTTTTAGCCTCCACATAGTATCACACGTCTCCTGTATGGTGCAGATGACTCAAAACTAGTATTGTGAGAGACACACACGCCAATAATTTTATTAATAAAAATACCAAAATACTTCAAATGCCAACTCTTTGTTTTTATCTTTTGCAAGAGTAAATTAATACCTTTACTGTATATAACAATAAAAATAAAAATATCAAAAATACTTTTTTCAACTATTACTATTTTTCATTTCATTTGGAGGGTAAAAAATATTATTTAACTATTCATAAAAAACCGAAATGCTTAAAATACCCTTGTTCAACAAATGATTTTTTTTTCTTCTGATTTATGGGCAAAACCTTATTTTTGATTGTTGCAAAAATTTGAAAAAGAAGGATACACAGTCAAATAATTATGTAATGACAAAATGTGAAAAGAAAAAATCAAAAGATACACAGTCAAATAATTATGTATTGACAAAATGTGAAAAGAAAAAATCAAAATACCCGCATGCCAAAAAAGAAGTAATTTTTATAAATCAAATAATATAATAGTAATTTCACTGTAATAATCAGTGAGTTATTAGCTTTTAGTGTCGGTAATGACTTTGAGTGTAGTGTAGATGTTAACGAAATTGGGGAAGAGTCCACTTAAAGCAGTCCACACTGACCTGATTAGTTGGAGAGTATGGATTGACAACACTCGACCTCGAATTCGTCGAAACTTCAACAACCTTCAAAGTTCATTTTTACTGAGCATGACAAGATTGAACAATCATTTTTTATAAAAATTGCTCCATCGGAATCCGGGAATCAGCAGAAAGATCATAAGGGTAGAGACAAAAATTAATCAGCAGTAGCGTACAGCAAACAATCAAATACTGGGAACCCATCCCCTTTATTTTAAGCAAAGCAAGCAAGAAAAGAAACGTTTCCATGATGGTGCAAAATTCTTGAGGTAAACTTCTGCCAACATGTATCCCAACTTAGCCTGAGCTTCAGTTGTTAAGTGAAGATGATCGTCTTTGAGGTCCAATCCCTTGGCATCCACACATACCACATTCGGTAGATTAATCCTTAGCTGTGCTTCTCTCACTTTATCCACGTACTTGCCATCTCCTGATATGATTGCTACCTGCACTGATACGATACATTTCATCAAACAGTTTGTCCACATGAACAGGTTGGAGTTGTGAAAAAAACAATGTGATGTTATAGTTTGATAAAAACGATACTGGCCATGACAATTGGAAGGGAAGGCAGGCCAAGATCCTCTCTAACATTCTCAATAAGCTTCTCCATGTTCCCCTGGTAAACCTCGGCATCATGAATATCCGACGTGTCGCTCTCTCCTTGGTACCATAGCAACCCCTTGATTTCCCCGCCATCTTCGACACTCTCTTTAGCCCTTTTCACCATATTCTCATACAGTACTTCTCCGCGCCCCCACTGTGTGATGGATGTCCCACCCACCGCACACGGCACCAATCCCACCACCACCCTCATCTTTTGCCTCACCATGTTAGCAAACGACATGCCGGGTCCAACCCCACAAACTTTTTTCGAGTCGATGTCAGCATGGAGTGGTTCATGTGCCTGTTCCCAATGGAGTTTGGCTGAAAAGCGGAAGATGTCTTGATGGGGTTGACATTCTGGCGGGACCACCTTGTCCCAGTACTGGTGGTTGTGGTGGTGGTGATCTTTGCAAACGCCGCCGCGACCGGACATGTTGCTTTGCCCTGATAATATGAAGATCTGCTTGGTTGTTTTGGGATTTTCTTCCATCTCAGGTAGCTTTAATTAGTGAGGATTGGTTTAGGTTGGAAAATTAGAGGGCTATTGAATAGATTTCTGGTATTCTCCCTTTGGGGATCTGTATATTTCATATTTCCATTTTGTTGAATCACCTTCTTGTTGGACAAACTCATGGATCAGTAGTGGGGGGTCCCAAAAAAAATAATAATCATCAAGTCAAATTGCTTATTTTTTTTTAAGAAGAAGATAATAGTAAAATAAAAAATGATTTTATGCAAGTAATTTTCTTCCTGCGCAGGGGATCGTAAAGAAAGACAACTTCAAACGCATTACATGTTAAAAACGAGCACCGACAAACGACGTCGCGACCGTACATGTTGCTCTGTCATCCTAGTATGAAAATCTGTTCGGCTGCTTGGGCCATTCATTCCCTTCCCAGATGTTAATGGGCTAAAAGAACTGAAGCACTAATTAGGGTCCCAACTACAATTCTCAAGCCATGTAAAGCTAAATCTGGGGTCTGGTTTCTGGCTTTGACCATCGAGCCCAGCTGACCCATTAGGCAGTAACTAATGCAGGGGCAAGAAGTCATTAAATTTTGTAAAAGTGTTTTTTATTTATAAATGTATCAAACTGATATTTTTTTATTTTTAAAAATTATTTTTAATATTAATATATAAAAATAATCTAGACATATCAAAATAATTTAATTTAAAATAAAAAATTCATTTTTTTTTAAATACAGGATTATAACATGCTGAACACAGAATGTATAAACATACTGAAATTAGGAGATCCACTTTCGGTTGGTACGTATATGGAGCCACCTCCTTGTCCGTTGGTGTTGGATCACGATCATCCATGGACCACGATGGTCCATTTTTGGATCACGACATTGACGGTGACTTTAACCATGCTGCTTATTTTATGCTGTAGCTTTTGAGGTGGGTCTGCTATTATAATTCCCCGTATTCATAACAACGAACACCAACCTGGTGGAGTTGCTCCTTCCCCAACCAGAAGCCAACCAATCCATTATGTTTGGCCACCCAGAATCCAATCACTCTTAAACAAAAACTAATCAGCAGATTCTCTAAATTTTATTTTATTTTAAAAAAAGAAGAAGAAAGAAAGCCTAATACTTCTCAGCCTTAATGAAAACATGCCTGTCCTCGAAGAGAAGAGGTAATGATTCCGTTCGAATCTTTTCTGCCCCAAAGAACACTATCAAATTATAAACGAAGGAGACAATTACTGCTACCAAAAAGTATTATATTTAGGAAATAAGATTCGATTAATTAATTAAAAAAAGTACATACATCACCTCCTCATACAAATAAGACATCCATATTCCTTTTGTTCTTCTGCAATATTCAAGTCAACAAAGAAACAATACTCTTTAGGACAACAAAGGGCACTTTTACGGGACCCAAATATATGATTATTAGTTCGAAACATTAGAGCACGGAAGGGATCTTCTCTAGGATTTGAAGCGCTTCTTTCATGGACGGTCTCTTTTGGGGCACGAAAGAAGCACAGCTAAACCCTAATTTCAAACATGCCAGTATGGCATCCTCCCTGGCCTCCACGTCGGTCTGGATTGCCACATCAGCCAGTCTCAGAACCCGGTTCTTGTCCTCCATGATTGAGCCGGCAGTCCATTGGCTCAGGTCTCCATCTGAAAACACTCTTCCGGTGAGAAGCTCGAGCAAAACAACGCCGAATGAGTAGACATCCCATTTAGGGTTTGGCTTGGGGTTATTTAACGACTCGGGCGCTTGATATGGAGATGAGCCAGCCGCGGAGGAGGTGGAAGGTGAAAAGAGGCCGGCATTTGATAGAGTGGTCCTGTGTACCGGAGGCGAACCTCTGGCTACTGAAATGGCGGCTCGAGCTGCTGGCTTTGCTGCTATTGTTTCCGAAGACAAGCCGGTCTAGTCCGAAATCCGAGATTATTGGCTCCATGTCAAGGTTGAAGAGGATGTTGTTTGGTTTAATGTTGCCATGCACATGTTTCTTCCCGTGAATGAAAGCTAGTCCTCTAGCCACTCCCTTTGCTATCTTGAACCGGACTTCCAGTGGCAGATGACCTGGTGATGAACCTGGTTTTCCTGAATTTGTATAGAAATAATAATATATCCGAGGGAGAAAAAAGAAAAGAAAAGAACTGGACCATAGATGGACTCGGTTTAAATTCCGGTTCATGTCGGAATGTTGCAGGCATAAACACTATATATTAATCAAAAATGTGAAGGCAAGTGAACTACTAATTAAGCCTGATTAAAATAACACTGCATTGATAGAACTATAGAATCAAATTCGGTGTTTTTTTTTAACCGAAATATCAGGCAGCCATTTAACTGATGATGAGATGTTAATCAGTCATTCAACTGAAGGATTCATCCCAATTGGTTGTCAGTTAATACAAGATTAACGAGGAATTGTATATGAAACCCAGCTCATATACAATGAATTAAACTAACACTAAAAAGATGCAGCAGACAAAGAACACAGTCCAGAACTCACGAGGAGTTAACACGGGTCCCAGTAACTGATGTCTCCAAGATTGCTAGACAAGAAGTACCAAGTAGTGGTGGTGCTGATCGGTTTTTGTTATATATATATGTTAATATTTAAAAATCAATTTTAAAGATATTATTTTAATACATTTTTCAAATAAAAAATCACTGGACCAGGCTATGTTATATAGAAAATAAGAAAGAACTAAAGTTAATATTCATCCTCTAATTAAAACTTAAACCATTTGCTATACGTTATAGGAAGCTGCAAATGTTCTGTCTAAAAACTGGAAATTGAGAGAATATAATTAAGATCTGATACTTCAAAGCCGAGCCAAAACTATCTCATGATCACTATACAAATCGAAGTTAAACGAGTGTTTCCATAAAAAGAGGCTCTGTCAAAGAGTTTTGACTCCTAAGTTTTGGATCGTCTGATCAACTAACAGTGGAAAAATCTAACTGGTAAACCCTAACAGCCTAGTCTAGCGAAAGCCCAAGACTTTGACGACTACTATTTGCTCCCAAAACCTAGGTGGCGGAGTGGAAGAAAGTGCGCGTTGGCAAGAATTAATGCAAAACAGCATGTACAGGCACCTGATAATTTAGCGTCACTTAGCAAAGAGTAGAGAAGAATGCTAACATGCGCTAGAAACAGAGAGTGAGAGCAGAGAACTTACTGTAACCAGCGGATGCGAGGCTGCCGTTGGAGACATAATCATAGACAACAAGCTTCTCATCGCCTCCCCAGAAAAATCCACAAACCCTGACCAAAGTTTGGATGCTTTAATTTAGCGATAAGCCTCACTTGATTCTCAAAGTCTCTTAATCTCTCAACTCCACTCTCTCCAATCCTCCTCACTGCAAAAGCAGTACCATCGCCAAGAACTGCTTTGTACACTATGCTTCCTCCACTTGTTCCCAGTGTATAAGCTGATGCTTTTAGCAATGTTTCCAATTCAAGCTCTGTCTCCCCATCTACTACCACAAGCTTTCTATCTTTTTCTTGATTGTTCTCGCCAGCGTCTGTGTTGTTGGTATCTTCGTTGCCCTGATCGTCATCAGAAGTAGTTGCTCCCGATGTTTCCTCTCCTTTTAACGTCAGGCAAGGCCAATTTATGGGCTTCCTTGTTTCGATCTCTTCTTTTACTGCAACGGCTTTTTGAAGGAAGTGCGAGTTTTCGCTCTTTATTCGGTTGGTTGGTTTGGCTGGTGAGGGTCTTCCTTTTTCTGATGTGGTACACATAAAGAATGACCAAAGCAAGAATGGCTATACCGGCTAAGTCTGAGACTGCGATGGCTACAATTGTGGCTGGTTTTAGCCCACTTTTGGCTTGATTTCGAGTGGAACTTGGACTGTTTCCTGTTGAGTTTAGTTGTGGGGAACTTGACTCCAATGGTTTGGGTATGACTGCAATAGCTGGTGAAGTTGTTGAAATATTTGGTGGAGTAGAGATGGTCGAAGGTATTGAGCAAAGATTTGACAAGGGTTTTCCACAAAGATCCAAATTTCCTCTGAAAAGAATCTGTTTTTTGGCTGAGCAAAGATAGAGACTCTGGGATTGCTCCACTTAGATTGTTGAATGAGAGATCAATACTTGCTTTCACTGGGATTCTCTTTGCAAAAGTTTGTGAAATTGGTCCTGTAAGCTTGTTGTAAGAGAGATTCAAGTAATGCAAATTATCCCCACCAAAATTAAGAGGCAGAGAACCATTGAGTAGATTGGAAGACAGATCTAACACCTCAACAGAATTGAAGCCACTAGGAACATAACCTGAAAAGTAATTAGTCCTTAGAGAAAGAACTGTAAGATTTTGTAAAGCTGTCAAATATCCAGGTACCTTCCCAGCCAAGGCATTATCAGAAAGATTCAACAACTGTAAGCTCTTCAATGCACCGATAGACCCAGGCAACTCACCAGAGATCTCGTTGTTTGAAAGAGAAATCACCTGTAGCTCAGTTGCATTACCAAATGAATTTGGCAACGACCCATTCAAGAAATTGTTGGAGAGATCAAGATGTCTTAGGTGCTCAATGTAGCCAACGTCCGGTGGGATAGAACCCAGAAGCTGGCTATCGGGGAGGACTAAACTTGTGACCCTGAGCATATCTGGTGTTCCTGGCAGGCCTAATTCTGTGCACGTCACTCCTTTCCACAAGCATGGTGTTTTATCTTCATAGTTCCAGGTTTCCAGGACTGATAATGGGTCTCTAAGGATGGAGTACTTGAAAGAAAGCAAAAGCACCCCATCTGTGTTAAGAGCAGAGGTTGGAAGGACAATCCCAAGAAGAAAAAACCCAAAGAAATGAAGATAATTGATGCAACTGGGACTCATGGTTTCTTGAGCTACTGAACCATGCTTAGAGTTGAGCTGCGCTTCACATATTCATAGTCTGAGAAAGAGAGAGAGAGAAGGAGATGGTGACCCACTGCAGTTTGTAGTTGTTCTGGTGACCAAAACGATGAGAATAAAGGATGGACAGATAAAAGCAGTTAATGTAGTTAAAGTGTTGCGGGTTTAATGAATGGAACTTAACTAAACGTGGGACATCACAGAAATTTAGCAGTATCTCTTGTTGATGTTATGTTTTTGGATGTAAGGATGGATAACTGGAGAGTAGAGCTGGTTTGTTTAGATTGGGTTGCAGAGATGGAGGCTACCAAATGTTTAGTCTGTGTACTACATGTAGTCGGTACAATGAAGAGAAACAATAGAAATGGTCCAAATGGAGCCATTGAATTAATATAACTTTAATTAATATATATATATATATATATTAATCTTTGGCATCTGATTACTTAATGGAAAGCAGAGAGGATGGAATCTTGTATCTGCTGCTACAAGACACTTGTGTGAGTTGGAGCTCATCAGATTGCAGAGGGCCCGCCATCCTATTCAACATTGACTTAAATTGACGATCCCATACCAGAAGCCTGTTCTGTTCTTGACAGAAGTGAGAGGGAAGAAGAAGAAATAATTAACGTAGCCAAGATGCATTTCCAGGGCTCAATTCAGAGTAGGTAAATAAATTTCAAGCACGCACTATTTTGCGGTCAAGATGACATATCTATTTGAGACTCCAACACGGAAAAAAAACTATGTAATTGTTTGTGTTTCAATTTTTTTTTTTTTTAAATTTTATTTTTTTTATATTATTTTAATATGCTGATATCAAAAATAATTTTTTAAAAATAAAAAAAATATCATTTTAATACATTTTTAAACAAAAAAACATTTTAAAAAACAACTTTAATTATATTCTTAAATATACCATAATAATAATAATAATAATAATAATAATAATAACAACAACAACAATATCATATTAGAAAAACATGATTGCTTCCATCCCATTATTGTTTCCAAACATTATAAAATAGCAAAATTCTTTTTTTATTAAATTTATTTTGGTTGATACGTAACCTAATTCTATAGTTTTTTTTCCTGAATATTTTTTTTTAAAAAAAAACAAATCTAAGATAGTTTTTATTTCTCAAACCAACTTAGTTCTCTTCGTAGACTTTAATTTTTTTTTGTTAGATAAATATATTAAAACAAGAACTCGAATTTGTATCATGCTCATATCCACACATTGCATAATCATACCATTCCTTTCATATCAATCCACTTTAATCTACACAATAGAATTAGTTTTTTATTTATTTCTTTAGATTTTTCTTTTTTAACTTCATTCAAACGAAAAAAATGTTATTAAATTCCTATACTACACAAAAGAAAGTGAGTAAACTCATTAATCTACAAACATTCCTCCAATTTTTCAGCATGTGAAATATCCAAGTACATGTAACATGAAAGTTCTTACAACCTAAACTAGTTAAGTTAATCCCTATATAGATCAAGCACGCGAAATAGTGGTTTCAAGTCATTATTTGGAGTCGAGGAAAAAGACTCGTCGTATTTTTAACACTTGGAAAGGGGACCTGACCAAGTATATAAGTACACACACACACACACATATATATATATATTTTAATGAAAGTTGGACGCTCATATACTAGTGGTCTGGCAGAGAAAACTACTCCCCTATCCAAAAGCCAGAACAACTACCCTTGTACACACATGAAAAGAAACATCCATGGCCATATCCACTCCTCTTTTCTCCATCTCTCGTGCAGCTCACCACATCCTATCAATTGACAATATTTATTAGAAATACTAGGTTATGGTAATCCCATTATAAAGTTGATAAACAACTCATTATGGCTAGTGCTTTATTTGTGGGGCCATATATGGTGTTTTGTTCCACGCATGCTTGAAATCAAGGAAAGGTTTTCAAAATTCTTTGAACAGCATGAAACCCGAAACCCTAGGTACCTTTAGATCAGAGTCACGGGTTCATATCACTTGAGGTGTTAACCACGAGAACTTTCTCGATGCTCTTCACATCAAACAGTCCCGAAATTTGACGAGCTTCCGAGCAAGGGAGATATACGAAGAGGCCGAGTCAATTTGATCAAATCTTAGGTTACTTTACAGAACATCGTATTTGTATGATAATTTAAGTCAGCTAAACTATGACGAGCATGATTTTGGGAGGAAGATTTGTCTGCCAATTCCGCCATATCAGAATATAGTTCATGTTCGTACGAATAAGTTTGAAAAATTCTTATAGAATGAAGAGCAAATGCTCGCAAATACCATGACTCGTAAATTCATAAATCAAAAGCTCTCGTTAGAATTTAAACTAAAAAAGGCCATGGTACCTGGGGCGAAGGCATAAATTTAGGATCAGGGACCAATATAAAAGAATTTATGGTAAGCTTGAAAAGAAGATAAATGATTTTTGAGAATGCAAAACGTGTATTTCCAGTAAAATAAATTGTCCATTAAAAAGTATAATTTAAAAAAAGAAGCTAAAATGTAAATATTAACCCAATCATCCAACCTAGTTCCAGCCCGGTCAGCATGATCATACTGCGAGGGTTAATTTCTAAGACTACGTCAAAACTACTTGAAGATTCATCGTTCCTTTAAGATCAATCTCATCAATTTATACCACGCCGAAAGTTTATTTCTCTTTATAGCCACCATTTTTTGACGAACCTTACTCGTGAAAATGCATGCCGGCCGGTATTGTTCCATAAACTTGGATTGAGCCTACACGAGAGAACACGACAAAGCTTAACGCCAAAGTGGGGCGTCTCTTGCAGGAGCAAAAAATGGTCTCAGATCCAACTCTCCCACTTCCAAAAAACGGGGCAACGTTTCTGATTTGTCTGAACTGCACGTGTAGATTTCATGGTGTGAAAGTGCCCATCTTTCCTTGGCAAGTCAGGGATGCGATGCCACATAGTGGCACTGCCTTCCTCGATTTTGTAATAAGAACCATTTTTAAGTTACATTAAAAAAATAGTTGTCACTTTAAGTTTGATTCAAAAATTCTAATCAAGAATTTAATTTATACCACATAACTTTATGGATTGACTTCCTTTTTCGTCCAATATTTGATAAAACATTTTTCTGATGATCCTAGATTTTTTCCCTCTCCCTGCACATGCATCTATTTCGGTTTCTCTGTGTTTTATATGAGAATCATCACGCATACTACTATAATATGCTACGGCTCCATTTTACCTATAGCCTTAGGATGCTGGAATCTATTAATCAGGTGCCGCCCTCCATCATCTAGCATGTGCTGCCACTGTTACAAATGTTGGAAATTATGCTGCCATAGATTTGCTCCACCTACCGCTTAATCGATTCATTGAAACCCGTTTCAATTTTAAGCAGATCTAAACTAAGCATTGAAATGTGAATTTATTTTGTCTAGTTTTGACTGGCCGGATTCACACGAAGGCTATGCCCCTTGTGAAAACCAGAGCTACCACCAGTACGGGCCGGCTTAGACAATTAGGACATGATCCAAAGGTTCTTTTCACAATATAATCAACGAGCTTTCAAATTTAATGCCCATGCCAGAAAAGTTCAATGAATGAGTGTAGAAGCTAGATGGGTTTGGTGTCTATTCACATACATTCATAAACTTTATGAAAACGTTACAGAAACTTTTTTTCGATCCAACGGCGGGCTTTACTCTCTTTTTTTTCTTTGTTACTAGAACAATTAACACTTCAGATGACTTCAACCATGTGCCCCTCCTGTTCCTGACTCAAAAGATTTTACTTTCTATGTCACCACTTACCAGCACTGCCCTTTTTTCTAAGCCAGTCTGCTACTGTCCTTGTTTTTCTAGAAATGGTTGAAGATGTATATCTTCCATATGCTCGCAGATTATATCATCTCAACTAACACACAGTTATTTGAAATTAGTCACTCCAAATCATGTTAATCATTGGATCCACATTCGAGCTCAGCGAGAGTCCCAAGAATCTATGGAGCCTGGACTTCACCATGTGCAGATGTTTTGCAACTAAGGATAGTGGCTAAATCAAAGTCTGGCTGTATCCTAACTCAAAATATACCGCTGTTTGCCTCATGATCGAGGATGTAAATGCTGTTTTGAAAGACACATTCAAAGCACGTAAACAACAGGTTTATGCACTCCCCTTCGATCTGGGTTTGTAGCTGGCTGAGTAGAACCAAATCCTAATTCTCTCAGCGTTATAGGCTTATTCATACTGGATTTTAGACATAATATTAGCAGATGATGACCAAGTCATGGCCAGACTGAGCTCATTTCTCGTGCTGTGTAGTAGACACTCACATGAACCCCGCCGGTCAGCTCAATTTCCTGTAGTCTATCCTGAATTAGACAAATTCCGTGAGCTATAGCTAGAAATGTTTTTTCTAGATAGGAAACAACGTAGCTGCATCTCACTCTGTCCAGATTTCCTATCTTTCAAGCATCATCAACATGTGACTGATGAAATACACGGCTTGGATTCTGTGGCAGCAACTAATTTGTCTCATTGACCTATGTATGCACGTGAAATGAAAAGCAACAGTTTTAGATCCGGGTCAGGTAAGGGTATTCATTTCCATTCTTTTTTATTTTTTAATTAAATTTTAGCTGTATCTTTAAACAATTCTCATTTATGTACTTTTAATAAATTAATAATCATTATTTTAAAAATTCAAATACTATCTCATCATTAATGCTCAAATACACGCTAATAATTAACAAAAAGTCTTCTTCATGACATTTTCATTTATTTGTTAAAACCAAGTAATTTATTACATGCTAATCTATAACCTATAAATTAGTTGTTTTTGGATATTTTTTTATAGATTTAAACTGGAAAATAACATGTTTAACAATATATCATATTCAAAACACTTGGGGTTCAAAAAACCAATTGAACCCAAAGTAAATTGAGTTTGGTGGAATACCAAATCCAATATGCTTGGATTCAAATCAATTTAAGTTTGATAAAATATTATACTCAATACATTTGAGTGCAACAATTACCATAACCCAAGATAACATAGGTCTAATGAGATGTCAAACCCAATAAACTTAGGTTCATCTGTCAGCTAAGCCCAAGAAATAATGAGTATAATGGTATGATAAACCTAATATACTTGGGTGCAACTAATCCCAAGAAAACATGGGCCTCGTGAGATGCCACACCCAAGACACTTGGATTCACTCGTTAGATGAACTCAAAGAAACATAAACCCCGTGAGATGTCAAACTAAATATTTTTAGGTTCAACAATCAGTCAAACCTAAAAAAAAAAGGGTCTGATGAGATGTTGACCCAATATATTTGGGTTCAGTTGTCAGTTAAACCTAAAAAAACATAGGCTTGGCAATATATAAGACCTAATATATTTGAGTTCAGCTATTAACTAAACTCAAGGGAACATGAGTCTGACGATATACAAGACCTAGTACGTTTAGTTTCAGTCATCAATTGAACTTAAAAAAAAATGAGTCTAACAACTTGATAAGCCTAATAAATTTGTGTTTAGTCATTAGTTGAACCCAAGAAATATGAGTATGATAAGATGTCAAACCCAACATATTCGAGTTCACTCATCAATTGAACTTGAGGAAACATGGGTCTAGTGATATGTTAGACCCAATATATTTGGAGCAGTCAACTGAACCTAATAAGACATGAGCCTAATGATATATTAAACTCAATATACTTTGGTTAAACCATCAACTGAAACCAATTAAACATAGGCTTAGTTAGATGTCAAATCTAACATACCCGGGTTCACTTATTAGTTGAATCCGAGGAAACATGGGCCTAGTGATATGCTAGATTCAATTTATTTGGAATCGTTAACTGAACCTAATAAAGCATGGGCTTAGTGAATGTTAAACTCAATATATTGTGGTTAAATCGTCAGCTGAACCCAATAAACACATGAGTTTAGCTAGATGCCAAACCCAATAATCATTAGATAAACATAAGAAAACATGGGCTTAGCAAAATGTCAAACTCAATACGCTTTGATTTAGTTATTAGTTGAACCTAAAGAAATATGGTTTTAGCTAAATGTCAAACCTCATAATTGTTAACTGAACATAAAAAAACATGGGTTTGACGAGATTTCAAACCCAATATGTTTAGGTTTATCATAAGCTAAACCTAATGAAACATGAGTATGATGATATGACAAATTCAATATGTTTGAGTTCCGTTGTTTGTTGAGCCCAAGAAACTTAGGTTTGACGATATGCCAAACATAATATATTTGGGTTCAACCATCAGTTGAACCCATTTTTGTGTTGTTTTAATTGAAGTTTTTTTTTTCTAATTTTATCATTCAATATCGAGTCAATTGAGAATTGAACTTCATAATATATTTTGAGGTGTTTTCTATGGGAATATCTTAATTCATGATTAGGGTCTTGGTTTTTTATCTGGTTAAATCTAGTCATTTATTTTTGTAATTAGAATCTTAATCTCATCGTTAAATGTTGGGTCTTATAGAATTGATTGAGAATCAAGCTTCATAATTGATTTGTTTTTCATAAGGATATGTCAATCTCATGATTAAAATCACAAATTCAACAAGTTAATCCAATTTTTTTCCTTTCTATAAAGTTAATTGATTTATTTGGATAATCCTATATAAAACAAATCAAACCAAATTATGAAAATTATTGATGAAATTAAAAAAAAAAAACAATCAATTAAAAAGACACAAAACACCACCCGAATCATCCTAAGTCAACCGATAAAACTGGAGACCCAGGTGATGAGATCATATAACCTCATACAACACAAACCAAAATAAATCATGAAGTCTATTTTTTAATAAAGCCAATATTGAAGAATAAAATTAAAAAAATTCAACTAACCTTATATAAAACAAATCAAAATAAATTATAAATCTCAAATTTTAATGAACTCAATATTGAAGGTTAAATTTTTTTTTTAAAAATCAATTAAAAAGGGACAAAACACCACCAAAGTCAACCCAAGTCAACCAATAAAACCAAAGACCTGGGTCATGGGATCAAATAATCTCAAAGAATGCAAAACAAAATAAATCATGAATTTTAATCTAATCAAACCAGCATTGAAGGATGGAATTAAAAAAATTCAACTAAAATAGGGAAAACAATTTGAGCCCACCAACTTAACTTACGACTCAGGTTATAAGACTGTAATAACCTCATAAGAAACAAATAAAAAAATTAAGAAACTTAATTTCTAAATAACTTAATGTTGAAGAATTAAATTTTAAAAAAATAACAAAAGATATGATCCAAGTCAACTCGGGTAAATCTACTAAACCCGAGTCAGGAGAGTAAGATAATTCCTAAGAAAACAAATAATTTTTTTTGTCAAGTTCAATTTTCAATCAATCTTATGTTGAATGATAAAATTAAAAAAATATATGCAATTAAAAAATAACAAAAAACCTAAGTTAACCTGGTTATGTTGCAGGTCAAATCATATTTTTTATTTATTTAAAAGATATCTTAGTGTTGTTAATTTAGTTTCTGATAGAAGAAAAAAATTGTATGGAGATTAACTTGATATAATCCAATCAACTTGATGAATTTTAAAAATAATTTGAACACACAAAAATAACCCGGATTAACCCAATTTAATTTATTAAACTTGTTACCTACATCATAAAACAAAGACAAACAAACATGTTAAAGGATAAATTAAAAAAAGAACTTAAAAAATTCAAATTCTCCTCCTCAGTTATTTATATCAATAAAGATTTGTGTCGTCTGCATATTGACGACACATTTTCTTTTAGTTCAAGGACGATAAATAGTCGCACGACTAGCTTCTTCATGACCATATTAAACGACATGCAGCTCGTATAAAAAAATCGATTCTTATTTATGAGTCAAGCAAAGTAACCTTTATTCGAACTTGCCTCCTCCACTCACACGTTCGGAAAAAAATGCAAACGCTACTCCTGCCGGCAGTTCGCTCCGGCACGGCGGCATCCGTGGTGGCGGCTCCAACGCCTCCTCTGATCCACCGTGTAAGACACCGACCTCTCCTCCCTCCTCCTAATTCCATCCCAATCTCTCACAAATCCACACAAGTTCTCCCATCATTCTCTTACACTAGCTCATTATTTAGTTATGATCATCTTAGGAACAAAGCACCGAAAAATCTAATTACCCAAACAAACGCTACTAATGCAACTGCTCCTGCTTTCAATTCCCAAAACGATGAGGCAGAAAGGGCAAAACTCGCTCAGGTTCAAACCCTTTCCAAATTCTTAGCTCTAGATTTCCAATGGAAAGCTACTTTACAATTTGAAGTCTAATTTACTAACCCACTTTGTTATGTGGCCATCCATTTGTGTAGTAAAATAAAAGGAGCTGTCTTTTATGAGTTTTATTTTTCTCTTAATTTTATTTTTGTTTTAAGCACTAATTTCTCTCTGCTTAGATGGGGGGGCATGCATGCATTATTTTGGAAACTCATTAGCATGTCAAAAAAATGGAGCTGCCTTTCATATGGGATTTTAATTTTTAAATGTCATTTTCGTTTGCTTTTTGTGTGGTAATTTTTCTCTTTGACTACTAAGAGATGAGGGGGGTGAAGAAAAATCGATGCGAAATGCAAGTTTCTGTGAATAGAAGACTTGAGTTAAGGAAAGGAGCTGCTTTAAAATGGGTTTCTAAATGTCATTTTAGTTTTCCGTTCTTGGTTGCTAATTTTTATATTGGATTACTAAGAAAAATGTGGGAACTGTCGTGCAGACTAGAGTAAGATTATTGTTATTGTGCTTGCAGGTGGCTAAAAGATTAGAGAATACATCAAGGTATTTTAAGCGGTTGGGTAGTCTAGGATTTTGGGGGCAGCTAATATGTAGTACAGTGGCAGCTGTGATTCTTTCCTTTTCTGTGATTGTCACTGGGAAGATCACTTCGCCTCCCACTTTTTATGCTACGCTTGGTGGCATAGCAGCTGCATTCATTTCTGTGTTCTGGTCATTTGGATACATCCGGCTTTCTGAGAAGCTCCGAAAAACTGCCAATGATCCTTCCAAGGTATGTATGCATACTGTTCTAGTTTTTTGGCTATGTGTTATTTGTAATCAGAACAGTGTTTATATTGATCATTCTGAATAATGGTTGTTTCCAAGGATTTTCAACTTAATCATTGGAAAGGACATGTTACTTATGCAGTTGTCATTTATTTTCTGAATGATTTTTTAGTTGTCATTTGTATTATGAATGATTTTTTTTTCTGAGGGTCTCCTCTCGTCTTGAGGTCTTTTGGATTTGGTAACATGATGAGCTTCATGTCAGGCCTCTAACATGGGATGCCAAATTGAGCACGAGTCATGATGCAACTTGCAAAACAAGCCCCTTCTAAACTCAGGCGGCTCTCCGATGCTTAAGTCAACTCAAAAGAGTTACGTGGAGAATTTTAATTTATGAAGAGTTGAATCAATATTTCTGAGAATGAATGTGTAGCTGTTAGGAAAAGAATTCCCCTTTGGGTATTACCTTTGCTAGTATTTATTCTTGGGAATGTACTTCTGTTGGTCTAGTGGCAAGGCAAGGGCTTAGGGTTCATTGTTTACCAATGTTTGAGGTTGACCAATTCATGATGATCCGTGACCTGTTGAAAGTGTTGCTTCGGGTACAACTGTCACCTGTACTGTCATTCTCGCATGAGGTGGATTAAGGTGGGAGTGCCATGTGTCCTTTACAATTGACAAGCAACATGCTATACTGAGAGCCAGTTGCATGTTGTGAGGACCTATAGATTTCTCGTAATTCAACCCTCAGGGGTATCCTGTGTTCGGGCTAGCCACCCCTTATCAGCGATGTGTCTTGACGTGAAGCCTTGGACTGGGCTCTTTCCTTAATGGGTCACCTGGCCTTGGGCCTAATTCTGGTTCATATGTCTTGTCCATTCAGTTTTGCAATAGTTTTTGAAGTCAAGTTAGGGATTAAAAGTAGACAATTGAGATTTCGATAAAGAAAGAGAGGAGGAAATTTAGGTTCTTATAAAAGTGCCCATGTGAGAGTGTGGCAGCTTCTGCTTTTGGATGCTTTTTAAAAGTGTTTTTCGCTTGAAAATGCATCAAAATATTTTTTTTTTCAGATTTGTTTTTTATTTTTGATATTAGCATATCAAAATCAATGAAAAGCACTAAAAAAACATCATTTAATGTATTTTCAGACATTGTTTGGGAAATGGAGACATTGTTTCCTTCTAATGCCATTTGCGGTAGTTTAATGAGAAGTCCAATGTTGAAGTAAGAAACTTAATGGTTGGTTTCACAATGCAGGGGCATGGGAATAGTGTTAGTTTAATGAGAAGTCCAATGTTGAAGTAAGAAACTTAATGGTTGGTTTCACAATGCAGGGGCATGGGATATTGTGTTAAGTGGACATTCAAGTTTAGCAAATATTTCCCTTGGTATCTTTTCTCTTAAAGAGAAGAATGACGACAAGAGGCAGTTAGAGTCTTGGATCCCATTTTGATATCTACAAATAGTCATTGTTGTTTAAAAATGACTGAGGATGTTTAGTTTGTCAATGAGAATCTCTTGAAGGGACTTTCATGCAGTTTGTATTTGCTGACTCATCTTGTATCCTTTTTCTTTGTCTCCCATCTATCTATGTACATTTTTCTTCTTTGTTCACGTGAGTCATTGAACTATATAAGTAAGATGAACTCCATATCATGAAATGGAGTTTTTGAAGTGCAGAAGATCATCAAACTAGTAAACTGCTACTGTTTGTTGGCTTTGGTTGTACAGCTTTTCACTCCTGTTAAAAGAAACAAGTAAAATAGAAAACATACCAATTTTGGATCGCATCTAGGTTCTCAGGAGGATGGTGTGGTCTAGATATGGTGCTAGAATTAAGCACATGAAGTGGCTCCTTTGACTGTCCTACTGTTACATGGACTCTTTTGTTGAAGTTAAATAACCAGATATATATTGTTTACATAATTCTATTTTATTTTTTCTATGCTTAGTGTTCTTTTTATTGTTTATGTTTTCAGGCACCTCCTCGTGCTGATGTTGTGAAAAGCTTGAAAAATGGCATAATACTGAATTTGTTGGGAATGGGTGCTGCCATTCTTGGCATGCAAGCCACAGTTGGATTGTTGGTTGCGAAGGCCCTAACTTCTCCTGCAAATCCTTATTACCAGCAAATCTCTCCTGGTTACAGTCCAGTTCTTGCATTGGATGTATTTTTGGTGCAGGTAAATTTCATACAGATCTAATTACTATGATATTTTAAAGTTCTGCTGACTACAGACTCATGGCAGGAGTTAGGTTCAGAAATCACACTTTGTGCTATTATAAAGTCACTGTAGCTTTATCTTTTTAGCATTCATGCTTTCAGCCAAATGAATCAATGAGAGAGAAAGGATAACTTTAATATTTACTATAGGATGGAAGAAGTAAATTTTTTTTACCTCCTATCAATTTACTAACATGTTCTCTTAACCCAACATTTGTGTTCAGTTAGATAAATCAAGATAACTTTCAATTGGGGTAAACATTTTGGTCCAGGTTGTTTGATCAATATCAATCCTCGCCGTTCTCTTGTGCAGGCATCAGCGAACACCATCCTTTCTCATTTCCTGGGGCTCGTATTCACCTCGGAACTTTTACGCTCAGTGACACTACCACCGTCAGAAAATATTCCGGCCTTTAAGGTGGCATAAGCTTCGTCTACATGATGTTGTAGCTGATGAAGTTGAAGATGGTGATTTTAAAACTTCTGCATGAGACTACAAAATGTGTGCAATTCTAATGGTGATAATTTTGTAGCCTACCGTTCCAATGAAATTTGATTGATTCCAAAACCTCGAGCACTTGGACTTGATATCGTGGTATTAATCAATCCTTTCTACACTCGAGCGTAATAACTGAGCACCAAGGGAGGTTAAAAACCTGTTTCTATGGCACGATTGTTGCAGAACAGCGAGAATTTTGCCTTATCGTGTCGTGGAAGCAGCATAGGAACATGCATTAGTGTATACAGAAGAAACAAGTTTAAGAAGTTGGATAAAGCAAGACACTTGGGAAGCAGCTGGACCCTCCTTCAATCGATAAGAACCACCCAAGATGCTCTGATTGAATTTAATAAAAACCATTGTTTATGGAAAGAAAGAAAGAAAGAAACAAAGAAGAAGATGGTTGTGTTTCAAGACTGAAAGGTCGAAAGACTAGGTGAATCAACGCAGTAAAAAATTACTGCCAGACCCTATATCTGTTATGCCTACAGCTGGAGGGGGTATAGGAAGCGAATACAGCGATAACGTAAAGAGTTGAAGCGATTAAACAAGTACCAAGCTATGGTAACCAGTGTTGTTTATTTAGTTTCGGCTGATATATTTTGTATTAATTAAAAAAATAAGAAAAAACATGCAGTTTAACTGCTTAAAATTTTGGTCCATCTGAAAATTTTGCCCAGGATATTCCGTTTCTATTCTGTACATTCTGTTTTGACCAAAGTATTTTTTAAAATATTAAATAATTTTATAATATTAATCATATTTTTTAATCTGATTGCTAGATTAAGATAAATTTTTATGAAAAATCTTGTGATATATTTATATATATTATGTTAAAATTTAAAAGCAATCAGAGAATATAATAACATTACAAGATTAATAATAGTATTCTTATAATATTATACATGTTCATAATTTTATTCAAAAAAAAAATTTTTTTATGTTTTTTTAGATTAAATTACACAATTCTAAATAATTTTATTTTTTAATTTGAACTAAAAAAAAATTTAATTAATATATATATATATATATATAAAAAAAAATTTATGTTTTTTTAGATTAAATTACACAATTCTAAATAATTTTATTTTTTAATTTGAACTAAAAAAAAATTTAATTAATATATATATATATATATATATATATATATATATATATATATATATATATATATATATATATATAAAAATCGGAACGCTAAAACACTTTAAAGTTTAAACCAAAATATTACATTCCAATTAAAAATAAATAAACAAAATTGACAGCGCCGGTCAATATTAGCGCATAACAAAAAGCTTACTAACCCCTCAAAGAGAGATGTAAGAAAGTGGCTATCATTAACTTCCATTATCAAAAGCTAGTTTCCTCTCCAGAATCTGACGACATTGATCCAGTGGGGATGAAATACTCAAAAATAAAAACAACAGCAAGGACTGACAAAATTACAGATCAAGGGAAACGAAACAATGGCTTTCTTGCAGATAAAAAATAACGAAAAATCTACTGTTCTTCATAGGAGGTATTAATGTTAGTTCTGCTTCTAAAGAGCTACCATGGGTAGCTGATGTTCGATGCTGATGTTGACAGCATCCCAACCAAAAAGAAAAAATTCACCCCTTAACAGCTTCAGATGCTGAAAATCCTTTCACTGAGCGACTAGTCACTGTCTGCTGACCAACTTGAAACCCTGTATCCAAAGATAGTTTACTCGAAATTGTTCAAAGAACAAAAGCCAGAAAGACAGGTAAAACTAAACCACCAGTGACCATATCCATCCAGCGTGAATTGAGTTGTCCAAAATGGTTTTAATTCTGACAACAAATGGAGTATATGGATCCACGTAACAAATAAAGGTAGCAAATTGATGAGCAAGATGAAGGTAGCATGCTGATAAATAGACAACCTAGGACATTCATCCCACCTATCCCGCCTGTAGAGGCTGTTCATGTGGAGATAGTTACAGGGAAGGTCAAAGTAAACAATGCTGCCATGACCAACTAGATGGGAGGATGGCAACAGTGGAAAAACATAGAAGGCAATGAAGTAATGAAAAAGGGATATTAAAAACCTGTGAATCAACATACGATGAAAATACAATCCTAGGAACTTTCACCAGATAAAGCAAATTTGGAGAACAATATTTGTAGTCTTACATTTGTTCAATAGACTCCTAATACTAATCCTGAATGCAAGAATCTTGGAGACATGTATTGGCAAACTTCAGTATGATCTGTGCTGATTAACCTCCTCGTTGCAACATTCATGACAACTCAATTTCTTATGGAAAATGATATTCCAAGGAAGCTTCAAAGAAGGAAAAAAGTATACCAAGTCTAGTCCATTAATTTATCGACATGTTAAATCACAGGTTACTTTCACCGTGTTTACAATTTCAAGCAAAAGTGTTCTAGATATGCTATTTATAATCCACATAAAAATAAAAAAGCAACTAAGACAGCAAATGAGCATGTTTCTCTTCAACATGCATCCAGTGTGGCAAATATGTAATGTTCATTTTACGCAGAAGCTGACAGATCCTCAACATAAAAGTAACATTTACTCAAAATGCCCTTGTCATAAGCAAACTAACTGCAGCCCATTTATAATGAAGACTGCTAACCTAATGGAGGTAAGTTATCTGATTTTTGTAACAAATACTCTACCAGAGCCTTCATCATGTTGCCTAATCAGTCATGTATCCTTCCACAACAATAGCAAAATCATCAGTCTCAACAATAATGCATTGAGAATGCACATGACATTACCAAAATTTCAAACATAATAAAGGCCACAACATGCTTTGGCTCCATATAAAAACACAGCGATAATCTCAGTCAGATGTACACTATTTAGACACGGGCTCAAATGCTTACTAATGAAATTCTTCCTACTTTAGTCTTTATTTATGAGGCAGAGGTAGAGACTTACCTACTGTGTCTTCTTTTCCTTGTTTGATGGTAATGGAATCTTCTTCAAGACAGCATCATCGATTTTCTTATACTGTTCTTGAATTATTTTATGGGCTAAACAAAACTTTTCATCAATGTGGTGCTGGTACTTGTCATATACCAAAGGAACTGAAAGACTAAGAAGAACCCCTGTTGATGTGATCAAATAAAATAAATTAATGTTTGCCCTCATATTATAGACTTCTTAAGAAAAAAACAATTAGCAATAAAGAACTCACCAATGTAGACAAGAGTGAGGAAATTGCAGAGACTACCGATATAAGATGCTACACACAAACCAGAAACAACCTGCAGAACCGTGCATCACACATAAATTCCACCCTCTTGCAATAAAAAAATATAGCCAATTCTTTTGTGGAAAGATAGAAATGGCTACTAACCTGGAGGAAAACCTTCAAATTCTTATCGATCACAATTTCACGCCCAATCGACAAAGCATAATTGGCATACACGTGAATAATACCAGCTGCCTTGGCAACAATCTCCTCGGGAATTTCCAAATTTGGAAGTGGAGGTAATGGCCTAAATCACAACTACTAATAAATATTCATTTTCCTAAAATCCAAAACCACACATGCAAACAAATCTAGATTTCGTTACCCAAACACTGATTGAAAATCAGTAAATAAAATTGAAATTTAAAAATTATCAATGAAACATCTCTCTTTGATGCATATAAACCATTAAAAGAATTAAGACAAAACTAAACAACATCCATAACTAAATTTATAACAATAAAAAAATAAACAAAAAAAATTGCGAACATTTAAAAAGGTGCAAAAAAACATAAAATAATTACCGATTGAGAAGCGAAGCAGATTTAGCCCAAAAGAAGAGAATAACAACAAGAAGGAACAACACGTTAGCCACAAACGATAACAAATTGTAACCAGCTTTCTCAAATAAGATCCACAGAGTTGTTGCAGACACTAAAACACCAACGCTTGCGTACCATCTCTTCCATAACAACACATCAGCCACTACACAATTAACACCAATACTTAACATTAAAATCAAAATTATAGGTTCACATAAAAAAAATCAGATCTATTCAGAATCAAAATGATCCGAGGACGGTATATGGTTTTGATGCACGCAGTATTCCTATACATGCATAAATACGTGTATACGTACAGGTATACCGATACCTGAGCCGCCGCCGAGAGCTTGATGGACGGAGAAGCGACGAGGGGTGACGGATTCGCCCATTGTGGATGAGGTTTAGAGGTACCAAATTCAGAGATCGATCGATGAGATGAGTGATAGAGGAAGTGTGAGGGAAAACTGTAAAATACCAAACGTTGACACTATTAGCGAAACAGATGAGTGACGTGGCACGGTGCAAATTCTAGTTCATAACGTCCGCTGAGGACTTGACGAGGTAGAAATGGGCTGGGTCTGCTTGGAATCAGCCCTGGCGTTAAGGTTTTGTCTCGTCAGATTTTACTTGAAAGATATCGTTGCTTAACATCACTTTCCAGCCACACCTTATAGTAATTACCTCCTGCAGGGATTTTTGCAAGTCATTTATTTATAAATTAATGTTTTCACTATAAATATACTACTGGCAATGCCTCCCTTTTATCTGTAACTTATCATCTGAGTTAAATCAATAATTAGCCTAAGAAATAATTAGTTTTGGTATGCGTGCTGTTTGGCTCTGCTTTTCAACCGGTGTTTGGTCGAAATTTTTATTTTTATTTTTATTTTGCATTTTAAATGAATATATTTTGGTGTTTTTAGATCATTTTGATGTGCTGATGTCAAAAATGATTTTAAAAAAAAAATATTTTGATGTATTTCAGCATGAAAAGCACTCTGAAAAGCTACCGCAACAACATTTCCAAACAGGCCCTTAGTCTTTGAAGTTAATTGCAATCTGATTTATGGCCAACAATTCGAGGTGATGGCTGATTTATGGCATCAGGTTATAGGAAACCATTCATGGAAAACATAATTTGTAGATTTAGATGAGCGAGTAAAACCCCAGTTGTTCCAGGCTCTTACAAGAGATGTTTGCCCCTTAACTCAAACTTAAAACCTGCAATGTAAATTGTAAGCTTTCTGCTATCATGCCATGCCTCTTGAAGACAAGTTGATTTATGGCATCAGGTTGATCCTTGGCAATGATGAAATGAAATTTCATTTTATATGTTTTACCTGGCACTTTGATGATACAATACAACGAACAAGACGAGGGCATCAGGTTGTCCTTGAGAATGCATCAATCAAAGTCGACTCTTTCCTTGTCCAGTTCCATCTCTCTATGGAGAGGCACTTCACCAGTTACATACAAGGGAATCTGACTTAAATAATTAGGAAGTTCGAGCATAACAACTGGAAAGCTGATGAGGTCATTGCCCTAGTTCTGTAAGGATTCCGGCAGAAATCAAGCTTGAATCTAAAAAGATTAGGTGAAGAGCTTGTTTAGTTTCCTGTTTCATTGCCATTATCAGAGTCCTCGTCATCCAAAGATTCTTCTTTCCGGCACTCTTCTCCACCAGCATTTGGTTTCATCTTCTTCTCATTTTTTCTTTGCTTTTTCTTTTGCCTTTTCAAGCGCTTTTTCTCTGTTTGTTCCTCTGCAGCCTTCATCCTTTCCTCTCTCCTCATATTAAACTCAGCTATTTCTTTCCTTCTCTGGTAATCAGCATCCATCCTTGCAAGCCTGTCTTGCTCTTTCCGTCTCATTTGCCGATACTGTTGTGACCCAAAAAATTAAAAAAACAAAATAGTGAGACGCAAATATATGCAAACATGGATATTCACACACACACACACACACACACATGTTTTCCGGCTTCACCAATGAACATATATCCATGTTAAACATTGAGCACACAAATGATACAAAACAACATGGAATTATTAGATAAGTTTAACCTGACATGATTCTTCTTTCAATGACACCAAACACAACTTCAATACAACCCCCAGTCTGTTACAATCCAGTTACTTTGATGGCTATAAACAAAAAGTGGAGTTATGTTCCCATGCATGCAACAACAGAAGCTCTATCAAACTACTAAACTCAATGCCCTTCCGAGAAGAAACAATCATACCTAGTTACAGTCTTCTAACAACTGTGCTAATCAAAAAGGATGAAAAAAACAAATCTTTAACAGTTACCTCAAATAAAGCCCCTGAACCAAAGAGATTTCCTCTGAAGAATCCCCAGCCCCCTCTTTACTAGAACCAACCTTAGACATTTCTCCTACGTGCACATAGTTCATAATCCAGGAAGTCAGTTGATATTATTAAACTAAAAAGTAGCCTGACCATTCACTTAAAAAGTACAGAGAGTAAGCATATCAAATCCCTTTCAGTTGATGGTTGCATCTCACTGCATGGAATGTAGCCAATAAGACTCCAACTCTATGAATAATTTCTATAACCACCAGCTCAATACCTAGGTCTTCCCTTAAATTGTTCATCAATCTAGGAAAAAAGAATGCTGCATCATATGTCCTGACTGGTAACTTTTTCTTTTTCGCTAAAACAACATGAAATCACCAAGTTATCCTGTACATTTAGACATCGGTATTTTGGCTTTTCTATGTTTATGGCAGGTGCCAACGAACCATATATGGAAGAAGAATCCCTTTTTCTAATAGAAGAGGTTCAAAATAAATTTAGCCAATGCATTCCACAAGCAAAGATTATACACTAGGATCACTACTGTCACAATGCCATGAGCATGCATCTCTAATATAAAGCGCTATGGTCATGGCGGAAAAGGTCAGCAAGAATCAATGTTAGTTGCAATTCGTGGCAACGACTGCTAACTCGATACTGCTTAAAACCAAGTTCCATATCACATTCAGTTTCTACAGAATATACTCGTCTAGACAAATGTTAATCAATCCAGCATCGATCTCTCCTAATATCAAACAAATAAAACCCGAATCTTAATCCTGCAGTACAATTATTATTTACTCTTATCTATATAACACCATATACAAAACACTTTAGAAAGTTGCAAACTGAAAAAACTATTACACAAAACTTCTCAGTTTACAATTTAGAAATTAAAAAAGAAATGATCACATTACCTGGTGAAAATCACCGGAACCAGAACCCGCGGAACTACCGGAGGTATTACTAACTCGAACTGGCACATTCTCAAGTATTCTTCGAAGCTTCAACTCTAGGTCCTCCTCATCTTCTTTGAGTATTGGCGCCGTGTACTCCACCAAAGCTGTCGATCCCGCCCTTGCCGCGAGTGGAAGCGGAGGGAGTGCCGGTTTTTTCTTCTCCGGCGCTGCTACTATCTGCAACTCACCGTCCTTGGACCCGCCCGTCGACATTCTGATCCAAAACCCTAATTCCCTGCTTCAGGGTTTCTGTTGTTTTGGATATCGATTTTGTTGTGATTATAAAAAAAAATTGATTGAAAAATAATAGATGGGCTTAATTTAGTGTTAATCGCTCGTTTCGGAGTTCGGAATTCAGCTTGGGTTTAGAGATTTTACGGTGCTCGATTACCAAGCTATCAAAAAATAATTGGAAAAAAAAACTCCAATAAAAGCGCTCGATGTTTTGCTATACATCCACCACCGTTCATCCCCCAGCCTATTCACCCCGTTGGTTATAGTTAACGAAGCTATCACACTCCGTTGGTGGTCATATTTTACTTTTAATAAAAAATCTGAATATACAGATTATATTTTTTAAGATTTAAACTATAAATCAAGAAATTGTCCAATTAAATAAATTAATAATTATATATATAAATAAACAAAATAAAAAAAAAGAATGTAGATCAATATATTTTATATTACAATGGATCATTTATGAAAATCCATTTACAATAAAAAATGACACACATGTAAAATTCTTTAAATAAAAACATTATGCAGAGTTGTACATATTATAAATATTATAAAAGAGTAAATATTTTTTATTTTTTTTAAAATATGTTTCATCTATATAATATATATATAAATATATAAATGAATGACAATAACTTCATAAAAAATTAAACATACTCTATTTAATTAAAAAAATAATTACTATTTCAAAAATACTAAATAAGCCAAAAGAAAGTCACAATAAAAGTTTATTAATCAGAAACACAAATTCAAATATTATTTTAAAAAATACATATAAGAAATAGCAACTTTTCTTTAATGAAATTAGATTAAGCATTGTGGCCCTGGTAAGTCATGACCCATAAAGAAAAGGCCCAGACATGGGCATGGAAGACCAAATCCACACGCACTAGTCTTTTTTATGGAAAGAATGGGGTGGACGATGCATTGTTTATACCATTTTTTTATATATATAAAAAAAATATGACGTGTTGTTCATTAATCTCACAATCCATTTATTAGTGTGGTTGAAAAAACAAGGTTTTTTTTTATGTAAAAACCTATTTTGACTATATAAAAAAAAAGAACACACATTGTGAATATTGTTAAACTAATTCATAACCTTAAAAACCAGGGGGGCATCATAAAAACCAAATTTAACATGAAATAAAAAGCTTTCAAGTTCAAATATGTGTTTTTAGGTGTTTTCAAGGTAACAAAAAAAAAATTAATCTTAATCCCCCCTATCAAACGAAATGTTTTGACACAAAAATGGACTATTTTGGTGACCTAAATCTTTCATGACAACAACTTCCCCTCTTTAACCTGAAATTTGGCGACCTCCTCTCTTATTCACCTAAAAAAGGACTAAATATTAAGAAAATAAAAATTAAGAGCAATTTTTATTTTTAAAAAAGAAAACATTATAAGGATTGGTCAATTAATACCAAAAAAAGATAAGGGGCAAAAATAAATTTCAATGTTGTCATCCATGTTATCTATATTTTTCCAGTCCACTTTCCTTCAATTCAACCCTCCTTTTTTTTTAAAAAAAAATACATGCAGTTGGTTGTTGATTTTATCTCAAATGACTCAATTAGGAGGGGAGGGGGGGCGGGGGGTGTCATGACAAGCTATGGTAAATTGTAAGAAAGAATCGACAAAAAATGGATATTGTAAAAGAGGCACGTGATTTATATCATAGTTAAAAAAAACTAGAGTTTTATTGTCTTAAACTTGCATCGCTTAACTTTATTTATTTTTAAAGATATGTTGTCAAGAAAATTTGTTTTCTTTAGCTTGAATAATATGTCCAACATCAAATTAACAATTAAAAAGAAGAAATGTGACTCCTTTTCACAAAAGCATGCAAAAAGTTTAATTTGAGCCCATGAGTTCTTATGTTTTAATCTATAATCCCTCTTATTTTAGATTAATACATTTTGGTTTTAAAAATTGTTTTTGTCATGTTTCAATCCATGAAGATTGGTATAGAAGTGAAATAGGTCATCAAGAAACTTGAGGACAACTAAAGCTCTTGAGTAACTTAATTTTAATTGTTAATAATTTGATTTGAATGTTTATGAATTAAGCTTTGAGAGAGGAACTCGATTGTGATGGTTTCAACCTTTAATGATATTAGAAAAAAATAGATTAGGTTTGAAGGTTTTATTTAAAAAAAACATTGTTTGAGTATGTATTTTTGAGTTTTTTTGTTGATTAAAACTTGTTTGTGGTTGGAAATTGATTTTGTTACCACTAAAACATGTCATCACTTTAGAGAAGATGCACACATTTTATTTGGATTAAATCTTGCTCACTTTAGAGGTTTGTAACTCTATATTCATGCGTTTGAAGTTATCATCGCTAGGCAAAGCAAGAACAACATTGCTACTAATTACTAATAAAATAGTTGACTTCAAATAAGTGATCTAAGCCCAACTAAAATCAAATTTGATTTTCACAACTCACAAGACAAGGTCTAAAAATACAATATGAAGAGTCCAAGACCATTAAAATATCATTGAGCCGATACAGATGGAGACATTGCTAGTAATTACTTATAAAATAGTTGGCTTCAAATAAGTGATCTAAGCCCAACTAAAATCAAATTTGAATTTCACAACCCACAAGATGAGGTCTAAAAATACAATATGAAGAGTCCAAGACCATTAAAATGTCATTGAGCCGATACAGATGGAGACATTGCTAGTAATTACTTATAAAATAGTTGGCTTCAAATAAGTGATCTAACCCCAACTAAAATCAAATTTGAATTTTAGAACTCACAAGATGAGGTCTAAAAATACAATATGAAGAGTCCAGGACCATTAAAATGTCATTAAGCTGATACAGATGAAAATGGATCCAACAGGGTCTAGTTTGCCTCCTCTACAACAATTTATGCTCTGAGCTATACTAGGTTGGGAATGGATACTGAATAATTTGAAGCGGGTCCAATTTCTATCAGGCTTGAGAGTTGG
Source organism: Salix viminalis (assembly GCA_029228465.1). Lineage (NCBI taxonomy): Eukaryota > Viridiplantae > Streptophyta > Magnoliopsida > Malpighiales > Salicaceae > Salix > Salix viminalis. The sequence continues at coordinate 17,129,981 of CM055441.1, read as the reverse complement.
GACTAGGTTAGGTTTCTTTATCAATAAATGATAAAAAAAAATATTAGGTGAAATAAAATATAAGAATTACATATGTTGTAGCATACATTACAACAAAATAGTAACATTACTTTATATGGTAAGGTTATGGTGGGTTAAAGGTCTTAGGTGATTGTAATTTGGGAGTCTAAAAATGAAAAACCTAACATTATAAGTTGTATAAAAAACCAAGTTTATTCTCAAGAAATTAAGGTAGTTATGCATAATATTGGCCCAAGTTATGCAAGCTTTTCTCTTAGGGGGTGGTGATGTATTTGAAATACTCTTATGAGGTGTCCTTCCTTGAGTATACCTCAAGTGGGAGCTTGATAGCATACCAAGGTCATACATGCGGGCGGGGGCTTGCTCTTATTACTCATAATATTTTAGCTCGATAAAATAAGTAGAATATAGCTCATAATACAAACCAAAGTACTACAAAGAGAAAGTTACCTCCAACCTCATTTCTCCATAAAAATAAAAAAGTCATAAGTTATAAATACATCTTGAGATTTTCAGAACAAACGTTCACAATCAACCTTCTCCATTGTCAATTTTCATACCTCTGTATGCATCTGGGATCACTAAACAATTCTTGATTAATTCATATCATACTAAGAAAATAAAATAAATATCAAAATTAGTGTGTAGTGTGAACGCGTCCACTCAGCTACGATTTTCCGGTGATCACTTTCCCTTCACTTTGAAGTTTCTTCCCTTTTTTATGCCGATGGCCTCCAAAAAGCACTCTCTTTCTCCTTTTTTATACCGATCATGTCACCCGCAACCTTCTTGAATCACATAAATACAAACTCAAAGCGGAATCAATTAACCACCGGCTCGAGAAATTCAAACATCATCATCATCATCATCATGTGCGGTCCTCGGGAAAAGCTAGCACTGGAACATATAAAATCAGAAAAGGAAACATCCTCCATGGTTCCCTGCTCGTTTTTAATAGTTATTTCCACATCCTGTACCCCAGTGCCCAATGCACTTTTATTTCAAACCGAGAACAAACCTAACCGCACCGGCTTGTGCTGCTTTTATTTATGATTAGGGTTCAGCTGCGCTGACTGCTGTTCAGGGAGGCCAGCCGTGCTTAGGTGGCTGTATTCCAAGATAGTATGAATAAAAACTCAGTTTTGATTCTCTTCCCGCAACCTGCAATGAGTGTAGCAGCATGTGAATGCCTAGGGAAAGGAATATCCACCATTTTGTTCTGAAAATGAAACATCCTCGATTATTCCCTAACACGTGCACATTGCTTATATGATAATCTACTCATGCCATGTCCATAACCCAATGCACTTTGCCAATAAATAATACATTTGCAACATGCAAAAATATTATGCTTTCCAACTTCGAGCTTTTTTCAATTATCGGCCTCTACTCTATATATATATATATACACTAGCTAATTGCCCCGCGCGTTGCCGCGGGTATTCTTATGTATATAATTTAACATAATTAAATCCACAACGATCAAAATTATAATTAATGATAAAACAAAAATAAAAATTATTAGCTGGAAAAAATAATTTAATCTGAAAATTTAAAAAAATATATGTTCTATGTTACGGGTTGAGCGAACAATTTTTATAGGATTTGCTGGATCAAAATTAAAATACAATATTTATATATGCAAAATTTAATATAATAAAATTACTCAACATACCTTATCATAACAATAGCAAAATCAAAGCCTTGAAATCAAAAAATATCATTGCTTTTACTGTTATAGCAATAAAAATTATTAAATTATTCTGGAAAAAAAAACTCAAAAACATTAACAATAGAATAAGAGAAACAATTAAATTATTATTATTATTATTATTATTATTATTATTATTATTATTATTATTATTATGTTAATAATGAAAGAAACAAAAATAAATGAAAGACTAAAAATATCCTAGAAACTTTAACAAAAGATTAAAAAAAAAACTATTATTGCTATTAGTGTCAAAACAACAAAAAATATCAAATTATCCGTAGGGAAAAAAAACATTAAAGAAAGAGCAAGCAAGAAAAACAATTTAAGTATTATTATTATTATTATTATTATTATTATTATTATTATTATTATTATTATTATTATTATTATTATTATTATTATTATTATTATGTTAATAATGAAATAAACAAAAATCAATGAAAGACTAAAAATATTCAAGAAACTTTAATAAAAGAAAAAAAAACAGAAGAGTAAGAACAAAAAATAATTAAATTATTATTATTATTATTATTATTATTATTATTATTATTATTATTATTATTATTATTATTATTATTATTATTATTATTGTGTTAAATACACTTATATATACATGGACAAAAGTAAAGATTATTCTAGAAATATAAAAAAATAAAAGTATAAGGGCTGAAATGAAAATCAAATATAAAGGGATTAAATTACAAAATTAAAAGTCAAAGGGTTGAAATGCAAATTACATTTATTGTCAATTGAAATCAGATGAAAAAATTGCAAAAATCGGAACTTCTGTACCAAATTAATTGAGGTATATACAGCCAATCCGGAAATCAAAAGTAGGAGGACCGAAGTGAATCTTTAACATTCAATTAATTAAAATCGGAGGACCCAATCGAACTAAATCAAAACTTATATAACAGAAATTAGGACCAAAAACCAAATTAAAAGTCAAGGGACCGAAGTGAAAAGTAAAAAACAATGGGGGACTCTCCTGCATATTTACGTGCAAGAGAGAGAGAAACGTGGCCGGCGGCTTTAACCGGCCTCCGCCGCGTCCACGGACATTTTTAGGTGACACGCGCCACCGCGGGAGGAAGACCACGATGAGGCGCATCGAAGAGGACTCCGGTAGACAATTCCCGACCACCGTATGACGCCGCACGCGCCACCTAAACAGGGCGTGAGGTGAAAAACCGTCTGGCGCGTGCGCCGCACGCCCTGACAGACACCGAATTTTAAATTGAAAAAATAGGGTCAATTACCGTTCTGGCCCTGGACCCAATTCATTGTTTTTGTCTTATTAGGAGCTATAACCGTATTTAGCCATTTCAGAAAATATTAAAAAAACAAAAAATTGCGGCGGACCGGTCCGACCACGCGCAATTACGTCGGTGCCCCTCAGGCGAAGCCATTGTTTTGTCTTATTAGCAGGGGTGAAACCGTTAATACACTGTTCACAACTAATTATTTTTTTTAAAAAAAGGAAAATCCAAAAATAGCCCCATTTAACCTGCACATTTTGCCGCGTGGATGAAGGCCAAAAACGTCTCCACACTGTCGCAATCCACAGTGATTTTAGAGAGGATATACAGTGCAACAGGCCACGACTATTAGATGTTTTGTAATATATAAATGATATTGTGGTAAGGGAATTATATATTGTTACTTATTCCCATTTGTAATATGAAAGATTCATTATATACTTTATTAAATTTAATATAATATAACACTTGTTTGAGGTGATGGTCATTTTATTCGTGTTGGAGAGTGTGTTTGAAATTGTTTTTTACTCTGAAATCTATCAAATAATATATTTTTTATTTTTTTTAAATTTATTATTGATATAGAATATCAAAATGATATAGTAATATAAAAAATATTAAAATTAAAAATTAAAATTTTAATCTTTTCAAAAAAACATTGCGAAACAAACAGTCAATTGATGTCACTTCTCTAATTCCTTATCTGCTCACCCCCTGTAACACTCCGCAATTGACTAAAAGACAAAAACATCGCGTAACTGCGCTCTAGCCTGTCCAGTCAAGCTTATCCTCTTAACACCGAACAAATGTGCGTTGTTGATTTTTAAAGGTAAAAAATGATTTATTTTTAATATTAATACATCATAAGAATATTAAAGAAATAATTAACGTAATATCTCATCCTAGTTGCTTCCTAGGGTTGTTTTCATCCGCTAGCATGTCTGATCAATTCGACTTTTTTCAATTTTATTTTAATTAATCTGAACTCCTTTAGCGACCTGATGTGCCATTCAATTTCTGTCACTCAACAGTTAAATACGAGAAGTTTTAGTTCCAGCCAGCCCAATTATTCACCGTTGTTTTTTTTTTTAAATAATAATAATATATAAATATACATATTCTTTCGAAATAATAAATATAAAAAAATTAAAGGATAAAATAAAAATACTTATTTTTTCTTTAAAAAAAATTGAGTTTAATATATCAAATTTGTAACTCAAGTCATCCATTGATTATACGTCAGCTAGATACATGATAATTCTCTTACATCAAACAATATATAGGTGCTCAATATTTATAATTTGTAAAGCATGAGGTCCACAATAAACTTTTTTTCCAAAGTTTAAAAAACCCATCAAACTCCTTTATGTTTTCACTTTCATCCCATGTCTTTTAATCTTATCTTTTTTTAATAAATTATTTTAAATTGGCCTACAATTTGATCCTATAATGACATGAATAAAATATTGAAGAAGTGTTTTGTGAGAGGATTTAAAATATAATTTTGCGAGGTAAATCCTCCAAATGTTTTAATATTTGTTAAAATAAAAATATAACAATTCATCTAAATTTGGATCCTTGACATCAAAGAGTTGTAGGAGGTAAATAATATCATAACAAACCCAAATATCTCATAATTTGTTATTACAAAATACTTGACTTGCAATCTTTAGCTCTTCCTTGTTAATGTGTAATTGGCTAAGTCTATTGAAATTTATAACTTGCTAGGTTGATTGAAGAAGGGTGGACAATGATATAAAATCACTACTAGTTATATTTTATATTAATTTTTTGATTAATAAATCTAGAGTAAAAATAAATTTCATGAAGAAAAATAGTATATAAATTAATAAAATCAAAAGATTTCTATTATATACATTGTGCCTTTATGCTCTTAGTCAATGCTCTATCCAGTATAACATTGTTGTTGATTTTTTTTTTCATCTCGTTTTAAATGTCTCTCATTTTTTATTTACAAAATCTAGGTCTATTTTTCATTTATGATCACTAACACAAAGAAAATACGTGTAGTTATCGATTTTTTTTCTCGTATTTGGGTTAAAAATTCAAAATTAGATGACGAAATCTACAAAAGTTTTAATTTTTTAATATATCTTTTAAAAAATCCTTCAAATTCCCAAGCTTGCCGAGTTTTGAATTAGATTCCCAGCGACCCAATGATCTACGTGGCAGTTATACAGTAGTATAATGTAAAACCGGTAACTGAAAAATACCGGTACCCACATTCCAAATCCACTTATTTTTCTTAACCGGCTCCATGCCTTCTCCTAACCCTTCCTCTTATAAATCACCCCACCTCCTGGTCGTCGTCGTCGTCGTCGTCGTTTCCAATACAAGGGAACCTCTCTTTCTGAAAAACAATCATCTCATCTTTTAATTTTTTAGGGTTTTCGATGAATTGCTATCAGGTTAAGGGACCTTGGAGCCCGGAAGAGGACGCGCTATTGAAGCATTTGGTGATAAAACACGGGCCGCGCAACTGGACAATGATAGCAAGAGCAGTACCAGGCCGGTCCGGGAAATCTTGCAGGTTACGATGGTGTAATCAGTTGTCACCGGTGGTAGAGCACAGAGAGTTTACACCAGAAGAAGATGAGATCATCATAAACGCTCACATCGAGTATGGTAATAGATGGGCTGCCATCGCAAGACTCCTTGATGGGCGTACGGACAACGCAATCAAGAATCATTGGAACTCCAGGTTGAAGAGGAAATACGCGGACTTGATTGTAAATGGCGGAATGGTTAGTGAAGATGGAGTGAGGGATAAATCTGCTAAATCGGTTATGTCGTCTTCTGTTCTCGAGAGGGCTGATAGTACTCCTTCGGGATCTGAAGTTAGCGATGCTGGGTTATTGGGGACGTCATTGTCGTCGGTACAAGAGAACGTGCCGGTTGTTGAAAGTGGGATTAGTAACAATGCTGACGTTTCGACTGAACTTACGTTGTCCGTTGCGGGGATGAAATCTGGACAGCCGGGGAGAGATTGGGTGGGCGATAAAGGATTGCTAACAGGAGATGCTGAGAAAACGACGACGTTGTCGCCGGAGTTGTTAGCAGTTATTCAGGAGATGGTTAGAAAGGAAGTGAGGAATGTTATGGCTGGGAGTGGTTAGGATTGATGGAATTAAGGTTAAATAGAACTGGTTAACAAATGAGTTAGGAAGGTGTTTTGTTTTGCTGGTTGTGGGACAAAAATGAAATAATTTTTTGATGAACAATATTGCAAGGGAAAATCTAGATCACAGTGATGTTGTTTCGAGGAAAATAAATGTTGTTTCTCATTCAAAATTAATGTTGTTTCGAGGAAAATTCATCTGGGAAAAAAATTTCGTTAATGTTTTACTGGGAATAAATTTGTTTCTTTTTAATGATTTTATTAGCCAGTTATTTTTTTCTTCTTCCCACTACCCTGCTTTGGCTGTAGTATCGAGCTAGTCAGTTCAACTGCGATTCCGCAATGGATAGGATTAGATTTTGTTTTACGCAGAAAAGAATATGGAAGCTTTATAAACATATTTTATGGTGGAGTTTTAAATGCGAAGTGAAAGTAAGTTAATATATAAATTTAATAAAGTAAATCTAGAATTATATTTATTTATAAATTTAACTAAAAAGAATAAAATCTCCTCAAATACAATAAATAAATAAATAAATTAAATTCCAATTATTACCTATCTATATCAGCAATAAGAAAAAAAAACAGAATAAAGAACCTAAAAAGGCCACAATCATTTCCCCGTTGCTCAGAGCCAAAGCCCAGTACTAAAACCACGCTTTAAATACCATCTTAAAAGAGAAAAACTTGGCCCAGTAAATCCTTCGCTCCATTTGGTTTCTGAGAGGGGAGGCTCTGCACAAAGTGGAGCCGTCGTCGTTTTAACGTTTTTTCTTCTCGCTATCTCAAAACAGAAACAAAGAGAAGAAAGCCGGGCGAAAATTCTCAATCTCCACAGATCTCCAGTGAAGCAAAAACCACTGTACCTCAAATCACAGAGGAGAAAAGCAGAAGCAAATCATCAAACGTATTAGTACGTATACAAGAAAAGATGCTGCCTACAACATCGAAAGGGGCGTACATCATCGTCCTCCAGTTCTCGAGTTAACTCCCCCACTTTCCCTCAGTACCTCCGTCGAATTATCAAGGTCCTCTCGTCTATCAAGATCTGACTTCCTTGTTACTATTTCTCATTTTTACCCGATCCAATTCTCAAAACCACCTTCTCGATTGTCAATTGCTTTCTCATATTGTGAATTTCCCTCTGTGAATTGTGTGATCTCGCGGCCAGCTATTAAATATGGTTGCAATGGCGCATTCCTCATCCAAGAGTCTTTAATGACTCTGTGCTTTTCCTCATTAATGAATTTTAAGGGGCTTTTATTATTTATTTTTTGGATGCCTCGTTGGGAGTTTAGGAGGGTTCATTTCTGTAGTGTTTGGTGCTCGTCAATGTTACGGAGAAATCTGCGCATGCATCATGGAGTATTGATGTTGACATCTGCTTTGATTATGCTTAAAGTGTGGATATCGGCATTTATAAACCCTTGTATTTTTGCTCTGCAATGCAGTGGCAACAAATGGACATTGAATACACTTTCTGGCAAATGCTTTACTTGTGCACCTCACCGAAAGTTGTGTAAGTTTGCTTCACTTGAACTTACTCGCTACTGTCATTGCTGTTATGAGTATGATTAGGATTATGTTATCTTTTTATTGGTGTATAGTTGGAAAGACGAGTTTTGAATCAGAAAGAACCACAAGGATTAGGAGCATTGAGATTGTGATACCATCGTATTTTTTTTATATTTTATTTTCTACAAAACTGGCATGTAGAAGGGGAAAACCTTTACTTTTAACATTGACTCAAACTTTGAATTAAGTTATTTATAACAATTTTGTTTACTTTCTAGCTGGGAAGTTTCTAATTGAGTTATTATGTTCTGCATGCAGCTATCAGCATACTAAGTTTCACAAACGTAAGTTCATCTCCAAGTATAGAATCTCTTATTTTCTCACTTGATGGTTGGCGACTAGAAACTGTTATTTTCCTGTGGTACAAGGTTATTTGGAAATCAGAAAAGCTTATTGACTGTTTTTTTTTAATATTTTTTCTTGTTGAATTTCATGCCCCAAAAGTTTCAAATGCAATATTGCTTGATAATCTGATGCCTTGGATATTATATTTGATTGTCTTTCTGGTTTAAATTTTACCGAGCACTCACTGGAAGTCTAGAACTATGAGATTTTCTGTAGAAAATTACATGCAATTTGAAAAAAATTACTTTGCTTTTTTTTTTCTTCTTCCAGAAACTAAGAATCAATGGGCACGTGATGACCCTGCTTTTGTTGTTATCTCCAGCCTCCTTTTGGCAGTCGCAACTTTGGCTTATTGTGCTGCGTAAGTTTCCTGCCTTTAGGAACCTCTCCTGATTGACTGTTATAATGATGGTAGAAAATAACAAATGGCTTTCAAGCTCTCATCCTTTTTTTAATGAGAGACCTTCCAGGACCTCCTTTGTTTGAATTTATTGAAATTTGAAGCCTGTAGCTGTTAATTATGAGTATGCATGACGAGACAATGCTCTTGGATGTCTAACTTCTTCCATGTTTGGTAATGCTGCATATGCATGATTAGGCTGCATTTTGAATTTCGAAATTCTTCCAAGTTAGCAATGTTATGGAAAAAACTTTTCTTTAGAGCATTTCGTTTTCTAGCCCTAGTTACTTATATATTATTTTGTTTTCTATTGCTGCATTCAAGGAGTTATTTGAGTGTTCCCTTCAGATTAAATCTTTGTTTGTCTCTCACTTTTCATTTCAGGTATGATCACAGTGCTGGACATGCTGTTTTTCGTAGTTATTTCTGTAGTACTTTTTCATTTTTTGATTACTGGAGCTGGTCTGGCTACATGTTGTTGGTAAGAACCACTCTCCACCTGATAGTAAATAGGTGCTTATCTTGTTTTTCAGCTCTCCCATTGTTTTGAATGCCCATATTAATAAATTAAATGACCATGTAAATGTAAATTTGGCAGTTTAATAAATATATCTTCTCTTTTTTTGGTCTTTAATAACCTGCACATTTCATGTTTGCAGCCATTGCCACAGGCCTTGCACATGATCATTTAGTTGGTGAATTATATCTTGTCAATTGAAGCCAATGAAAGAATTGGCCTTTTACATGTGTGAAATTACAATGGAGAGAGAAGAGATTTGTACCATTAGTAATATAATGCTTTGTGTATAATTAGATAATTGAGATACTTGTTCTGAAATCTTAAACTTGTAAAGTCTTCAATTCTCCAAAATTATTGTTTTACCCACCTGGAGATGACATTAATTGCCTTTGGTGATTCTTTCCCTTTTTGTGAGAATTTAATCCTAGATAAAGAAACTAATTCTGGATTTCTTTCACTGATGCTTTTTTTTTCTTTCTTCATTTATAAATTAGATCTTTCACTTCTTATTTTCATTCCTCTGCTTGTGTGATTAGATGATCTCAAACGTAGATGTTACATCAGGCTTGCCTAATAGTGATTATATTTCTCAATTCCATACAGGCTCCTAACTAATGCTTACCTTCGGGAGGAGGCTCCAAATAGTCATGTTGTTGAGCAACGGGTTGAATGGCAAGTCTAGAATTTCCTGCTGTTGGTTGTTTTAGAAAATATGGTCTTAACAAGTGTATGCATGTGAATTGTTTGCAAGTCATTATAGATTTGTGCATTTCTGTCTCTGATGTTTTTATAGATTCTATTCATCTCGCTTTGATATTCCTCATTAATAACACTTAGTGCTGATCCCCTTTTGTCATTCTGCTTTCTGGTTGAAGGCTATATGCGTTTGATGTGCACTGCAATTCTTTCTTCCCAATGTTTGTCATGCTTTATGGTAAGTGCTATGTTCATGTGTTTCAGCTTGTAGTTCTTGAATCTCAGTTTATGCTACCACAGTATTACTAATGGCCTGGTATTTATTGCAGTTTTTCATTATTTCCTGTCACCCGTTCTGGTTGCCCATGGTTTCATACCTGTATTGCTGTCGAACCTTCTGTTCATGGTTGCAGCCTCGTATTATCATTACCTCAACTTTTTAGGCTATTATGGTGAGCTAAATTTTCATAGTATCTGATTTAATGCTTTTCTGAACAGTTTTTTTTCCCTATAAGATCCTTGAAAGATCACTAGTATGCAAATTATGTAGACACAACTCAAGGTCTTGGATGAATTGGTTTCCATGTCATTACCACCTCAATTAAGTGTTTTGAGCAGCATTTTGGACCTAGATTGAACTGGAATGCTAAACCTGTTGCCTTAAAGTGTCGTCTTTCCCTTGTCTGAGTTAGAGCCTCTACCTGTTCTTGATCTGAGCCTGAGTTGGACTGTGTTGACTTGGTCAGACTGATTACCCAGGTGGAAACCCTTGTTGAATTTCTGGAATTTCATCTTATTTATCTTTCAAGATTCATCATTACATATTCTCTTGTAGCCCTGGCCCAAGGCTGTGGAAATTAAAGTGTACAAACGCTGGTATTAAACATGATGACACTATTGCCAAGGATGTTTTGATGTAATCACATCATTTTTTTTTAATGAAATAAATGACGTATGAGATATGTTTACAGCTAGTAATAGTATAATAAACCGCACACATGTTATACATAAATAATAAAAGAGTTAAATGATAGAATATAAAAATTGCAGCTGCTTAGCTTTTTTGCATGAATAAATAGGTTTTGAGGTGGACATGAATGGCATTTAGGATATAGGTTTAGTTGAATACGTTGCCATCAAAAGATCCGTAGTATATTTCTACTCCAGTATGATCCTGGATGAAGTTCTGACACCTTGCCCTCCTGTTCTTTCTGGTCCAATCACTGGATCGGTTTTTGAAACACTGGTTCTTAGTGGCAGGAGCTCACTGCCTGAAATCCAGTGATTCTTTTCCACATCCAGAAAACAAAAGAAAGTCCTTGCTGAAAGGTTGCTAAACATGTAATGTTGAAGGTTTTGCCTGGATATGGGTTCCCAAACTTGGTTGGCAATGAATTTTTTTTTGCAGTAACGATACAGATGCTGATAACCTTAATCAATCGAGGGTACTGATAACATGTCTTTCTAAATCATTGCAGTGTTACCCTTTCTGGAGAGAACAGCATTTTTCCTCTATCCAATCGGTTTTGTCATTGTCCTATCACCCATTTGTAAGTACTTGAGTGCAATTTCTCACTGGACCTTGGTATCAGGTTGTTTTGTATCTCAACCTCTTAGTTCTTTCAACATTGCAGTGATTTTAAGTGGCTTCAATCCTTCAAGATATTTTATGAATGTGTACTTTAGTCAAAGGGTGTGATTAACTAAGCTAAAACCTCGGGGGGTCATATATGTGATGAGAGATAGTTCAGAGACTGCATCAACAATTGGCTGGCCATAATTTTTTCACATATACATGTAGTAAAGGTGACGGAGGATTGCAAAATGAAAATCTTTGTAGCTTTCTTGTAGGCCGTTTCCCATTGCAAGTGGAAATCAAACCGATTGAAGTCAGGTTAGAATCGTTTTTTTTTTGACAGTCAATATCATTGTTCAAGCAGATCCATTGAATGTAATGATTTGCAGATGTCAATTCTGTGTTTTCCATGGTCTTTTATCTGAAAACTTGAAGATGATAATCCCTTTTCACGATGGAAATTGTATGCATCTTGTGCATCCTACAACTGTGGCCAAGTATCTGAATGTTATTATCAAAATGAAATCCATAATGTGATAGCCATTACTTTTGGTGCTGACATATTTGATAAATGCTGCTGAGTGGTAGCTGCGATGGATTTTTATTTTAACTTGGTATCGCTCTTTTACTATTTTTTTAATTTAAATTGAATTTTAAAAGTGTATATATAAGTATATTTTTTAAAAAACCCATTCAACCATTTTATATTCCTCGCCTCTCTTTTTTTCGTTCTTTTCTTTTAACGAATAGTCTGATCCTCTCTTTTCTGGATTCATGGAATTTTTCCTTTTTCTATATTTGCTCTAATTATTAGGTTATTGTTTGTTTGATAATGTGATTTATATTATTTTTTATTTAAAATATATTAAAATCCTATTATTTTATTTATTTTTTATACTAGTACATCAAAATCATAAAAAAATATAAAAAATCATCAAAATCATCCATGACCTCTACATGCTGCTGGATCCAGCGATGTGGATGGGGCGGGTGCAACTTGCCACACTCATTGCGTGCAGTTGAAGGGTGAACTTCCAAATTTCTTTGAGAATTTGGCAGAATATCATTCCAAGTCTTTTACGTTCCAAACCACAAATTAGAAAGATTTGTCAAATATTCAAAAGTTCAACAAATAAGACTTCATGCTACAATAATTTCTTCGGTAAGTTTGTTATCTTTCTTTGTCACCGGAGACCCGGGACAGATCACCAGAAGTATTACGCATTAAATTATAAGGTAAAACATACCGATCAATGAAAATAAGAAAACAACCAAACTTCTTTTTTCCCCCAAAAGCAAAGAACAAGGGGCCACAATTCAACCACAAAACATATCACTCCAAAATACAGTCACATCTGAAGCAGGTGTAAATGGGTTTCGAGTTTGGTCTTAACATGAACAACAGTTTTGTTCAAGGACTGAGTTTGCTGCCAGCAACATCGACAACAAATCTGTATCTCACGTCATTTTTCTCGAGCCTTTCGAATGCAGTGTTGATATAATCCATTTTGATCACTTCAATCATGGAGGTCAATCCCTTTTCCTTGCAGAACTCAAGCATCTCCTCTGTTTCCTTCATGCTCCCTATGAAACTCCCGGTGATCGACTTTCTCCCTACACAAAAAATCGCAGAAGAACAAAACAGAGCACCTTATCAGGGACTATGGATAATAACAATTTTTTTCCTGATATCTTCTTAAATGAAATATTTAAAGTAAATGGGGAGAGACACACCAATCATAACCATAGGTGTAAGAAACTGCAACGGGGCATTGATCACACCCATCAAGATCAACTTGCCATCAAGTTTCAGTAAAGAAAGGCAAGGCTCGAGAGGATGAACCACAGGCACAGTATCGATGATATAATCGAGTGAATCAGCTGCTTTTTCAACGCCTTCCCCGTCGGAGCTGACCAGGTATTCATCGGCACCAAGATGTTCCAAGGCCTCCTCCCTCTTCTTATCGGAAGAACTAATCACAGTTACATGGTGTCCCATAGCCTTTGCTATCTTCACTCCCATGTGTCCTACTCCTCCAAGTCCTAAAATCCCTCCTCGGAGCCCACTCTTGTTCAATCCAAAGTGTTTTAGTGGACTGTAAACTGTCAATCCAGCGCACAGCAGCGGTGCTGCTTGTTCCGGTGACATCCCGTCGGGAATTTTCACCACAAACCTAAGGAAAATATCAAATTTTATCAAAACAGGCACAGGCTTTGCTTAATCAGCAAATTGAGCAAGGAAATTATACATTTCTACTGAAGAGTGAAGAGGGTTTTTTCATTTTTTATCCTAGGGTCAGTGAGGATTTTACCGGTGTAAGAACTAACATTTTCTGACCCTACACAACTCAGTTACTGAATTCTAATTTTCTTTCCACTACAGGCCTAAATTATATGGAGACAAAAACCCATTGGTTATCTGCGCGCAAAATTCATATGCGCTGACGTGATGCTTCTCCACAGTAAGAAAAAGGTTGCAGCTTTAGTTTCTTCAACATAATACGATGCACGAAGAACAGTATTAAATGAAAAGGTTGCAAGTTATGATCAAGTCCAAATAAAGAAAACTAGATATTTCCAAGCTAACCAAAGAAAACAATCAATCTAATGACTTTAAAGGGCTTAAAATGTTTTGATTATTACTTTTGATCGACAACCATGGATTCAGCGAAGCCACCTTGAGTGGGTTTTCCGTCAGTGTAGACATCATTGTAAGACCAAATTTTCTTGTTGCAGTATTGCTCAATGTCTGATTTGCATGGATGGCAATTCCTGCAGCTTCCAACAATAGCTCCAACACCAACAACATCTCCAGCTTTGAACTTTGTCACATCTGATCCCACCTCAACAACCTCACCAACTACTTCATGGCTATAGAATACACCAAAACACCAGTGGGCATCGTTAAAGTAAAAGGAAAATAAATAAACATACAAACACTAATTAAATATTGTTTAGAGATTTGTGTGCGTGTTGTGTGTTTTTGCCACTATGGGAAATACAGAAGAGTGGGTTTTTAATTCAAGTACCCTGGGACCATAGGATAGCGAGACATGCCAAGATCATTTTTGATTTGGTGGATATCAGTATGGCAAATTCCACAGGAGATAACCTTGATATAAACATCTTCTGGGCCTGTACTTCTGCGATCAAAGAAAGCAACAAAAAATTAACAGAATTTAGAGGCAAAACACTATATTAGTAGTTTCCACAGATGCATCGCAATACTGGTGTCAACTAAAGAAATAGATTGAAGAACATATGTTACCTGAGACTATAGGTGTAAGGAGAGAGATGCCCAGTTGCATCTTTTGCTGCCCATCCCATAACTTTTTTCTCTGTTTCAAGGCCACCCATTTTCTTGAAACAACCTGGTTAAGGCCTGAGGGAGAGGCCAAGCAATGAGTTTTGTACTTCTAGCTTGTGTCTTCTCGATGAAAGGCGAAAGCTAACCTGGCAATAGAAAGACGAGGACATCTCGGCATATTTGAAGGGTTGTGGTGGTAGGTGAAACGGCGACAGCCTCTGCTTCCACAGACACGGGTCACCTTTTCTTGCCACCATTAAGATGAAAATCAAGTGAATACTGTCCACCAGATTAAAATAATGGTGGGTCCTCCATTGTACTGACTGGCCCATGGCTTTGAAACGAAAGAGAACGTAATGATTAGAAACACTGAAACTGAAACCTTGACGAAATTCCATGCATCATGCATATGTCACTAACTGAGCACTTATTAAAGGAATTTACAGGCTACTTATACCAGATGTACTGCTGAGTGGTGACCATACACCCATGTATTTATACAAACTGAAGCAATCAAGCAATAGAGAAAGGAACCATTTTGAATTTTTGATAGGTAGGTATTTGATGACCACCTACTGGAAAATGAAAATGTTGAAAATTCACGAATCTTTTCATTCGTATACTACCAACCTGTTAAAATGGTCCAAAAAACCTGCTGGCAGCAGCATTATTAATAAACTAGAGCTCGTTGCAAATTTAAAATTTCTAGATTATATCCCATATGTCACAAACCATGTTGCTTGTTCATAAGTTCCCAGAAAAAAAACACATCACAATTGAACTAATTAAGATCTCCTCGTATTTGGAGTACAGTGCAAAACCTCATCTGCAAAAATGAAGCAATTTAGTTTTTGCTAGTCAAGTGTAGGCGATACTGTTTATCATGTTCTACCATGAAAATATTTGCACTCAGAGTTGCTACCCAGTCATCTACATTTGTTTTTGTGTTATTCTCTGTAAGGATCACAGGATCTCAAGGAAGTATTCTTTTCATCCAAATTTAAATATAGATGATTACGCTTGGCCCTGCAAAAGGTCATCAGCCCAAGAACTCCGCCACCAGCATTTCCATGCTTGGAATTTCAGGATCACTGAAAGTAATGCCCCAATTTCATTCCTCGATTTGCTTCGAATCTTTCTAAACAGTTTCACCCACCCACTACTTCGACAATTTCTAAGCAGCCAGAGACTTTATTGGAAGACACCCACCTTGGCATACGAGTCCTAATTAGAAGGAAGAAAAATGGAAGCATTCACATGAGGAAATTCAAGTTCCAAGATGAGAAATTGCGGAAAGCGACTGTAATCTTTTGCTTGAATAAGGTCTGATCATGGAGAGAACATACAAGTATTTCTCATAATATTCTTCAAAAACTTTTGCACATTGGAACTAAATCTTTTTCAATGGACACAAATCATCTATATCTAAATTGATATTGATGAAACATTTATTTTATTTTAACATGAAAAAATACGGCGAAAGCAAATCAACTGGCAAGGTTATATAAGTGCGAAAACCCCCCGAAACTTGTTAATAAGGAACGAAAAGGTGAGGAAAACATTATCAAATAAATAAATAAATAAATTAGTCATTTATATCCTTGTCGGCATGAGAGGCCATCTCCTGCTTGGCTGTTTCAGTTAGTGGGATGTGAATTGAAAAATATTATTAAAAAACTAAAATAATATTTTTAAGTTAAAAAATCATTTCTACATATTTGATTAAAAAAGTCAAAAAACTGTTTAATATATTTATACGGAAAAAAATGGTTTTGATTGTACCTGTATTAATAATAAATAATTATATCAATATTATATATATTAAAATAGAATTAACTTCTCTAAATGATTTTTTCCCATTAGAGTGCAAATATAAAAAATGCTATATTTATATTATTTAAAAAATCATATTATTAATTTGATTTCTCTAAATAATTTTTTTCTCTTGGAGATGCTTCAAAGAATTTGTTTTTATTGTGATATTAGGTTCGAGCTTTATGATTATTAATATGATAGCCACTAAAAAATTATATAATTATTAACTTTAAAACTCATGAGATTTATCGAGCTACATACAAGTTGATATCTATATTAATAATAAAAAAAAACACAATCAGGAATATCATTGATTTTAAACGAAAGGTGTTTTTGAAACCGTCGAGATGCATATTTGTTTAGTCAAGAAAAAGGAAGGCAGAGACAAATAATGAAGATTCCATCACGGGAAGAAATAATGTTTGTTTCTAAACTAGATTAGTGCCCGCGTAACCTCGTACGCCAAACTATTTTTTTTAATAAAAAAACAATAATATTTTAAAAAATAATTGAAATTCAATATATAAATAAAATATGATAATACAAAAAAGAAGTCAACAATAACAAAAAATAAATGAATAAAATATTATTCTGGCAAAGATGGGTTAACATGTGAAATTCGTAACTTAAACATGAAATATATTAAAATAACATGTTTATAGTGCTTCTTATATTATGAGATCAAGATGATTTATAATTTTTTTTTAAGATAAATAAAAATAAAATTGCAAAAATTAAGAGACAAATATAAATAAATATATTTAATAGCACAATACTGATTATTTACCTAAGTATGTTTAATTATTTATTTTATTAGAATTATTTTTGGTAATAGAAATTGATAGAGATATAAATTTATTGAATAAAAGAAAATAAATAAAATATTATATAATATTTAACATATTAAAAATACCATAAAAATAAGCATTTTTAATTTATAAAAATAAATTTAATTTATATCAAATACATAAAAAATTAAAAATCCATATTAAACCTATGAAAGATTAAAGACAAAAAAAAATTGATTTTAGAAAAATCTAAATGAGCAAAAAATAAAATTGACAAGGATATCAATTTAAAAAAAGCCTCAGATTTTTTTTAAAAAATAATAAATTAATTGAAAAAACAAATACCAAAAAAAGAGAAGCCGAAACATATGGGCCTTAAAAAACCCAAGCCCATATGTTTGGGCTTGCAATTCTTTTTTTAAAGGGGCCGAAAACAACCCCTATTTTTTTTTATAAAATAATAATAGGTAGACAATGTGTCGTCTGCATAACCAAATCCTGACCACCACCATGGTGGCTGGAAAATTGAGCTTGCATATTTTTTATCCATAAAACCTAATTCTGAACCTGTTTCAACCTTAAAACACCTTACTAAAATATTTGAACACTAAAAAACCAACTTACCAACCTATTAAAACTAAAAAACACTGTCCAAACCACCAAATTAAACTGGAAAAAATATTGTTGTCTTGATTTAGATCTGGTTTTTTAGGTTACATTGAGGCTTAAAATAACACCCATAAGACTCCCTTTACCTCGCAGAATCCATTGACACCAATTTTAATTTGTTTGGTGGTTGAAATCGTTAATAATAATAAAAAATTTCTCTATGTTCACTAGAATCTGACAACTCTATTATATCATTCCCATGAAAAAAGATTGAAAAATAAAATTTAATTTTGTAACAAAATGTATTTTTTTAAAAATCTAAGGAACCAATAGTTTTATAACAAAAAAAGATTAGGGACTAAAATATAGTTCATAAACAAATTATAAAGTAACACTAATATTACCTGTTTTTTTTATCTTTCAACTCAACCTTACCTCCAAAAAAGTACGATTAGATACTAATTTCGGTTAAAAAATGACCCACTTGTACAAAAAAAAAGTTACACGATCAAATTGGATTTTTTTTGAAAAACACATCAGTGCTCCGATCTACATGATTTGTAAGAGAGTGAATATTGATTTGTACACTATGAAAACACCACACGTTTTATAGATATACTTAAAGTACAAGTATTTCCAAAGGTTTATAACAATTAAAAATAATAATTGCACAATTTGCTTATGTAAGACTTTAATAGGAGACTTTGATCTCTAAAATTACTTTAGAATCGTGTTTTCGGCGATGCATTTCTAAGTGTTTGGGGAGAGTTTTTTTTGTTGCTAAAAATTGAATTTTATATTTTTTTTTATAATGTTAATGTGGCAATGTCAAAAAGATTGAACAAAATACAAAAAAGGTATTTCAAATAGAAAACACTGAAGTATTTTTTTAGTGATTAAATGTCAAGACTACAAACGTGTTTTTAAAAGGTAAGAAAATGTTGTGATTAAGTCATACATCAAACTGGGTCGAATAAGCTAGTCTTATCTAATAAGATAATAATGATAATAATAATCATGTAATAATATTAGATGGATCGAATTATGAAAAAAAAAGTATTTATTAAAAGAAAAAAACATATATAAATTTCAATCTAATCAAGCGCAGCGGGATAAAAATCAATAACTTTGTAACTGTTTGAGAGTGTGGTTGAGATTGTTTTTAAAAGTGTTTTCATTCATAAATGTATCAAAATGATATTTTTTTTTTTTTGACATCAGCACATGAAAATAATCTAAAAATATCATTTTTTATAAAAATTTAAAATAAAAAGTCAAGATAAAAAAATTCAACTTTTTTAAAAAATATTTTAAAAATATAATGCCAAACACCTTCCAAAATCCGAAGTCAATAATTTGGCTTCTATTTGGGAAGGATGCTATGATATTTCAAACGGTGCCATAAATAGCCAATTTCCAACATTGTACGCCTTTGAATGCACTGTTTAAAGTGTGTGAAGCCGTCTAATATGTTGGTAAACAACTTTTCTTTAATTTTTTTTATATTTATTAAATTACAAAAATTATCCATAACTTAACCTAGTAATGACTATAAAACCACAATGAAACAAAAAAAGCGTTAAGTTATGCATCCAAAAGAGAAAAGACGAAACAATCTCTAGACTTCAAATATATTAATTTTGATTTTAAATGTATTTTAGTTATTATTTTTTTTAAGATGCGAGGAAAACCACACCTCCTGGAAAGCCCATTTTATGCATCTAGGTGAGCGAGTAAAATCCCGATTGTTCTAAGTTTTTATAAGAGGTGCATGTTCTAACTCGAATTTCCAGATCTGCTGTGCAGATCAGCAAGCTCTTTATCACAATGACACACGTCTATTGAGAACAAATGTTTATTTTATTTTGTAATAAGAAATTTGATAAATAGTTCCAATAGGATTATGCTATGAAATGTGAAGATTGTGTTGTCCTTCATTACATTGGTCCTTATAAAATTACGGTATCGTCCGCTAATAGGTTTTTCTTTGTATTGTAATGAAGGCTGGAGTCCTACTGACTACAAACTTACTTGGTTCTTTATGTAATTAATAAGAGATGGCTATCCTCATTATGCAGTTCAAAACCAATAATCCTCCTAATAAACCCAAAACAGTAAAAACAGTTGTAAGAAATTATAAGTCAAGTCAAGGATTTAACATCTCAATGAACTCAAATTTAAAGTTTCTTTCTGTAGAAAAAAAAACACGATGTACGTGGACAGATTGATGATCTTCTTTGTTCGCACACCAGGATTATCAACGAAACCTCATGCCAAGCCTACTGAAGCCTAAGGGGGCTTAAAAAGTAACAAGAAGATAGTAATCATACCGTTATATTGCTCTATGAAACGTTATTTGAACCGGACAAATAATAATCATACAGCGCTCAAGTAACTGCTGTGTTCACTTCTGCCGCGAAGTGATGAAAAAACAGCAGCATCTCTAAACATGTAAGAAGATTGCTTGTATATCGAAATAAAAGCAAACAAAACTGGAATAATGATAATAATGGCACTAGAAACAGCATTGCTGCTGCTAGTGCATGCCTGCAGAGTATTTGTGTCCTACGCCAGGGCTCGGACCGGAGTGTTGAGGCGATCCAAGAAGCTGAGCATTTCCTGATCTGTGGCCTGGGCCGCCCTTGCTTGGCCCCGATTGCTTTAAACCTCGAGGGACTAACCTAGTGGAGGAATACTCCATATTCTTGGAAGAACTAGCCACCTTCAAGCCATTCAAATGCCGAGCTTCGGTTTGGAAAAGAAGAGTGCTAAACCAGAGATATAGAAAACATAGAGATCTTAGTTGTCTAGACATTTTTAAGTGATACGGACAAAACTAAAGTTTCGAATATTATAATGCTTGCGGAAGTGCATGCATGGAAACGAGTCGAGCAATAATATATAGAAAACTGAAAAGTAGGGTGCTAGCTTTTATAGCACTGAAGGTGTAAGTTAGGTCCTTCCTTGCTCGGAGTAAGATCCCGGCCATGTGAATGTTCTCTCTTTCTTTCCGGCATTTGACCGTTATATATATTTTTTTTATGCCCTTGCTCATTACGAGAAACTAATTTTGGTAGTTTTTAACCGAGTACCATCTCTTACCGGCCATGCACCAAGATCTGTGTAACAAAATCCCCATTGTTTCCACGATTAATTTAAGTTTTTTTCGTTGTTTCATGCACCGATTCTAAAATAAAGCGGCACCGTGTTTATAGCCCTATTGGGATAATCAAACCCTTTTGGACTACTCCACGCAACTATCTTTCTTGTTTTAAGCTGCATGTGACCTCCATTGGTAACATTTTCTTTACCATTACGAAAAACACAACACGATCATTCCTTGGTTTTTGCTATCACAATCCGCGGATTAAGGGCATTAGAAACTAATTATTTGTCTTTTTCTCGTGCTAAGTGACAAAATTATATCTTAGTTTTGGCATTAAGAAGATTGTATAATTATATCTTAATTATATCTCTAGATGTGGTAGGTTTTCGTTAAGTGTTTGAAGGGGCAAAAAAAATAAAATGTAATAGAGCTTAGCTATACCAGGGGGCGGTAAATGCTTGATATTTTGATTCCCATTGTAAGAAATATGTAATGGATCCTCACCCAATTTATTGAAATTCGAATCTAAGTTAGGTCACGAAGCACACCATTGGTTAGATCATGCAAACCCTATTGAGCTCAAAATTTGATGGGATGGGCTCAAACATAGGAAATTGACAAGGCAGAGCAGGCCAGTAGTTTAAGCTGCAAGTTGTAGTTTGAAAGAGCAGAAAAGGACTCTACTCCCTTAAAGAGGAGAAGCTAAGAACCCTGCTAAAATCTCTTCTGGTCTATTCATGATCTATCCCATTCCCTTCCCAAATATATAGGATTATTCTATTTACGATGACATGCTTTTCTTTTTTTGATAAATGAACTCGTTAGTCAGAAATGTCACTTTTGTTTGATGGAGCAGTCAATTTGTCACTCCTGTTACAGGGTCTTACGTTCCATCTCTTTTTCAGCGAAGAAAAAAAGAAGATGGAGAGAGACTTCTCTGTTTTTTAGTGCATGCTTGGATATTCTGTTCTGGTTACTGCCAGGGTTTGCAGCAACCCCATCAATATCCCGGTTCAACAAGCTGCCGGTGTCCTGGGAAAATTTTAAGATTTATAAGAACACATGTTCTGTTTTTTTTTAGACGATAAAACTTTATTTTGTTAAAAATATATTTTGTGGTCTAGGTGAATAAGAAAACTCCCGTCTATCACAGATTCTTATAAAAAATACACGTCCTGACTTAACTCGAGACTTGATATGTAAATTACAAATCTCTTATCATCAGACAACGCCTATTAGATATTGTTAAGGCCATGATCGGCAAAACAGCATATTTCTTAAGCTTCCTGCCTCCTCCTCAATAATTATCGCCGGTGACTTGGACCTTTAGAGGGTGTTTGAGAGTGTATTTAGAAAGTTTTTTTAGAAAAAAAAATAATTTTTTTTTATTTTTATTTTGTATTTTAAATTAAAAAAATTGGTGTTTTTATATCATTTTTATGTATTAATATCAAAAATAATTTTAAAAATATAAAAAAAATATATTATTTTAATATATTTTTAAATAAAAAATATTTTTAAAATCAATCTCAATCATATTACCAGACAGGCACCGGTTAATCTATTTATCTGAGCAAAGGACATGTTTGTCCCCAGATAATATGTAATTATCAAATGAGCCCGCCTCAGGGCTGTAAATGAAAAAAGCGGAACCAAATTTTGAGATACGTTTCTCTTCTAAAAGCTTGCCTCATGTTCATGTTATAAAATATAAAACTGAAGCTCCCAGTGATATGATTGTGCATTAAGACACAAATTAATGTTAATTATAATAGTTTAATTACTGATTTGTCTCTAAAAAAGGACAATGAAGTTCTCTTCTGATGGAATTGTCTTTTCACCATGATACAATTGTTTTTTTGTTATTTCTTGAGGTTTTCCTTATACTAAATCAACTTTAGGTTGTTCGATAACCTGAATAGGCTCACATATATTCTTTTCAAATTTGTTTCTTTGTTGTTTTTTTATTAGTACATTCTATTGTATATTTTTGTTTAAATTTTATTTAGAAAACCTAAAACATGGACCTCAAGTTTGGTTTGTTTGAAATTTTGTAGGCTTAGACTCATCTCATATTAAACTTGTTTAAGTTTTTTGATTAACTTTTAAAACTAGTTAGACTTAAATTTTGATATATCTATATTAACTTTATATAATTGATAGTTTATGTTTCAAGATTATTATTTTTTTTTGGTTTTATCTTTGAGTACCTAGTTTGAATTATTTTTAGCTTGTGACTCGAATGGTAGTTTTATAGGATAAATATATCCTTTGCCTTATGTATCACTTAAAAATAATTAACTTTACTAATGTCATATTTATTGTATCCAACCTAAATTTATTCAGGTTGAGTCATTAGGGTAAATTTATTAGATCTGAACCGAATTTGATCAAGTCTATCGGACCATAATTCAAGCTAAATATCAAAATTGATTCAAATTAAAACCCAAATAGATTAACCATGCGTTTACCGGTGAGCCTCGCGAGATGTAATAACCACGACTGATGCACATCTGTTTTTTATTTTCATGATTAGTATCCGACATGTGATAGGTTTCGTGCCAAAACATTCATCTCCTCGCACGTAAATTTACAGAAAACAATAAATCCCATTTGTCTGCAGTACTCTCTGCTCATGGTGATCATGATCATGATTGGCGACCCATATTAACCCATGTATTGTGACCGTTATAGGCAGTTCAAATAGTTCAAATTGGACGGCTGAAAAGCCACGCAGCAGAAGGACGAGAGAGGCCACACAAGAAGCAGATATGAATTATCATGGCGGGTTCACAGTACAGGAGAATCGAAGTCCACTCTCGAAATCTTTTACTTGGATTTTATATTATGGAAATGTTTGGAACATTTCGTTTTCGGATTAGAAACTAACTACTTCTCAGAAAAGTATGCGCTTACTTAGTCTTAGATTACTTCCTTTGCAGGAACTTCCAACGACACTGATTGGAGGAATGTTATGGGATGACTGTCACAATAACTTAGCACACAAAAATACTACGACAAATATTTCTTAGCTCTTGATTTTCTCTAATTGATCAGGAATGTTTCAACCCTCTATTCTCCTATTTCAGCCCTCAAATTTGGCACTTTCGTATTGAACAAGTGCTCGTGGTGCTACTTAACGGTGAGCTTTTATATTCAGTTGAATTTTGTTTTATAAAATAATATTAATATCAGTTAAATTACAGCTCATTAATGATTAATTTTCGTTATTATCTCAAGCAACTTGATTAAAACTTGTTGAATTTTCCTAGAACATGGGCATTGAGCGATTCAAAACCCAATAGGTGCCCCCCATCCAATCAATCAAGCGAAGTAATCATAAGAATTTCTCCACCACCATCGGCCATAGCGGCAAATTACGATAGCAAGCAGCAAACAGTCTATAGCTAACTTAAACTTTGAATAAACACAGAAATTTGGGTAAACCTCGACCGAGTTTTCAAAAGAAGATAGCTGGTTGATGCTTTCGTACTTCACGAGCTAGCCCCCTAAAAGTCGGTAGAAAACGGGAATGAAAACAAAAGAACTTAGCTAGTTCCACAAGTTTTGATCACTAATGATCCTGTCAATATACAAGGTAAATAGTGATGCAAACTTTTTGATCAACGGGGTCCACCACATTACTTACATGATCCAAGTTTATCCATGCCACTACTTTTCTCCTTTCCAGGTTGCTTATATAAATCACTATCGAGTAGTTGCCAGATTTTCACTGTTCAGAACTCCTGATCGGATCACGAAATTCCATCTAAAACTTAAGTAACACTTCTTTTGAGCTCGTGATCAATTCTCTATTTTGACTCTCCTTAATCTCACCACTTGTCCCTTTTTAGAAATCAAACTCTTTGCTTGTTGGAATTCTGAAAGCTAATCAGAAACTTCGCTTTCCAAAGAATCTGCCAAAGATGGTACCCTATACTATGAACCAAATGGTGGCCTGGCGGCATACCAATAATTCCAAATCCTTACATGCTTTTGAATAGTGGAGCGCAACCTTCTTAGTCAAACCAGCTCCCAAACTTACTTAAGGTTTCGAAATTCTATTTTTCAAGCCCTATAAATACAACTCCAGATACGCCCTGCCATTCATCGTGCAAGCAAACAAACATGGGCAGAGAGCTAAAATCTGTCACTGTCTTTTCTGTTCTTCTTCTTCTTCTTTCTCTCTTGCTAAGCAACATGGTTCATGGGACAGGAGCTCGCCCTCTGAGCAGTTCAAGGCTGAGTAAAGACGTTAATGTTGGAGAAATTGAGGGTCTTGTCGGAGGATTTTCTCTCCGAGCAGTGAAGTACTCGGGGCCAAGCCCTGGAATAGGGCATAAATACAAAAACTTCAAATCTCTAGGCGATGCCACGAAGTCTGGTCCTAGTCCTGGTCAGGGACATAAGCACGTTACTGCTGGTAATAAACCGTAGCAGCATTGTACGTACATGGCCAGTGGGATGGAGATTTTCAATTTTTGTTTTTGGATAGGCAGGGGAGAAGATCATATTCTTTTTTCTTGTTGTCTTTGTCGGTACAGTATTTGTTTTCACCGTTGTTTTTGTAATTTTTGAACTTGTACGTAGCTATAACATGTATATGTTTATATATATATATATATATGTTCATTTGACAGAGCAATCTGATTTTAATTTGAGGATCGATTCAGACTTTTCAGCGTAGTGAATTGTTTCTCTATGTGTATTATGCACGTGTGAGCTGCCGTGTGGACATGGAACACGAGCTAGTGTAGCTTATACACAAACACGAAGTGGCTACACTCTTTTTCCTAATGGTTCTTTTATTTTCGTTTTTGTCTTTATTTTTCTTCTCAATTTGCATATTATTTTCCAGCAAGTTATTCCTATTTTGGCCGCGAGAGTGACGCACCATGTTAATTCATCCATGTTTTAGATTTTGACATAAATAACGACAGACATCTCCATTATGTGGTATGGAAATTAAATAACTAAAGACTCTTTCTCGTACGTCTTGTTTCATGACACAACACAAGCATCGACACGCACGCAAATATATAAATAGACTAAAAAATTATGTTTTTTTTAGAATGAAATATTTTGTAAGACGATATGCTGTTAGCGTGAGTTATTAGAATTACACTAAAATAATTAAAAACACCAGATTAGTGATTAACGCTCAATCTCTTATGATTTTGCCATGTATATAAAATAACTATTAAAATTTAAAAATCATTTATGAACATTGAAGGGACTCCCGCCAGCGCTTCTAGCTCCACCTCCAAGCCTAACATAAAAAATTCAGCCATTATAGAACTGCTATTACTAAGCAAGTTGTGAGCATTCCGGTGGCGAAGAAGCTTATAGAACTGTTATTACTGTGCAAGTTGTTACCATTCTTGTGGAATGGAATCCAAATTAACTAGAACAAATAAAATAACACCAAGGTTTACCTAAATAATGTCAAGTTTTTTTTTAAAAAAAGTTCAATGGAAGAATCGATGAAATTTTTTCAGCACATAATTAATAATGAGACACTAAAGTTACTAAAAGCGTTTTGTGTTATATTACATACATACATATACATATTTTATTTCAGAACCCGCGTGTATTTATATATACACACACATTTCATATATATACTCATAACCCATTTATTTAAAATAGGGTCGAGATGTTAAAATAGTATGTGACTAGTCAAAATCATAATCTCCTATTAACAAAAACGGATGCATTTGCGCTCTTCAAATACCCAAAAGCTTCGCCATTTGCATGTATAAAAGAAACAACACAGAAATATTCAAGTGAACTTCTCTAGCCTTCACATGTAATTAGACGCAACACATGGTTAAACTAAATGATATTAAGTTTGATATTTTATAAGATTCAAATACATTTGGGTTTAGAGCGTAACTAAATTCAAGGCTGTTGGGTTTAGTATATTATCAAACCCATACATAATTAAGATCAACACGTAGCCGAAACTAAGGGTATTGAGACTACCATCTTGCAAGACCTACATATATTTGGTCTCAACATCTAGTTAAACCAAGGGTGTTGGACCAAGCAATTTCATACCCTAAATGCATTTAGGTTTAGTTCGTAAGTGAACCTAAGGGTATTAAATTTGAAATCTTGTAAAACTCATAATTATATAGGATTAACATTTAGCTAAACCCAATAATATTAGACTTGAAAGTAATGCAGAGCCATGCCAATGAGGTTTGACATCCTACCAAACCTAGATACATTAGGTTATTACCTTACTTTTGTCCGGTAAGTAAAATTTGAATCATAAAATGGTTATGATATAGCTCAATAAAACAGAGACTTTCTCACGAAGAGATATTTATCTCAAACCTTAGATAAACCAACAAATATAAATATGAAATCAATCAACAAACACAAACTTATTATAAGCAGGGTGTACTAGGAGTGATGCATTTTATTCATACATTATCATTTTTCTTACCCAGACTCTCACAAGCTATTAGGTTTTTTAATGACCATAGTATTAGGTGATGACTTCTTTAAAATCACAATTTTATAATTAATTTCAAAACCCTCTCAATCTAGGAGGAATCTATCATTTTACACCGTTCACACCATAAAACATAGGGTGATTGCTAATGTTTTATCTAAAGTGATGAATTGATCATTAATTGCATTTTGCAAATCATGCTAAGCGATTAGTAATGCAGGTGATATACCTTTCCTAATTGCAATATTCATCCACCCCGTATGAAGGATAATTCTCTCTTTCTATACTTTATAGTTATCAACTAGCTAAATGCCCGCACTACGTTGCGAGCGGAGCAAATAATTTTTACAACTGTTCAGATTAAAATATAATATTTCTACATATAAAATTTGATATAATGAAACATATCAAAATATCATATTATAACAACAATAACATTGAAGTCTTAACTTCTAAAATTATCATCACTATTATTGTCAAAACAATAAAAATTATTAAACTACCCCGAGAGAAATTTTTTTTAACAAAAAGCAAGTAAGAACAAAAACTAAAATTATTATTATTATTATTATTCTTAATATTAATATTATTATTGCGTTAATAAAAAAACTAAATTAAATCAAAGACTAAAAAAATGTCTAAAAAACATTAACAAAAAAGAAAAATAAAAAATAAAATAAATGATAAAAAAAAATTATTACCTGAAAAAAAAATCATTAGACTTGAAAATTAAAAAAATTGACCGCACTACGTTGCGGGTTGCGCAAACAATTTTTATGATTGTTGGGATTAAAGAAATTAATAGGATTTGTTGGTCCAAAATTAAAATATAATATCTATATATGCCAAATTTAATATAATAAAACAGATTATCACACCCTATTATAAAAATAGCAACATCGAAGTCTTAACATCTAAAATTATCATTGTTATTACTGCCAAAATAATTAAAATTATCAAATTATCCTAAGAGAAAAAACACTCAAAAACATTAACAAAAGAGTAAGCAAGAAAAATAACTAAATTTATTATTATTATTATTATTATTATTATTATTATTATTATTATTATTATTATTATTATTATTATTATTATTATTATTATTATGTTAATAATGAAAAAAAAACAGAAATAAATGAAAGACTAAAAAAATCCTAATAACTTTAACAAAAGATCAAACGAAAAAATAAAATCAAAACTATCAGGTAAAAAAAAATCATCTAACTTCAAATAATTAAAAAAAACTAAAAGAAAGAGAAAATAAAATAAATAAAATAAATAATAAAAACAAAAATAAAAATTATTAGCTGAAAAAATAATCATTTGACTTGAAAATTAAAAAAAAAAAAAATGACTGCACTACGTTGCGGGCTGAGCAAGCAATTTTTATAATTGCTGGGATTAAAAAAATTAATAGGATTTGCTGGTCCATAATTAAAATATAATATTTATATATACAAAATTTAATAGAATAAAACAGATCACCACACCCTATTATAAAAATAGCAACATCGAAGTCTTAACATCTAAAATTATCAGTGCTATTACTGTCAAAACAATAAAAATTATCAAATTATCCTGAGAGGAAAAAAATTAAATACATTAACAAAAGAGCAAGTAAGAAAAATAATTGAAATTAAAATTATTATTGTTGTTGTTGTTGTTGTTGTTGTGTTAATAATGGAAAAGAAAAAAAAATGAAAGACTAAAAAAATTCTAAAAACTTTAACAAAAGATCAAGCAAAAAATAAAATAAAAATAAAAATTATTAGGCAAAAAAAATTCATTTGACTTGAAAATAATAATAAAAAACCAATAAAAAAACTAAAAGAAAGAACAAAGGGATAAAAAAAGAAGAAATATCAGTTTTCAAATGATCATAGATATAAAATAAAATTTAAGAGCTAATTTTTTTCAAAAAAATATCACCTCAGCAAATAAAAAAACTAACAAAAATTAAAAAATCAATGTTTAGATCAAGAATATCACAACGAATATCATAAAACCTAATAGGTTGTATAAAGCTACAAAACAAATTTAAAGTGCATTTTTATGTCAAAATTAAGGAATAAATAAAATTCCATTCTTTTTCCAATGTAAATGATGCTAAAATTGAATCTAATAACATAAATATTACATGTGGACTAAATATTTAATTCAAGCATATTGATATATATATATATATATCATATAATAGAATTTCCAAATTATGTAATGAATTCATAATTTCATGGGCATATATTATGAGAATAATTTGATATTCCACCCTAAATTGTACGATAAAACTATCATATTATTTACTTAGTTTATAATTCATGTGGGTATATTATAAATGATTTGATAATATATTATAAAAAAACTATATAATATAATAAAAAAACTCCTTCTGGATAAAATTTAGTATAATTAATTACAAATAATGTTTATAATTCTTCATATGATCCTAACATAACTAGACATAAAGTTATGGCTAATCTCTGATTATTTAAAATTATATATATTACTAGACATAAAGTTAATGTATAATTTTTTGTAACATAAAATAACATGCTATCTTTTTTTTAATTCATAAAAAAAGAACCATAGAAAACAAATCAAAGTGACAACTATATGAATTGAAATTACATAGCCCAAAGGATAATAAAATGGATAGCTCAAACATTGAGTGATTACAAATCAATTTACCTAATGATTTATAACACAAAGCATCAAAAGAACCCATAAAACAAAACAAAAACCAAAAAGTTTATTTTTAACACAAATGATTTCAATTTATCTCTACACTATTATCCAAGTTTTCATGACAATTTTTTTCTTCGCTGCGATGCATCATATTGATGAAGATTAGTGAAACTCAATCCACCATAAACTAAACTTTCAAGCCATATATAAATTCAAGTTAAATTCAATTCGGGAACAAAGGTTGTTCCTAAAATTATTAGATTAAAATAAAATAAGGTGAAATCATTAGATTAATTATATATCAACACCAATCAAGCACAAATTCTATTATTAATTAGCAAAAACTAATTGAGAAAGGAAAATCACTCACAAATTATTTATTTATTGAAACAAAATTTTGTAGCTTTTTTTTAAAAATATTTTTTTCAGTTTTATCTTTAAATATTGGATTTATTAGGGATCGAGTTTGATAATTTATTTTGGTTTTTTTTTATGAGGTTATCATAATCTTATAATTCAAGTTGTGAGTTTTTCATGTGAACCCGATTGACTCTGTTATTATTTTTTTTTGGTTTTTTTGCAAAAAAAATTTTAATTTTATCTTGTAATATTTGGTTTGATTGGAAGTTAAGTTTTATAGTTGTTTTTTTTTGCTTTCTATATTGTTATTTCAGTCTCATAACAAGAGTTAAGGTTTGGTGAGTGAACCCGAGTTGACTCAGGGTTTTTTAAATTTTATTCTTCAATATTAGATTGTCTAGGAACCCCAGTCTTCATAATTTATTTTGATTTATTTTCTATTGGTTTATCTTAGTTTTATTATTCAGTTTGGTAGGTAAACCTGATTGACTCAAGGGTTTTTTTGTATTTTTATAAAATTTTATTTTAAATTTTATTCTTTAACATTAAGTTGATTTATAAATGAATCTTATTATGTTCTTTTAATTTATTTTCTATAAAGTTATCATAGTATTATGATCTTTAGTCATGGATTTCACATGTTAAATTAGGTTGACTTGGATCAATTCAATATGTTTTGTCCTAATATTTTTTTAAAAGAAGATGATGTCTTGAAACCTTTTTTGGTCAAATTATTTTTTTAATTGTACTGGTTGTCTTTGAATTTGTTAAAATCTACAAGATTTAAATTTCTTTTTTCTTTCTTGGAAACATGTTAAAAATGTCTAAATATGTTTTTTTTTAATTCAAAATTAATCTGACTTGTAACATAATTGAAAAATGATCTAGTTAACAAAAACTAAAGGAGGAGGGTTTTTTACTATACATTTCCTCACAAATCACTATTCATTATAATAATGTTTTTCTTTTCTTTTCTTTTCTTTTCTTTTTTTTTCAACTAATTATTTTTTTAATTTAATAGTAGACTTGTTTTTTTGGGTTATCCCACTCTGATGATACGATTGACTCAATTTTCTCCTTTTTCTTAATTAACTTTTTTTCAATTTATTTTTTATTATTAGGTTGATTGAAAATTATACTTTATGATTTGTTTTGTATGCTTTCTTGTAAGTTATTTTAGCCTCAATGCTTAAAAATAATTTATTTTTATTTGTTTTATATGGAGATTAGAGTTGTAGGTGTTGATATTTTTACCTTTGTTAAATCTGATTTTTATTTTATTTTTTCAATAGGTTATCTTACTCTTATAACTTAAGTCATTAGGCCTTCAACACTAAATTTTTGTTTTTTGAATTATTCTTGTCTCATGACCTAAATCACAAGCTTGAAAGTTTAAATCAATTAACTTTTTTTTAATTTCATAATTTAATATTCTAATTGATTATGCGTAAGACATCATGATTTTTTTTTACTTTTTTTTTATAAGATTATCTTGGTTTTATAACTTGAAAATAATACTTACATAGTTTATCTTTTTTCTACTAGTAAGGAATATTAACAATATTGATTATTTTTTTACATCAAGAAAAAAGCTTTTCAATTTCCATCTTAACACACTGAATAATCTAATAGCATATCTAAACTGGCTGATGTTGGAATATTACCATGCAAAGCTAATAATTTATGTCTCTTTTCATTTTCACGTGTTTTTCAGAAATGTTTTTTTAAAAAAATTGATTTTTTATTATTTTTAATTTTAAAAAAAATAATATTTTTAAATTATTTTGATGTGTTAATATCAAAAATAATTTTTTAAAAATAAAATAAATACTATTTTAATGAATTTCTAAATAAAAAAAAACACTTTGAAAAACAATATCAACCACATTTCTAAAAAGAAAAATTATTAGACATTTTCCTTCCTTTCTAATAATTTATCAACTTGATGTGAAATTTTAGAGCTTAAGGTCGTAGATGATTATAAGGATATGATTTTATTTTTTTCTTCTAATTAATGATATTTTAAGTGAAAGTATTTTAAATAATAGTAGTCTTTGATTTTCTGACTATTTTATTTAATAATCTACAATACTATGTCAGAAGATTATTTAAATAATAATAATAATAAAAAAAAAGATTACTCTGACATGAATGACAAACCGTACGATTCTGGTCCGTCCAGCATCCACAATTATGGATTCAATTGGTCTTCACAGACAGAGGGGGGAAGTATGGCTAATGACAGCACGAAAAATTCCTATCTGTGAATTAACCTCAGGTCTCCTCCCAGAATAATTTTAAAAAATAAAATAAAAGGTCTGCTGGCGCCATTACATTCCATTTTCGCTCTTATATATATATATAAAAAAAAATAACACGCGGTGATGTTTCATTATATCTTTAGACATAAGATTATTTCATACATAAATCACTATGTATTTTAATAATAAGAGATATTTTAAACATTTTCATTATACATGTGTGTCATTTCCAGATTAATTGGAGGTGTTAATGTAGTTTTTATTTGAACAATAAAACTAGTTTCTTACCCCTAGAATCAAACAAAAAAACAAAGGTAGGGTAAGGGGTATTCTCGGTTTGTGAACAGTGAAATACACTATTTGCCCTCGAGTGGGACAAAAACAAGGAGTTGACGTCGATAGTATTTATGGTTTTTCATGTTTTATAAACAGTGCAATGTCCTCAGAAACGAGAAAAACACAAGGTTGGCTATGGGTAGGTGGTATTTTCATGCTTGATTTTTTTTATTGTTATTGTCGACTTCAAGATGTTTACGTAATTCTATATTTATTTTTTTCTAGAATATTGCAAGTGTGTCTGCCTGATATGCCAACATTTTCTTCCAAACACATCTTTCAGGCAGTGTGTTCGGTGTCGTGCTGCAGTTGAAAATGTCCAACCATCATGCATCCGGATGCACCGCCATGTTCTCTTCCACATGGTGGTGCATATTCCGACAAACAACGGGTGAAGGATCGTCAGTGGTTGGTTCTTCTTTTTTGCTCTTTTTCTCTCTTATACCATGGCAAAATATATATTAGTCTTCTATGTTTATAGATATTTCATTTTAATCCCTGATTTTTTTTATTTTGAAGTACGCACCTAGCTTCTCACACCTCAGAACTCCTCATCCTTTCTTGAGGAGGGCTTTTCTACACCAGTACAGAATACAGATATCTTGAGAAGCCCTTTTGCGTCTTGATGGACACTTTGAAGGGCCAGAATCAAAGATCATTGAATAAATGTCCAAAATCAGCCCGATCAATTAGGGTGTTGGGCCACTTCTCGGACATCATAATGCACCAGACTCAAGTACTATCCGTGGCGATCTCATGAAGGCAGATGATTGCACAGAACGGCATGCATCATGACAAAAAGCCATCCTCGCCAGTTGCTTACATCTCAATCGGTAGTTTGGTGTACTTGAAGCAAGATCAATGGGACGAGATTGCTTACGGATTGCTGAACTCTGGGGTTTCATTCTTGTGGGTCATGAAATTAACCACCCCGTAAAGGCTTGAGGCTTTGAACAGCTTGTGTTTGCCAGATGGCTTCTTGGAGAAAGCAAGAGATAAGGGAAAAGTGGTACAATGATCATTACTTTTGATATTTCTAATTTAACCCAAACAAGGCCCAAGTTGCTTCCTTTTTTGAAAATTTAATATTTAATACAAGTTTCTTTTGTTTTCCATGAAATGTTTTTATAATAAAAAAAATAGTGAAGGGAATAGAAAAAACTATTTTCCTTAATAATAAAGTTATTTTTATCATCATCATCATCATCAATGTCTTTTAAAAATTAAAACAAAAAAATAAAAAATATATTATTTCTATCATTTAAACATGAGGACAAGAAATTGCTGATAAAAAGTGTTATCATTCCTGAAAAGAATAGGTCTCTCCATTTCAAATAAACAGCAAAGAACACCTCGTCGCACGTCCGTCTTTTTCCTCCTAAATGTGCTAACTCGATTTGCGGGCAAATGTCCATTAGCAATGTCTTTTAGCCATGTCGTTCCTGGCATATTACCAAGGCAATCACACAAATAAATGACTACGGTCCTTGTTTATTAATATGATGCCACAGACCATGCAGGAAAGCAGGAAAGTATGGAAAAAACAAAAAATACGCACTGCTACCAACAATAAATATATATGCACGGTTGATGTTCTTTTTTAAAATGTTTTATATTAAAAAATACATTAAAAAATGTTTTTACTTTTTTAAAATTTTATTTTTGATATTAATTGAAAAAAATAAAAATCATTTAAAAAAAAATCATTTAAAAAAAAAAAAACATTGTTAACAGGCAGTGACAAACTGGATACATCATCAAAATACCATGCATGCATAAACTGCGAGCCATGTTACGTGGATTGACTTGTTTATCGTTTTTACCATTAGAATTATATTAATTAAGAAACTATAAAACATTTGGTGTTTTTACTGTGGCTGGGATACTATTCATACATTTACAAAAACGTTGTAGATTTATTATTTATTTTCTAATTATTTATTTTGATTTCAAATTTTTATTTTGTGCTATTTGATTCTAACTGAAAACTAATTATTTATGATTTATTAATCAATGGTTAAATTAAAAAAGAGGTTGAAATAAAAAATAATAATAAACATGGGCAGTGAGGCAAATATTTCAAGAAAAATACATTTACATCCTCGATTTGTAAAATTAACATAATTCATACAAAATGTAGGTCCCTTGAAACTTAAAAAAATACTTTTGGAACACAAGTTTACTTGTGTTATTTTTTAATTCTTAGTTAGAGAAAGGAGAGAAAGAGATTGTCGGGTTTTGATGATGAGAGAGAAATTTATTGTTTACTCAATTTTCAACCATCAAATGGGTTTTATTAGTGTCCAAGGGTTCTTGAAGATGAGAGAGGCTTCATGATGGTTTTTTGAAACTTCAATGTTGCATAAGGAAACTAAATTTAAGCTGAGAAATTTAAAATTAACTTGGTTTGATTTCAGGTTTTTGAGTCATTTTTTTGGTATTTAGAGTTGATGAAATGGTTTTGGGGTGTTATAAAAGTGTTGGTGAGGTGTATTATGATTGAAATGGCTTGAAAATTGAGTTATGTACTCAAATATATTTATATAGTTTATACTATACTCCATATATATTTTTTTATTACCCTTGATTGGAACAATGTGTTATCATGATCGAAGGATAACAATTCTTATATAAGATTACTTGGTGATCTCAAGTTTAGGATCACTTTCATACATGTTAGACTTTTTCTAAGACATAAGTGATCTCTTCATGTGAAATTATCTTGCAAGTTAGTTCAATGTACATATCATATGATAAGCACCTATATATTAGTTTTAGATATCTCTCGCATCTCAATTTATGAGAGCATCTATTTGTTTTGTAAGAAAGGAATATAATATATATTGATCTCAACAACGCTAATTAATACTTAGTCTTCATAGAACATTTAGAAATAATATTTTGATGCAATAACAATCTTAAAATTATACAACTTTATTATTTTCTATTCAATGTATTTTTTGATCATGGACTTTATCTTTATTCTAGATTTATTAATAAAATATAATTGAATATTAAATAGTAAGAAAATATTTATTAATAATAAATATATTTTACATGAATAAAATCAGTGTTACGTGTAACTTGTCAATTGACTATGAAATATATTTGCTAATACTAATATCATTATTTATTGAAAGAATAAACTCCTTTTAATCTCGAGATTGAATATATTTCTATAACTTATCTATAGTAGGGGAGAGCATACGTTCAAATGATTTGGTTTTGACCAACAAACGGATTATTTTTCAAGAATTTAATCGATTTTGTTTAGCTTTTATAATTTTAAAGAGATGAATAAGTATAATTTAAGATTATTTGTTTGATTCATTTTTTATTTCTAAATCTGAAACAAAAGCAAGCCAAATCTAAAGTTTTCGAGAGGTTTTTTTTTTACTCCAAGTTATTCAAAAGATTCGAACAATCATTCCGTTTGATTAATTTTAAATCAGATTTGACGAATATTCAGAAAAATTCAATTGATTTGCTCAACCCTGGTCTATTGCATGAAAATGCTATCTCACAGTGTGTGATCATCTCATAATTATTCTTAAAATTCTTAAATTAGAAGATGCCAGGAGTAACTTGGAATTTCCCAAAATATAAATTTTATTGGTATCCCCCATGTTCGTGCATGGTTTTTGGAGCATGCCGAGCAATTGTTACCCAGAACAGGTGCCTGTTTTTCAGTTCATTGAAAACATCCGGTCGGAAATGACCGCATGTTGAAACATAAAGTTGAATGTCTCGTGTTTCGACCAAATCATTGAATGAATTGCCTCATGCTACCATAGAGTGAGTTCCATAGAACATGTTTTTGCTATATGACTTCCAATCAGGCTCTTCCTTGCCTGCCTTGAAATTCAAAATGTTCTGCTCGTTGCTGCTTTTCCAGCTTTCCAACGCTGATTTTCAGGATTTTTAGTCTTCAATAATCATGAAAAAAATATTTAATTACTATCCATGTTTTCTCGGGAGTTAAGCGAGCCCTGCCCCAGTTAACGTCCGATTATGGAAGTAACAATCACAGGGCAAGTGCAGAGATTTCCACCCTCTCCATTGAAGTTGAATTCATTGACCTGTAAAGTATTACCACTCGGGAATCAAAACACGCTAGCGCATGATGCTAGTGGGGGAGCATGCTAATGCGGGGAGCTTTCGTCAACCTGAAAACAGGAAAGATATTTGTCGTGGTTTGGCACGAATCAGAGAAGAGAAATAGATCGATGGATTTGTTCTTTAATTTTGACAGATATTTTGGGCACAATGAATTGATTAGGTTTTATAGCAACTTCTCCTCTTTTTCTCTGATGAAAAGGGATCTCGAACTGGACTTCCTCTTTCAAGGCAAATCAGTTCAAAATCTGTGTGCAGGTATCAAAGTGGCATATGCCATGAAACACACGACCGGGTTTCTTGCGTTCCTCGGCGGTTTTGAATGATAAGAAAATATTATAGTGACCTGCGTTACGTGTGATACTGGTGAAACTTGAGATTTGGAATCGTCATTTTCACAGGTTTCAAGCAAATAGAATTGCTTTCATGGAGAACTTGATGATGAGAAGTCGTTTCGCGTGGTTAATGCTTTTGCCATTTAACAGTACCCGTGAGATTTGTGTTCTAATAGAATGCTTACTAGCAAAATGAAAAGGGGCACTCGAAAAAGAAGACAATTTTCATGAAACAATTTTCGCTCATCTGAAAAGGATTTTATTCAAGTTTTATTTAGGATGCGAGCTGCTACAAGTCTAACTTTTCAAATATTCAGCTCTTAATTAGCCAAGATCTTCTAATGTCCATACTTGGCCTTGTAGTCTTTCCAAAGCTGATCAACCGTCTTCCCTAGCAGATCAACGAAGAACTGAGCGCTATAACCAGCCTTCATTTTCTTGTTAAGTTCGGCAACAAACCCACTTCTAAGACCATTACAGTAATCCAAAAACTTAGCTGTAACATCATAGCCTTGATCCCACCTGTCACCTTGCCCTGCTTGCACCCAATGGCTAGGTGCGTAATTAGCCTTCAACCTTACAAAATCAGCAATCCCTTCAATGAGCCCTCCCGGTGCTTGTCCATTACCATTCCATTGCCATATGTGTACCATTTCATGGTAAAGCACCCCAGTGATTTCTCTTCTGACATCACCTGAATAGTTTCGGATGTAATTGTTGCTAACATGGATTTCATTGTTGGTTGCATAGGCAACACCATCCATGACATCTATGAATAAGTTGACTGCTCGAACATCTTTTCGGTCGGCGGCATTAGTTTGTCGGAGGGTTCTCCATGTGAAAGCTGTAGCAGATGCGAGTGTTTTCTTGCTGTAATCGGCCCCGATGTCCCTGGTGAATCGGGCACCACCAGCGGTTGCACCGGCTCTGTTGGTGACAGTGTAGTCCACGGCGGAAACCGTGTTGATTGCTAGGAGTACTAGCAAAGAGATTACATAAACGTGGCGAAACATGGTCAAGCAAGTGGTGGTGAAACAGGTTTCTTATGGTTGTGTTTGATTTGCATAAGATATTTGTTGTAGCTCTATGCTTTATATAGATAGTTGGGATGATACTAGTGGCGATGCATTCACGTAGGAAGTTGGATATGATGCACGCCAAGTCGACAAAAAAAAAAAAAAAAAAAAGTGGCCGAATTGAACTCGTATCTTGAATGAGGTCGCGTGGATTGACTATGACCTTATCAACATTATGAAATAAAAGTTTTAATAAAATAACAAATATGGATCTCAACCGAACCAACTCAATGTTAAAAAATATTTTTTAAAAAAGAATAATAATTTTAAAAGAACCAAAAAATATCATCATGGTCATCTCAATCTAATCTTTATAGCTTATAACACAGATCATAAGATTCAATCAACCCTGAAAAAACAATAATGTAAAATTCCAAACAAACCTGAATAATTAGAGATAAAAATGAAAAAACAAAAAGAAATATTTGAAAAGAATGAAAATAATATTTGTCACAAAAAAAATCAATTATAAGGGATGAAATTAAAAAAAAATAAGAAATGATAAGAAAAAAACAAAACAAAAAAGAATTAAACTTTATATAAAATTCAAATGTCAAATGATAAAACTATATATATATATATATATATATATATATATATATATATAGCTGAAAAAGTCTTGAATTCTTTGTTGATTTTTTTATGTGTGTATATATATATATATACACACATAAAAAAAAATCAACAAAGAATTCAAGACTTTTTCAGCTTTGACTTAATTACAGTTTTGAGAAAATTTAACTGGACAATTGGTCCCTTCTAAGATTGTGATTATTAATATAATTTGGCTTTTAGTCTACAATGTAGGGGAGACAGTGTCAAAAAAAAATAGGCGTACAAAACCCCCTCACAAAGGGTCAATTATTACGCCTATATTCATCATTCTTTTAGCTTAGGTAAATGTTCTTATTCAGGGGCAGGACATATTCAATTTTATAAGTTATTGATATTATTATTATTATCAAAGTCATCATTAGCTACATCATAAGCATCATAATTATTAGAATAAATTATAATAATTATTATTATAATAATAATTTATAATGTCACCATTATCATCAAGATTACAACACCTTAAATAATTATTATAGTATTGTTAAAATAATAAAAATTATTAACTTATCCTGAAGAATCATAAAATTTAAACAAAAAAGTAAGATAGAAAAAAACAGATCTCATATTATTATTATCATTGCATATATATTAAAACAATACCTGGAAGAATAAAAAATACTAAAAATTATAACAAAAGAGTAATAAAAAAATAAAATAAATTACAAAAAAAAATATTATTAGCCTTAACAAAATCATTAAAAAAAAAATTTCAAATTATTATTATTACTATTACATAAATAATAAAAAAAACAAAATTACGTTGAAGAATCAAGAAAATAAAAAATATAACAAAAGAGTATGCAAAACATAAATTAATGACAATATATATATTATTAGCCTTAAAAAAATATTTGAAAGAAAACATATAAATTAATGATTACCATTATTTCACAAATAATAAAAAAAATTACCTCTAAGAATAAAAAAAAACACAACATTCTAACAAAAGAGGAAGAAAAAAAATCAAATAAATGAAAAACAAAATATTAGCTTTTAAAAAATATTTGACGTGAAGAAAAAAACCAAAAACAAATAATTTTGAAATGATCACTAATATAAATTAAGATTTAATGACTAAATAAAAAATAAGCATCTCCAACAAAACAGAAAATTTAAAAAATAATTCTTACTACTATTGCATAAATAAAATAAAAAAACATGAACCTCGAAGAATAAAAAAAACTCAAAATTATAACAAAAGAGTAAGCAAACAAATAAAATAAATGACAAAACAAAAATAAATATTATTAGCCTTAAAAAATACATTTGATTTTAAAAAAACAAGAAATATGATTTTTCAAATGATCATATTCATAAATTAAAATTTAGAGACTAAATAAAAAAATACAACCCAAAGAAAAGATTAAAAAGAATTCAAAAGTAAAACAAAAGGCATATACACATAAACATGTACAATAATAGGGATTAATGTATAACTATATATAATATTAATTAAAAAATTAAATTTGAAAAGAATAATTAAAAGTATAAGGACCAAAATAAAAATAAAATATATAATTGATTTCAATTGAAGGATTCAATTGACAATAATTCAAATTTCTATATCACACATATTAAGGAATTTAAAACCAAAATCAAAATTAAAAGAATAGGGACCGAAATAAAAATATCGTATATAATTAATTTAATTGAAGGACAAAATTGAAAATAATATAACTTGTTAAACCAAAAGGACTAAGAGATTTAATACAAAACCGAAAATTAAAAGAATAAGGACCGAAATGCATACAAAATATATCATCAAATTCAATTAAAGACTAAATTGAAACCAATCGAAACTTCTATTAGAGAAATCAGGACCATGGACAACAATCAAAAAAGAACAACAATCAAAGGAGAAAAGACGGAAATGAATCTAACATAAACCCAGGAGACTGTAATGTAAAATAACCTTGAGGAGAGAGAAAATGGTGCAAAAACATTCAACTGACCACCATCGCCTCTCTAGTTATAATTTTATGCCACGCGCCACTCCAGTAGGTAGAGGACATGGAGGCGAATCCTTAGAGACATCAAAAGAGCATTTTCGAACATCGTATAACGCCTAACACACCACCGGAAAGGAGTGGGTGGGGAAAAGGTAGGGACGATGCATCAACAGTGCGCTAAATAAAAGAAGTAAACAATAGGGCAAATTATCAAAGCACCTCCACAACCATTTCTTAACTTTTGCCTTTTCAGGGGCTAAAGTAGTATTTACACAATTTCAAAAATGTGCAATGTCCGAAGGACCCCCCGTTGGTAGTTAAAGGTTTTATCTTATATGTAGATGTTTTTGTTATTGCACTGTTCATACACTGGTAAAAAATGATATTACCCCTGGTTTGATCACTGTTCACAGGCTGAAGGGAGGGGTTAACCAGTATTTTAACTGTGTAAAAATACATTGTAAATATAAAAATACCTTCAAACAATCTGGTAATGTCAACTAGTCCGGTGAAAAAATCAAAAATACCCCTGATACAAAGGCAAGGGCTAAGCGCACTAAGGGGCGAAATCGTTAATACTCTATTGTAATTCACAGTGTTTTGTGAGTATGTGCACAATGATTTACTGAGTTGTTTTAGCTTTTTTCTTAATACAGAAAATATTCATGTACCAATTATTTTTGTTTTTTTATTAATACATGTATAAAAAAAATTCACTAATATTTAAGTAGAATATATTTATTTTTATTGATGTTGTAAGAGTAAAATTACACTTTAGTTATTTTTCATAAAAACAATCATGGGCTATAAATACTTAACATTTTTTATATATTTTTTCAGAATTTGTCTCTCTAATATATCGTTGTACTTTTTCTTTCCATAAAATTAATTATTTAATCATATGAGAGTCTTTGTTTTTATAAAAAAGAATCTTTTGCAAATACTTGGTTTTCCATGGTAAGCTATCATTATTAATTATCTTGGTTTCCCACATCATGCTACTACTCACTAGTTATCTTGACTAGAAAGAAAGAAAAAAGATTATAATAACTAAGTGATGAACATGTTACTCAATACATGAATATTGTTTCTAATCCACTTGTTTTCATTTTGGAAGCATACGAGACTAGAATTAAAATAGCACTTTCTTATGTATTAGGTCCATATAGTTGTTTTATTTTTTTGTTGGCCTAACAAGCAGTAAATACTAGTCTAAAAAACTCATCATGTTTGTCTAAGATTGCTAGTTGATGTCCATTATTAAAAACTCTAAATGGTGTGGGATTTTCATTGAGGTAATAAATACAATTTATTAAGGATTGTTGTATTGAAATTATTGTTTTGCCCTTCAGATAAAAAAATTGGGGAAAATGAATTAGTCGTGAATTGATGAAGTTATTATGACTGGAAAATGAGGTTATGCATTAAATGTTAATTTTGAATTGATTGATTTAATATGTTTTGATTATGTGTTGTGATTTTTTATATGAATATGGGTAATGATAAACTTTATGTTTAAAGCTATGAAAAGTGCTATTTAGTGATCTTTTAATGCACAAAGACACCTAGTTTACTTGTCAAACTTATCTTTTAATGTTGATGAAATTCAGACAGTTTAACCATTTTATTTCTATCTGGGCATGGAATGAGAAAGGATGGAATTTGGAGTTGGTTTCTTCATAAAAGTTATAGGTACAAATGCGAAATTTAAAATGAATGACCTTACTTAATATGGATATATAAAACTCCATATATGATCCAAATACTA
Source organism: Salix viminalis (assembly GCA_029228465.1). Lineage (NCBI taxonomy): Eukaryota > Viridiplantae > Streptophyta > Magnoliopsida > Malpighiales > Salicaceae > Salix > Salix viminalis. The sequence continues at coordinate 17,087,150 of CM055441.1, read as the reverse complement.
AGGAAAGGTCTAAACAAGAACCTACTGAACAAATTTTATGTACTACTGTAATGAGCGATTTTAGGCATGAAAATGTTCGAACTAGGTGCTTATTTTCTCATCACGGTTGTAGATTTACAAAAAAATAAATCATACCAAAAATCATTTTCACAACTATAGTTATAATTAAAACACTGAATGATGTTCTAGTTTGGTTAAACCATACCAGTTATGGTTATGAATTTTTAATGCTTGCTTGGAATTATTGTGTAAATGCATAATGTGATTTAGTTGCAAACTTGGGTTTAGAATGTTCTATATGGGATAATGATATCGAGGAAAAACAAATCAGAATGTGTTGGTAATAATGATTTTTGTGTAAAGTTGTAGGAGAAGCATGCAGGGCATGACTTGGATGATTGGACTTAAAGTAAGACCCTCTCTTAAATTTTAATTATTCATTCTTTCATTTGTAAATGCTTGATTTATAATGGAATACCATTTGTATTGTGTATCATTTTTTTAGCATTAAATTTAGGCTTAAGCCTTCAAGGTAGAAGTTGCATGTGGTTGTAGTAAATCACATGGTGAAAATATATAATTTGTTATAAAATAACAATGGTTTATAGTAACTGTAAATTAGTTATATTCATTGTTAACCATAACAACAAAACTTCATGTATGAATTGATAGAAATTGCAATGATGATAATCGCATGAAATTTGTGTACGACTATAATGATGATAACTAAAATTTAAAAATATTGTCATTACCATAACAATTATGAGCGTATTTGAGAGTGTAATTGTGATTTCTTAAAAGTATTTTTTACTTGAAAATGTATCAAAATAATATATTTTTAAAAAATATTTTTGAGATGAACACATCAAAATGATGTAAAATCATAAAATTTATTTAAAACAAAGATTTAAAAAAAAATACTTTTGAAATGCAAAAACAAATGTTTCTTAAAAGTTATTGGATTAATTTACTGTTCATCCAGTAAACCAAGTTAATATATTATTATAAGCATTTTATATCAAGTTCTTGTTATAACTCGGTTGAAGTATGCAAGCCACCTTGAGGACTCAGCTCGAATTTAGATAAGCACGAGCAAATTTGTCCGCGCGATGCGCTGTACTTTTTTTATCTATGTAGAAAACTGATTGATTTTATAAATGTTGTATTTTGTTAATTGAATATTTAAATAGTAAAATTGTAATTGATAAAATCTGTTAGAAATGATTTTTTCAACCAAAAAGTGATTGAATGTTGCTATTTCTAAAAAAAAATTGATAAAATTTGTTAGAAAATTTGCTAAGAAGGTGAAATGATTTATTAGAAATTTGTTGTCACGGATACTCTGGTTAAAAAAAACACATAAAAGAAACCCAATTAAAAAAGAACAACTGACTTGGACACCATGGTTACTAAAAAAAAATGTGAAAAAAAGGTCAACGTTTATTAAAAGAACAAAAAAAAAGAGTCTAAAATATAAATTTAAATTCAAAGCCAAACTTTTTTTATAAGATTTATTCATCATATTATTATATTAAATATATTTAAGAATACCGATATTAATTTTTTTTTGCAAGAAATCATAGGTCAATTTTTTTTTCTCTCTATATATTTTTAGGCGATAATATTCAATAAATATCAAAACATATAAGTAGTCTCACATACTTTATAGTGTAATCGAAATGGGAAGTGGTTCGTAGAATTTTCAATTGTAGATAATCTAGCTAAATTTGTCAAAATTTTTTTAATGAGTTGCCTTTTTTTCCCTTGTAATATTAGATCTGACACATTATAAATAAAAATATTGTAATTTGTTTTTAGAAATAAACCTAAGTTTTTTGCATGCTATAATTGCTTATCTGTCGTCTAAAAAGAACAGTGTAATCAAAATGGGAAGTGACTCGCATATTTTTTAATTGTAGATAATCTAGGTAAATTTTGTCAAAAAAAATGAGTTGTATTTTTTGCCCAGTAATATTAGATATGAAATATTAAAAACCAAAATACTATAAATATTAAACTTTAAAAAATAGAGCACAAAAAAAAATAAAAAAATAAAAAAAATAATAAAAGATTTATTCATCATATTATTATATTAAATGTATTTAAGAATGCTGATATTAATTTTTTTCCTGCAAAAAATCCGAGGTCATTTTTTTTATCTCTTTATATATTTTTAGGCGATAATATGCAATAAATATTAAAACATATAATAATGAATTATTTGCCGTTTAAAAGGAACAGTGTAATCGAGACAAAAATGACTTGTATCGTTTCTTAATTGTAGATAACCTAGGTAAATTTGTCTATTTTTGTTCTTGAGTTGTCTTTTATCCCTAGTAATATTATATACAAAATTACTATTGTTATTATTGCAAAAACAATTAAAATTATCAAATTATCCCGAAAGAAAAAACACTCAAAAATATTAACAAAAGAGTAAGCAAAAAAAAATATATATATTATTATTATTATTATTATTATTATTATTATTATTATTATTATTATTATTATTATTATTATTATTATTATTATTATTATTGTGTTATTGATGAATAAAGAACATAAATAAATAAAAGACTAAAAAAATCATAATAACTTTAACAAAAGACCAATAAAATCAAAATTATCAGGAAAAAAAATTCATCTAACTTGAAAATAATAACAATAAAACCAATAAAAAAAATAAAAGAAAGAGCACATAAAAAAATATAATAGATGATAAAACAAAAAAAAATTATTAGCTGAAAAAATCATTTAATTTGAAAATTTTAAAAAATATATGTTCTACGTTGCGGGCTGAGTAAATAATTTTTATAGGATTTGCTGGATTAAAATAAAAATATAATATTTATATATGCAAAATTTTATATAATAAAATAGCTCAACACACCCTACTATAACAATAGCAAAATCAAAGTCTGAAAATCTAAAATTATCATTGCTCTTACTATTAAAACAATAAAAATTATCAAATTATCCTGAAAAAAAAACTCAAAAACATTAACAAAAGAGTAAGTAAGAGAAAAAATGAAATTATTATTATTATTATTATTATTATTATTATTATTATTATTATTATTATTATTATTATTATTATTATTATTATTATTAATATGTTAATAATATAAGAAACAAAAATAAATGAAAGACTAAACATATGCTAGAAACTTTAACAAAAGATAAAACAAAGAAATAAAATAAAAATGAAAGAAACAAAAATAAATGAAAGACTAAAAAAATGCTTGGAACTTGAACAAAAGATAAAACAAAGAAATAAAAATAAAAATTATCATTGCTATTACTGCCAAAAAAAAATAAAAATTATCAAATTATCCTAAGAAGAAAAAAATAAAAAACATTATCAAAAAAACAAGTAAGAAAAACAATTAAATTATTATTATTATTATTATTATTATTATTATTATTATTATTATTATTATTATTATTATTATTATTATTATTATTATTATTATTATTGTGTTAAACACACTTATATATACATGGACAAAAGTAGGGGTTATTTTAGAAATTTTAAAAAATAAAAGTATAAGGGCTGAAATGAAAATCAAATATAAAGGGATTAAAATAAAAAATTAAAAGTTAAGGGCTCAAATGAAAATCATATTTATTAACATTTTCAATTAAAGGACAAATTTGCAAAAATAGAAACTTCTGTACCGAATATATTAAGCTTTTTCAGCCCAATCTGGAAATTAAAAGAAGGAGGACCGAAGTGAAACAATAACATTTAATTAATTGCAATCGAAGGACCCGATCGAACAAAATCAAAACTTATATAACTGAAATCAGGACCATAGACACAATTAAAAGTAAAGGGACCGAAGTGAAAGTATAAAAAAATCGGGGGGCTCTTCTGCACTTTTACGTGCAGGAGAGAGAGAAACGGTGAAACCGGCTTTAACCGGCCACCGCCGCGTCCACGGCCACCGTGTGAGAAAACGCACCGCATCGGGAGGAAGACCAAGAGGAGGCACACCGGAATAGACGCCGGTAGGACATTTCCGGCCACCATTTAAGCCTGCACGCGCCACCTTAAAGGGGCGTGGGGCGGAATACTGTTGGTTGTGTGGATCGCACGCGCCGACAGTATTTCAAAAAATAAATAAATAATAATGGTCAATTTGTTATACCCTTGTTCTTAATTAATCAATTTTATCTTATTATGGGCTATAACCATATTTAGCCATTTTAAAAATATTAAAAAAAAAAGTTGTGGCGGACCGGACCGGTCCGTACGCGTGCAATTACAACCGTAGCCCTCAGCCGAAACCATTTTTTATCTTATTAGCGGGGCTAAAATCATTAAATCACTGTTCACATCCGGAAAAAAAAAAGATGGACGAACTCGTGCGACGCATGGACAAAAAATATCCAGTCCACAGTGCTAATGAGTCTGAGTGTATAGTAAGAGTCCGAGCTCTTTTACTAATATATTTTTAAAACAACACCTATCACATGTTATCTATGCTCAGGTGCGTGGCATACCTCATACCCATATTACTGGCTCTTTTGGACAAGCTTAGCCCTTAAATCCTTCATTTAATATGAAATATTTACTCAATTCTATCAGCTTAAACATGGACATGTTTTTTTTTCTTTCTATTCTATCATTTAACAGAATTATTTTATTAAACTTTACCCTTTAATATTGAATTTAATGGTAAATTAATTTTCATATTTTGTATTTCATAATAAAAAAAAATGGAACACTTAAAGTCAAGCTGAGATTTATTTTAATTTTTATCATATAATATAATTTTTTTAATCAAATCTTATCCTTTAATATTGAACTAATCATAAATTAATCTTTATCATACAACAAAATAATAATAAATAAAAATTCTAACCTAACAAACCACCACTAAAGTTCCTATGTTTTTCTGTTTACCCCTCATGTCACTAAAGAGGTCCAGGCCTCGAAACCCTAGCAAACCGAGTCAAAGTTCATCAACCAATTTCGGGTTACCTTAAAAATTAGATGTTAAATATAATTAAAAGAAACAATTATACCAGCAACCAACCCTTCTTATCATAATTCGCATTGATAACTGGAAAACCCTGGAAAATTTACAGATGTAAGCCATGCATCTATGCCAAAAAAAGGCCACGCGCAGTCTCCCACCCCAAAACGAGTAGAGGAAGCATCCTCTATTTTCCCTTCTCCACTTTTCGATACCCTTCCTGAAATTTCACCTCATTTTCATCTTCCAAAAGCTCGATTCTTTTCCGCCATACACGATTCCTTTTGTAATTTACTTCCCTGTGTTTTTGCCCTTTCTTGACCTTTTTCCAACTTGAGGTTACTGGGATGTCATAAACGTAATTATAAATTAGTGTAGATTCACTGTTTACTTGTTGAGAATCAGTTCTCCATTGTAGCGGGTGACCAGAAATCAGCACCATTGCTGTTTGTGACGGGTAGAGTGCAGTCCACAGAGACCAGACACAAGCCCCTGCTCCTCAGATTCTTCACCGATTCGTCTCCTCCGTTTTCTCCGCCTCCCTGACATTGCTTAACCAAAGTAAAAAGAAAAAGGAAAAACAGATGCCATGTCAGTATCAATACTATCACTAACAACAGTTGACTCTTTCCCAGAAAAAGCAAAATTGTTTCACCGTGGTCAGAATTTTCACTTGATCTGTGTAGTCTAATCAAGATAAGTGGGCCCTACATGCTGTATGATGTGGAAAACAGGACAAAAAAGTGGTGTGTACTTTGGTACTTACAGGTAAGTTTTGCAGATAAGGAGAGCACAGAACCTTAACCTGATCTTGTAGGAATCTGATGTATCCCATCGCTTCATGTAGCACCGATGCTGTGTCTGTCTGCAGAATTTCAACTCCCCGTTACATCGTTACTTAAGATGTAAGCAAAGCCAATTTTCATCATCCAAAAAAGAAACTTAGGAGGATAAACTGTAAAAGGATGCATTAAACTTGACCAGATTAAACTTAGATAATTAGCCTAATTTTGTGTGTTCCTGGACCTTGCCAAAGGGCGATACAAGCTCTTGCAATGCAGCGATTCGGTCTCCTAGCTTCTCTCTCTTCACCTACCATTACAAAGAAATTGTTGATCAGTACATATCACAGAAAGAAAAATGTATGCACCACGCATGCAATTAAGTATGTCCTGGAAATTAAGAAAAACTACAATCCTTGACCTTTGCATTTCCAGTTGATCCGGGGTTCTTAGTTTCAGTCCTTTTGCTGTTTCTCTGACTTGGAAAAGGAGTTCTGGCCAAGGCGTTGGTGCACTCCATCGGAACTTCTTCGCCTGACCCGTTTCTTTTTCTCTGCGAGAGTAGAAAACATAAAGAAAAGACCGCGTGGAACCCTAAAGCAAATAAGTCAAATTCAATCAAGCACTCACATTTGATTTGGAGACGGTACTGATTACATGAACACTGTTGCAGTTATTGTTGCCAGATGACGCTGAAGACGAGTCGCTGCATGTGACCCCGGAGATTTGAGGTTGACGGGTCGTTCTTGTTTCTTCACTGAACATAACAATGTCACTTTCCTTCTGACAAGTGCATCCCCCAAAACAAAGCATCGTGGGAGACTTTTCAATGGAAGAGAAATGGAAAGCATGGGCAACACCAGAACCCACAGAATCACCATCGTTAGAGAGGAGCAGCTCAGAGAAACTAGGAGGATTGCCCTCCGGTACAAGATGATTCCCCTCAAAAAACCTCTCCGTCCCGGCCATCTAAAGCAAAGCCTAGAATCACAGAGACAGCGACGGTGTCGTTTAATATTTTTCGTGTGAGTGTGGTGGTGTGGTCGATCACTGGTCAGGGGAAACGAGGTTGCAGCCGTTACATTAGCGAGAGTGAGGTGACTGCTGTGTTGTGTAGTGTGGTAATTGTGAGGGATACTTCCAAGATCGGCTTCGGGTTTTGGTGTGTTTCAGTCAAACACTCCTGGCCCGAGAAAACCGTGGTTTAGTCCTCCAAAGCATTTGGTTTGGTTAAAAGCCAGTTAGATTTCAACTTGCATTGCTTGGCTCGGAGACCAGACTAGTCCCGACCGTCGAATGCCAAACTGACTAGACCTGACGAGGTTTCGGAAACTAAAGGGATGTGCACTTATTCGGACGCAATTACCCCCACGCCCCCTTATCAAGACGGGGGTAGACCGATGTCTCTCAGGTATAGTTTAGTTTAATTATTATGCGTGTAAAATTTTGATGAAGGTTGAATTGCTAAGAATATTCCGCGCTACTATATTGTTTTTCAAGTTTACTTCTTAAAAATTGAAGTCCACGTATTAATCATGTAAGAAAATTATGAAAGTTGATTTTTTAAGAATGTCTAGTTGGGTTAAAAATTTAAGTTAATAGTTAGGTTTTAATAAATTTAAGATTTAAAATAAAATTTATAAGTAATTGATAGCAGGACCTAATATTAATTTAGAAAATAGAGGGAAATTATTTTTAGATGTTAGGGGAATGATATTATGGATATTTTATTAATCTCTTAGAGTTGCTATTACAACTTTTACCCTCTTTTTTTTTGTTTTTTTATGTTTGTGTTTTTAGTTTGTTTCTTTTTTTTTAGTTAAGTGCCCTGTTTGGACCACGTTCCAAAAAAAGCAATGTAATTGCTGTTTGGTAACACCCAAAACCAGTTGCACAATTCCATGGGTCCACCAATAAAAGTGTTCCAACCACCTGGTTTTTGCAAAGCAGATAATAACTGCTTTTTGACAAAATAAAATTGCAAATTAATTCTCCACACCATAGCAAACCGTAGCAAACCACACAGACCATCATCTAAATTAATCTTATTTTATTTCTGAAATAAATATCTGTCATTTTATTTTTCATTTCTTCTTTTAAACCACATAGACCGCTTTTTTGATTTCTACTTCCTATTTACATTTTTCATTTCTTTTTTTTTTTCATTTTATTCGTTTCTTGGTTTTCTTTCTTGCTTTTTTTTTGCTTTTTCTTATTACTTTTTTTTCTATTTTTTTTGTTTCTTGCCTTTTTTGTTATTATGTTATTTTCTATTTTTTTCATATTTTCTCATAAAATATTTTTTTTTCTTTTTTTAACTTAGTATATATATATATATCTATATATATATATATATATACATATATATATATATATATTATTTATTTTGTATAATCAAAGTGTTTGACTAGCTTAAACACAACATGATTAATCCTCAGATACAATTTTTTATAGCTTGTTTTTCCTTTTTTTTTGTTGATTATATTTTTTTCCATGAATTTTTTTTTGTTTATATTTTTTTAATTTTTTTCCTTTTTCCACTTATATATATATATATATATGATTGAGGTGTCCGGGCTAGCTTAAATGCACCATGATTAATCCTCGGATCCAATTTTTTTTTTGTTTTTTCCTGATTATGTTTTTTCTTCTAATTTTTTTTTCATTTTTTTTCCATTAAATATTTTTTTGTTGGTTATATTTTTTTAATTTCTTTTTCTTTTTCTACTTATATATTTTTTTTGTTTTTTATGATTGGTGTATCCTAGCTGGCTTAAGCGCACCCTTTACAGTAATTTCACAAGTAAAAAGCTACATACAAAGCTTGGTAACCAAACACACAAAACTGTTTTTTTTTCAACCTCAGACTAAACCACAGTTTTAACCAAACACTTCACTGCTTATTTTGAACTACAGTGAAAAGCCCTTTTTTTAAAGCTGCTTTTTTTTAACCTCAACCACAACAGCAACCGCAATACCAAACAGACCCTAAGTCTCACCTGTAAGATGATAATGTATTTTTTCTGTTCAACCTAAGATAAAATTGGTTTTGTCTTCTTTAAAGACCACTTTAACCTTTTGCTTCTCCTCTCATCTTTTTTTTTACATTTTTTTTGCCTAGATTAGGTGTAAAAAACATGCATATTTAATTTGTCATTGTGTGTTGAACGAGTGCAAAACAAGTTGTTGATTTTAGAATAAATTGTTGCAATTAGGTGTTGACTTTCCTTTCCTTTGTTTTATTTTCTTTAAAAAAATATCATGTGGTAAGCTAGAAAAATCTCAAAGACATCTTTGATAGTGTAAAAACTTCATGTTATTGTCTTTTAGTCATAAAGAACATTGACCTAAATAAGTTGATTTATTCCTTTAATTTTATAGATTTGGTTTTGAGCTATATTTGTGTGTCTGTTAAACATGAATAAAAAACAAATAGACATAAAAGATAAGTTGAGTTGTATAATTAGGTATGCAATTGATTATACTTAGAATAAAAAAAAATTAAGTTTTCATCTCTTTGATCGAATCAACTCCCTAACCCTACTTAAATTATTGTCAAGAAAACCAAGATGCAAAGAAATACATGATTATGAAATACTAGAATTTTAAAAACAATAATGTTGTTAATAATTTTAACTATTATAGTAATGATAATGATGGTAATGTAGGAATAAATTTTCAATTTATGTTTTCATCTTTTTATGGATAGAAAATTAACTATTTATTTTTTTATTTGATTATTGCAGGTCTTTTCATAATTTATTTTTTATTTTTAAATGTGAACTAATCTTAATACAATGAATTCAATAATTTAGATATCTGAATCTTCTTATTTTTTTAATGATGATGATAATTTTATGTTGGTTATTTCGTTGAAACCTACTAAACAAATAAATTTATATCAATTTAAAATTCATATATTTTATAAAAAACTTGCATTTCATGAGAATTCTGTATAAATTTATTACTTTGACTAAATTTATATTATAATAAAAAAACATTCATATAATTAATATTTTTTTACGTTGAAAAAATATAGTATCATCCATAACAAGGCGCGGGGGCATTGGCTAGTGTATGTATATCATGGACACGTTATGTATTTCTCTTGATTGACATGTGACTAAACATCTAACCTTCCGCTAAGCATTTGCCTTAGAAATATATATTTTTTAAAGTTTTGATAAATATGTCTTGATCATGGAGACAAAATAAATAAATAGAAATACTGGTTGGTCTTTGAAACTAGCTTCCAATTTAATTGATATTTATATCACTGTCGCTTATTCCAAACCGAGGAAATATGTTTAAGGTAGTATTTGGTTATTGTTTGGAGTAAAAAAAAAAGGAGACAATAGAGATATATATATATATATTAATTAAAGGAACAGAAATTAAAATATAAAAATAAATATATTTATGAGATAATCATATACTTCAAAAACATGAGATACAAAGAGAATATTGTTTTAAAGATAATATTTATTATTTTGTATTCATAAAATATCCTTGTAAAAAAATTTCAATTCTAAAATTGTCTAACTAAAACATATAAAGATAAAAATTATTATTATTTAAAAAATCAACTCAATGGTCAGTATGGGGCAAAATACATGTCACTTGATTAGGCTCGAGACATTAATAAGATTGATTGTTGACTTGGCCAACACAATAATAAAAATAATTATTGTCATAGTTTTGAAGTCTAAGCTAAGACTCCAATCACGTGTCAAGAGGGACAACATAAAACAAAAATGGTTATAATTATGTGTCAGAAGAGTCAACCCATGACAAGACCTGAATCACAAATCATCAAAGTCAACTTGAGTTCATCTCGATCGATATAATGATAAAAATTGTTAGTATTATAGTTTTAAAACTTGACTTGCAGGGTCAATTGAGGAACGACCCAAGCCACAAGTTAAATGGGTCAACACGGGTTGAACCGAGTTAATGAGTGGATAAAAATTATTGTTATTGTAGTTTTAAAATCCAATTTGGGAGTCAACTTGAGTTAAGGTTAAGATCAAAAGGCGGGAGAGTCAGCCTAGCTGACTTAAAAAATAATCAAAGCAACCTTGTGTTGATGAAAAAACTTTAAAACAATTAATTGGTTTTTTATCCATGTTTTATCTCTGTTGATCTAGGTTTTTGAGACTGTCAATTTGAGTAAATATTTTTCTCTATTTTTTTTTAAACTCGAGCCAATATAGGTTTAAGTTTAACTTATCTAGTCAATCTTTGTTTTATAAATAATGTATTTAAGATATTAATAATATATATATATATATATATATATATATATATATATATATATATATATATTTGATAACAATAGTAGAATAGATTTTTTTTTCTTTATATTTTATTGTATCTTGTCCGCCATAACCAAATAGGATACACATACAATCATATATTGTCATGCACATCAATATGAAACATAATTTGATCTTCATCTTCTTTTTTATCTTGTCTTTATTGTTTCTGTCTCTTTTGCCCCGAAAGAGTAACCAAGCACTGCATAATAAAATAATAAATTCTCATGAATAAACCAATTGAGTGTTTGGTGGTGGTCCCACCTGAAACCAAACTAGAAAAGGATTTTATTCTAAGGTGTAATGTACATTAAAGATATTATAATAGTCAAGATTAAAGCTAAAGAGTTAGCGTTGGAAATTGTTTATTGTCAATGCTATATTTATTAGAATAATCACTCTCTCCCTCTCCCTCTCCCTCTCTCTCACACACACACACAACAATATTCTCTCTTCTTCTCTCCTTGTTCAATCTTTCTCTTATCTTTTCTTCATCTTCCACGCGTCCCAGGTATGTCTTTCTCTTCTTGTTTTTTTTTATTTTGTTAATTAATATCTCATCGAATATTTACTGGTTATTTGTTTTTTTTCTCCCCTCAACTTCACTTAAAACAAATTTAAGTTAAAATTTATCTTCTTTCTTCTTTTTTGTTGTGTGTTTTTTGCATTACTTTTTTTTGTTGTTCTTAATGGTATTAGTGTAGAATTATTACATTATGTTTAATTAATTTTTTTTATTGATGGTTTTAATTTGGTATTATTGCATTACTTTTAATTAACTTTTCTTGTGTTAGTGAATTATTTATTGATATTTTCTCGGTTATTAATTAATTTTTATCATGTTAATGAATTATTAACTAATAATTTTTTTTTGTTATTAATGGATTTTTTTTGTGTTTTTTGCATTATGCTTTAATTTATTTTTATGTTATTGATTGATCATTCAATGATTATTTTTCTGTTATTATGTGCTTTAGTTTTATTTGCATTAATTTTGCTAATATTATTAATTGCTATTTTTTTATTGGATGAATGATGAAATATAGAAATTAAGGTGTCTAATTAAATAATTATTGTCATTATTTCTTAATTGTTTTTTAGATTTTTGTAAATTTAGAACTTTTTTTTTCTAAGTGTAGGATTAATATAAAAAATATTATAATATAGAAATAAAAATAGTATACAAATTAAATTATGCAAAATTGTTAGAAGAAAATGAATAAAATCAATTGGTTTGTGGCACATGTGATGTGTATTTGTAGGTTTGTAAATTTCAGACGTTATCCATTATTCATGGAGCTTTTTGTTGAGATGCATGTGCAGAGTATCGATCGCTAAAAAAGGATGCAACAACAGTTCATGGATAGTCATGCTCAACAATTTGTGATGTATTGGTTTTCACCTATCTTTTTCTTAAATTATTATTTTTATTGATTTTTTTTTCTGACATATTTTTTTTAGGAAACATATAATAATTAGTGGAAAGAGAACTACAATGATGATTCTTTGACTCGTCCGAATTTCAATCCAGATATGTGGTTGAAGGGCTCTTGTGGACCCAATAGAAATTGAGCAAGTATTTTTTTGTGGCACGTCATGCGTGTCGATAAAGCTAACAATATATTAAATACCGATGGACTCACCAATAAGGCAGAGATTATCGATGAGAGTTCCATAAATGAATGTTTTTCATACATGAGATCATTACTAAGATAAAGTACTGACAAACATCAATGAATATTTCCATCAATAAAACTGTTATTTCTAGCAATGCATAGACTCAATCACCAAATTTAAGCCTAAACATTACTAGACATATGCCCAACACCATGTGGGTTGTAGCCTTGTATTTAAGTTCAAGAGTATAGTCAAACACTCTTGGGTTCAATGCACATCCTAACTCTTTTTGGTAAGAAAAAATATGTGACGTGGGCCCAACAACTTTTTCCTTTCATTAATATACGTGTAAAAAATATTTGTTGCTCACTAATATTCATGTTAGGAACATTTACTCTCTATTAATACATATGTAAGAAATATTTATTTATTAATATTCATATTAGAGATATTTATCTTTCCATTAATACATGTGTAAGAGATATTTATCACTAATTAATGCTATTAAAAAAAAATACTCTTCAACCTTTCACTTGAGCAAAAATACAAGGTTCATCAACTATAAATACCCCTGACATTATCTAGGTAAAAATTTCATAATTTTCATTCTTAACACACACATATCATTTTCTTACATAACCTTTTCAAACCAAAATAAGAACAAATAACCTTGTTTTTAGAATTTTGTACTCTTTCGCATTTTCTTACACTTTCTCAATACAAAGATTTGACTTAAGCATTTGAGAATCTAAAAATTCTATCACCAAAGGATTTTTTTAGGTATTAAGAGCATTACATCAAGCCATCACCTTCTTTTATTATGGTAAATAAAAGTAATTATTATAACACTATATTAGCCCATATATCAATCAACAAATAACCTTATTTCTAAATGTTTTGAATTTTAAAATATCATGATAAACCATATCTAAATACCCAAACTCTAGATAGTTAAAAAGGCTTGAAATGCTAACATAACAAAAAAAAAAACTTTTAAAGCAATAACATTTATAATTCAAGACATTCATAAGCAATTGATCCACACTCTCAAATAGACACTTCAACTACCATAATTTTTTTTTACAATTCAATATCTATAAACAAGCACACCTTCTTAACATGTAGATGACCTTAATTTAATTTCAGTGGAGTGTACTTCATTCTTTTATCTTTCAATAATTTAATCGATTGCATCTTGTATTTTAAACTGACTCTCAATATAAACTATATGTTTATCTACATCTATTAGATACATTTTTCACCTTGATGACTTCATTTTCAATAAGGCTTTCTAATCTCTACACCTTTATTTATTTATATTCAAGACAAATCTCCATCTTCTATTCATCTTCAAGAAGACTTTGTAATCTCTATACCTTTCTTTATTTATATTCAAGACAAATCTCAATCTTCTATACCCATCTTCGTTGGAGGTTCACATGATTTTTTCCCACAATCAATTCTATCAATTAAAGTGCACATACCATAAAAAAAAATAAAATGTTTTGTATTTATCATGTAAAATCAATCAAAATAATGTTAAGAAAACTACAAAAATATTTTAAATATATATTTGAAAATTATAAATAACTCGTGTATATAAATTTTGATATAGAGATCGTCTTCACTTTCATATAAAAAGATAATGTATGTTATCCGCTTCTATGTCCACCTTTATGATACAAAGAATCTCTCTATTTATGCCTAATGAAACTCTATGATGGCGGATAAAAAAAAGGATAATTTAAAGGTAAAGATGCTACAAGTTAAAACGCTTAACCTCGGCGAGCTTTATATTTTTTTTTATATCCCAAAAGGCGCCTACTGAAACTAGTAAAATATTTACTAGATTAATTCGTATTTGTTTAAATATATATAATAACGAAAGGTGGAGCAGTCACAACAGACAGAGTGTGAATAATCCCATCGCAGCCCACCATGTCATCAAGTCATCAAGTTGCTAGTGCTACAGCTTCCACTCTCCAGGGCTGCTGCTGCTAGCTGGCAACTACGAAAGAGGAGACACATGAAGGCCACGTGGCATTTATGTTTACCAAAAGAGACACCTGGAAACAGACCTACAAAAAAGAGAGAGACTGGCAGTCAATTCCTTTCCAACATTTCCCATCGCATGACGCGCACTTCGACACCTCGTTGCTCGTTTGCCTTCGATACTGTGCCTTGTCTCTCTGTGTAGTTACCCGCTTCGATGTTTTATGTTTCGTCGACTAGGGCTAGGATGCCCCTGGTTGGTGGTTATTGACGGAATTGCCATAGTTATAATTCGCTCAACTTCACAAGAGAGACAGAGAATTATCACTTTGGTCGCAAATTTATCTTCTAATAAATAGAAAATGCACGAGGATCTGAACAAGTGATTTCACTAAATACACAGGAGCTTCTTCTGAGCTCAAATCTCAACTAGTTTGTGAATTTCTACATTATTTGTGGCATGCATGCAGTTTCATCCTAAGAAAAAAGAACTAATACAATCTGATGCCAACAATCCCATTGATATGTTCGACATTGAATCAATAGAATAGAATTTCACAGGAATAATTGTTAATATTGTGTGAAAAACTAACCTCCGGGTAAATCTTAACTAGCGATCCTTGATTTCCAGACGAGGTTTAGTGTTAATCCATGCAAGCCATGATTATAAAACAAGGGTATCATATGAGATTATCATCAGTAAGTGCCCATCAAACTGGTTCCGTAAATTAGTCCCGTTACCAAGGTAGAAGTAGGGGCCAGAAGAAAGTTGAGACATAAGAAGTTTAGGACAAGATGAAATGACCGGTCACTTTATGAAATCAGACAACTTTTAACGCAAACCATATTATTGTAAAAGCATAAAACTGTTGGTTACAGGGGAACGCAAATGTGCTATACTTCTTTTCTATAAACATGGAGGAAAACTTACACTAGATCATAATGAGATGCTTCATTCAATCGACCATGATTATTCATTGCAACAACCTGTCGCTATTCGACAAACATGGATATCGAAAAATTATAGAAACAAGAACAAAATCTAACTACATTATAGAAAGCGTGCCTACTCACTGAGGCATGGCATCGAGCAGCTGGCAAACACACTCATTGTTGCTTTTTCAGCCGCAACAAATTTCCTTTAGCTTATTAGCAGTTGATTCATCAGCCGAATACTGCACCAAATCAATGTACCTCCGTCAAAAAGAAATCTCTTTAGAGCGATCATAACACACACATATAGAGGATCATATATATATATATATATATATATATATATATATATATATATATATAAAGACCTTGTTGAGAACCCACAGGGAGTGTTATAGGCTCTAAGGAAGAGCTCGTCGAGGAATTGTGTGTCATTGACGTCGACATCTCTGTAGTGGAGGAAGTTTTCGCGGGCGAATTTAGCGTAATAAGGCCTTGAGTCCTTTGGTAACCGCCTCACTAACCGCATAACCTGTCCATACACTCTCAATGCTTTCTGCATCTCTTCGAATCGTTGACCGCAGTTCCTGACTTCCTGCTCTTGAGATGCCGTTTCGCTGCTAAATGTTGCTAGAAGTCCAGGCCTTTGTATCTCGTTATTGGGCTCTACTCAATTACTCTCGGCCTGGTTATGGACAGTAGAGTGTAAATTTAGGATAGTGAGTTAGCATAAATTGTTTTTTAAAATATTTTTTTATTTAGAAATATATTAAAATTTTATTTTTTAAAATATTATTTTTAATATTATTATATTAAAATCATTTGAAAACATTTAAAAAATTATTTTAAAATAAAAGGCAAAAACAATTTTTTTTTGTTTTTAAAAAACCCTCTTTGTGGAAGGCAGTGTGAATCACCGTGGATCACCAGAAATGTTAAAATCTCCAGGCGAGAAGAGTTCAAGAAAGAAAAATCTGATGCATTTTAACGCAACCTGAAATCAAACACATTAAAAAAGGAGGATAGAAGCACCAGTCCTCAGAGGAGGTTTCTGTTAATTCCAAGTTGGCATGCCCGTTATCACTCATTCTGTCTTTGAAACCTAATGCATGAAGCAACCATTTCTCGCAGCTTCGCATCTCCCAAGCAGTCGCTATACAGAAGCCAAACCCAGGACACTTGCCAAGATGATGGACAATATTTTCTCTTACTAAGTCCCGTTTGTTTGCTGAAAAATGGTTTTCTTTTGGAAAGTGAATTCCGGAGAAAGTGAATTCCTGGAAAGTGAATTCCGATGTTTGGCAATGTTATGGAAAATGAACTGGAAAACACTTCCCAGTGTTTATTTGTGTTATGAAAAATGAACTGAAAAATAATTTATTAATAAATTAATTTTTTTTTCAAGTTTATTAAAATAATGAGGAAAAAATCTTACAAATTAAAAAGTTAAATGAAAATGAAATTGAAAAAAAATATAATTTCATAAATTATCTCAAATAAAATAAATAATAATCAAAATAATAGAGATCAAATCTAAAAAATTAAAAAAAAATGAAAGGTGAATAAATTAAAATAATAATAATTAACATTTCATAAATTATTTCAAATAAAATAAGTAACAATAAAAAAAAATGAGGGACCAAATTTGATAGATAAAAAAATTTCAATAAAAAAAATGATAAGAAAAAAAGCAAATAGCAATTATAAAAATAAGGACCAAAATTAATATAAAAAATTAAATTTTAAGAGATGGAATTGAAAAAATAAATATTCAAAACAAAATTATATATAGCAATCAAAAGTTTGAGGATCAAATTTGATATAATCAAGCAAAATAATGACATTTCTAAATTTTTTCACAACTTCGGAAAAGTGTTTTCCACTCAAATTTTTCCGGGAAAAACACTTTCCTGAAAAACCAAGCCAAATTTTTCTTTGACTGGAAAGTGTTTTCCGTTGACCAACTTTCCAGAAGGCAAACAAACACAGGAAAGTTTGGAAAGTGGTTTCCCGGAAACCACTTTCCTTGAAACAAACAAGGCCTAAAGTAGTGGACATTTTGTCTTAGGTATATCTTCAAAATGGTATTTTTTTCAAAAAATTTGAGATGGAAATTGCTTGTCTCACTCAAGATCACGTGATTGTTTTTTAAAATCTTGTCAAGTAAATGCAAATAATTTCCCAATCTTGTCATTTTTATCAAGATCACATGATTGTTTTTCCCAATCCAGTCAACTTAATGTATTTTTTGTTAGAGAGTACTATAAATCATATTTTAGAGCTTCACCTAACAGCTTAAATTTTTAGATGAGATAATTTATTAACATAGTATCAGAGTCTTGTTGACCTAGCGGTTATGAGTTCAAATCTCACCACCCTCATTCAATTTGATAAAAAAAAAAATCAAGCACAAGATAATGTGAGTATGTGCAGCTTTCACTTGATAGAGTATTCTAGAGAGTAATCTAAATCATACTTTGGAGCTCAACTAATATCTTAACCTTTTAGGTGAGATGATTCTTGATATTTTTTGTAATGGTCTTGATAATCGAGCAATAGAGGTTGATTGGTTCTTTTACATTCAATCAATTTAGGAAAGGCTAAGGATTGATTGAGTGGATCTGTATCAGTTTTATAATTATGTTTTGGTCTATAGTTTTAGACTTGTAATTTCTTTATGTTATTTTTACGAGTTGTTTTTTTAATATTTTTTATATTCGTTATATAGGTTTTGTTGTTGTTTCTCCTATCGATTGTAAATAGTCTCGAGTTTATATCTACTTGTCTTATGGCTTTATTTTTATATTGTAATAAGTTTTATAAACTATTCTTTGATTTTATTGATTTTGAAAGTTTATGATATATAATGAAAATTTATATAATTTGATTTATAAAAAGTATATTCAAAGCTTACTGCAGGTGGATGTTCTTAAAGTACCGATTTTACGTTGTCGCGACAGCAATATCTACAAACCGTGTCAGCAGGCAGCCGCATGCACCCACCTCCTCTTGAATGCTAACTGATCCAGCACCTACTTAGCGGGACAATAAATACATGCTAAAGACAATCTATCTAGTTTATCTCGTGATACCTCTGTCCCCATCCAGCTAGCGCCAAGTTTATGTGAGAGAAAAAATTACTTATACCATTTCACAGAAACACTTAGCATTGAAAGTACTTTGCTGCAGTTTGTCTTGGTGAAACTATGGTCACGGAAATCTAGATTCCGCGTTATGTGTGAGGCGTATCGGCACGTTGAAAAATGAAAACGGTCTCTTCAAATAGTTGATACCAAAAAAGGAAGATAAAATGGGTCCACACTGGAAAATTATTGCGGCTCCTAGTATTCAATAGCTCCCCCCACGCACTTTTCGCTTTCGGTGTTTACCCCTCTTGTTTTGGTGAGATGGATGATGAGGAGTGGGTTCTGGTGCAGCGTTCAACGGAGAAGGATCGGTGGAATCCGAGTTTGATGGAGGATATCAATGGAGAAAGTTCTAAGCCATTGAAGGTTACCTTTAGTGGGCCAGCTAAGCATTGGACGGACGCAATTCCGATTGGCAATGGCAGGCTTGGCGCCATGATTTGGGGTGGCGTTGCATTAGAAACTCTCCAACTTAATGGTAACTAAAGGGAAAATGACTTTTGCTTTTGGAACTAAATATAGGTGTTGCTTCTGTTTCAAGATATGGAAACTCTACTTAATGAGCGCTTTCAACATAGTTTTCAGTTAAAAAGTGAATTTTTTTTGTAGTTGATTATGGTATTGGTGGTTTTAGCGCTCAATCTTGATTACTAGGAAGAGATTGTATATTTTTGTTTAGGTCATTGATCTGGAACATCAGATTTACATTCTGTGTGATTTGGACTGTTTAGATCCTACGTACCAGGCTTGTGCAATATTGCTTTTCTGATAAGTTTCTGTGGAGATCTACTATATGCATGTTGCTGATTGGTTGTTAGGAAATTGGAGATAAGGTGCGTTTTTGGTTTTATATGCATTACGACAATTCAGTTTGCAACCATGGGAAAATGGTTTATGTTTTTGTAATGAAGAACATCTCACTTTATGGTTTTCACTATAGACCATTGAAACAGAACTACTTTGTCTGCGTTGTCTGATACATGATAAACTTGCCCCTCATCCTCTCTTTCTCTTTGAGGAAAGCTCACAGTATTACTATCTGGATTCTTCTTTTGTAGAGGATACACTCTGGACTGGAATTCCAGGAGACTATACTAACCCTAATGCTCCAGCAGCCCTGTCAGAGGTCAGAAAACTTGTTGATAATGGCCAGTATGCTGAAGCTACAACTGCGGCAGAAAAACTTTCAGGAAATCAATCTGATGTATGTATCATTCTCAGGTGTCATTTATTTCGCACCTTTTTATTCCCCCTACAAGCTTCTGGCAATTTATAGATTTGTTAAGCTTATTGCTAGACTGATGAGCAGTCGTCATTCGAAAGCAAATGATTTGAAAACTCAGTTGCTTTAAATGTTGATAAAAGATGCAAACAGTACGTCAGTTATGAATATTTTATATGGTTAATTGGAAACACGTCAGTTATGAATATGTTATATGGTATAAATTCTGGGAATTTATCAATATTAGTACTTTGAAGCTGAGTATTTTGGTGAAAGCTTGTTTAATTATCCTTCTGAAACATGTGTAATAGGAACATGTGGTATTTTTTATTCTAATCTTATCATAGAGGAATACAGAATATAAGCTAGGCGATTGAGCACTGAGCATAGCCAATGGTGGAGGATGATGATAGATTGGGACTTCCTGGCTCTGGGTTGGTGCCTAATGCACAAATGCTTGGGCCAGGACTTCCTTAACCCCAAACCAGTAATATTTTCTCTGGCCAGGCCTACTGGATGTTTTTCTTTGAAATCTTGTGACTGATCCTGTAAGGACAACCTTATTGGTATGGTGGATGCATTCTTCATTTGCCAGAGTTCCACGACTGCCTGACAATTTCATAGTTCTTTTCCTTCTGTGTTTTACTGCTTTTCCTTACAATGTCCGTGACCACATTCCACCGAGGAAGGGCCGGCTAAAACTTTCTCCTAATAGTTATTTTCTGCTGTTAAAGGTTTACAGACTACTTGGCGATATCAAGCTGGAATTTGACGATTCCCATCTCAAATATGATGAGAAAACATATAAGAGAGAGCTGGATTTGGACACAGCAACAGCAAGAGTAAAATATTCTGTGGCTGATATCGAATATACGAGGGAACATTTCGCTTCTAATCGTAATCAAGTGATTGTGACAAAGATTTCTGCGAGCAAACAAGGGTCTGTATCATTCACCGTGTCTCTGGATAGTAAGACGAGTCATCATTCTTATGTAGAAGGTGAGAATCAGATTATAATGGAAGCGAGTTGTCCTGGTAACAGGTACGCACAAAAGCTGAATGAAAATGACAGTCCACAGGGAATTCAGTTTACTTCAATTCTAGATTTACAAGTTAGTGAGGCCAGAGGGGTGGTTCGTGTTTTGGAAGATTCGAAATTGAGGGTTGAAGGTTCAGACTGGGCTGTTTTACTTTTAGTATCCTCATCTTCATTTGACGGGCCATTTACCAAGCCTGTCGATTCAAAGAAGAACCCTACTTCAGCCTCCCTGAGTGCATTAAAGTCAATAGGCAGTTTGTCATACATTGATATATATGCACATCATTTGGATGATTATCAGAGTCTTTTTCATCGTGTTTCACTCCAGCTTTCGAAAAGCTCCAAGAGTGTTTCAGGAAATGCATCTTTGACTAGAAAGGAACTTGTGCCTTTTCAGAGTGATATATCTTTCAAGGGAAGTGAAGATGATAAGGTTTCTACCGCGGAGAGGGTGAAAGCCTTTCAAACTGATGAAGATCCATCCTTGGTGGAGCTTCTATTCCAATATGGTCGATATTTGCTTATTTCTTGTTCAAGGCCTGGAACCCAAGTGGCAAATTTGCAGGGTATATGGAACAAGGATCTTACACCACCATGGGAGTACGTTCAGCATTTCTCCATCGTCTATATATTTTTTTGGTTACACAATCTCTATACGTTTTGATTGCTTGATTTACATTTGCTACACTACATTTATATTTCAGAAAAATGTATTGTCCATCCCCAAAAAAGAATAAATAGCTTTCTTTTGTTGTCTTTCTTACTGCACCCCTACCAGGTTTTTTTTTGTGAAAAAGCCAGGCATTCCTACATGTTAGTTTAAGAACCTAAACAACTTTCTCTCGAGATAAGTAGTTACCAATATTATGATGCATCCGATTTCCTGCAGTTTGCATCCAAAGCTTCTCTCTTGATGGTTCTCTCTCTTGTTTTCAGTGGAGCTCAACACTTGAATATAAACCTACAAATGAACTATTGGCCTGCTCTTTCTTGTAATCTAAAAGAGTGTCAAGAACCCTTGTTTGAGTACATCTCCTCTCTGTCAATCAGCGGGAGCAAGACTGCGAAAGTAAGTCTCCTTTTCCTCCAATTCTTTTTCATTCGAAGCCTTTCAAACTCCTCTGTAAGTCCTTGCATTTCTTTAGTCCATGTATTACGAATAGGCTTCATGGATTTTCTTTGGAAGGGGACTTTCTTTAGTAGTGAGCCTGTGGATAAAATACTACAAAAGATATGAACAGACCTTAAACGGAGGTCATATAACCGAGCATGTCTATGTTTTTTCTTCACCCTTTGTTAAATGCGGAACTTTTCTTATTTGGTACCGAATATTACAGGTGAACTACGAAGCAAAAGGTTGGGTTGCACATCAAGTTTCTGACCTGTGGGCAAAAACATCACCAGATGCAGGTCAAGCTTTATGGGCTTTGTGGCCAATGGGTGGCGCCTGGCTTTGTACACACTTGTGGGAGCATTATACTTACACGAAGGACAGAGTAAGATTCCAAATCTCAGCAACTTGGTACTTCTTGCTGATATCAACACAAGTGTGGCATCTGCTAACAAGGCACACAGAATCACAGTACTGAAAAATTAAGTATTAGGGAACAATCTTACTCGGTTTTAGTGATCCTAATGACACTTCAAAGATCCATAGTCATTTTTTAATAAGTGTGCCATGGATCTCTTTTCCGTGGTAGTAGTTAAGATTAAGAAAAGAAAAAGAAATGAAAAACAAGAGGGCAAGGGAATGGAGAAGAAAACTCTGAAGCCATAAAACAGTCCCCTCTAAGAAGTTAGGTGGTCTTTGCTGATGAAGAGCTCAACGCATGCTGTTATTTTTGCCCTTGCCATTGTTTCAGAGAATAGAAGATTCACAACAATTGACATTTCAGGAAACGGTTTGAGTGGCATTATTGCTTCATTGTTTGTTAGACGAGGAGGCTTGCACTTAATATTAACTGATCAGTGAAACAACTGTTGTCCCTTTAAAGAAACTGAAAAATAAGTGGAGTGAAGATATTTTCGTCTGGAAAATAATTTCTCTGAAGGGAGTAGGAGAATCTCTAAATTCTAGCTATTACCAGTGTTAAAGTTAGTTGACTTTAGATTTGATGCTCTAAGGAAAGGGTTATGAGAAAAACTCGGAGAGTAAAGAGTTTTTGAGTAAGTTTCCATGGGCTAATACAATTTATGACATCCATAAGCATCTGTCATGACAGAAAATCCATGATAATTGTTTCACTTTTAACTGCTCTAGGAGACATCATCACCCATCCTGTAGCAAAGAGCTTTACATGTCTTTTGCTTGTAAGTTAAAATATGTATTACAAATGTTATTTGTAAGTTGATGATTTTTAACACAGTGCTGTTTGCTTAGGATTTTCTAAGAGAAAAGGCATACCCTTTATTGGAAGGATGTACATCATTTTTGCTGGACTGGTTGATTGAAGGGCCTGGAGGATATCTGGAAACCAATCCATCAACTTCTCCAGAACATATGTTTATTGCTCCAGATGGTAAACCTGCAAGTGTCAGCTACTCATCAACCATGGACATGTCAATCATAAAAGAAGTATTTTCTGCAATTGTTTCTGCAGCTAAGGTGATACTCTTTTTCCCAGTAACGGCAGTCCGGTCTTTCACTTTTGCTGACTCCTACCCGTAAGTTTATTACAAACAGATTCTGGGAAGAAATAAGGACGAACTTGTTCAAAAAGTTCTTGAAGCTCTTCCGAGGCTTTTACCAACAAAAATTGCTAGAGACGGCTCCGTTATGGAGTGGGTATGTTTCTTGACTTGAGTTTCTCAATTTTTCCTGAGAAGTTAAGAGATCCCGTACAAATAATAAAGTTTTGCTATGATCAGAAATTGTATCTTATTCCATGATTAAGAAGTTTTCTCCATGCTTTGACAGGCACAGGATTTTCAGGACCCAGAGGTTCGCCATCGACATGTATCCCACCTCTTTGGCCTTTTTCCAGGGCATACAATAACTGTAGAGAAAACTCCAGATCTTTGTAAAGCTGCTGCCAATACCCTTAACAAAAGAGGTATATATCTAATGCCTACATACTAGATAAAGACATTTTCGGAAAAGAAGGTAACTAAAATGTGAAACAGAAAATGACAAATGTAATCTTTTGATTGCCCTTCTAAAATTTGATTTTGTAGAAATATCATGAACCAAATTCCAGGGTACAAGACCGGCAATGTAGAGCAGGACACCACATTTACACTAAGTCTTAGAACATACATATTATAAAACAGTTCATATAAAAATTACACAGCATATCATAAACTTTCAAAATGTATCATAGGTAAAAATAAAATAAGATTTTGTAATACTCATTGTATTCACACAAGCTCTCAACATATCCTTCTTCAAAAACCCATAATTCAAACATCATATCAAACTGATTTGTGTTAGTGCTCCACGTTGTTGCTGTGTGCGTACTTATATATTACGAGAATCATCTTCACACCATTGTGGTGCTGAAGATTTTAGTGCTACTTTGTCTACACAGTCTCGAATTGAGAACTTGCATGCAACTGTGCTGTCTGGCTATTGATTCTGATGGTAACTACACTGAAGTAATTATGGGGTCATTTCCCGTTTACTCTATTTAAATCTGAAGCGTTATTGAGCAACAGGAGAGGATGGCCCAGGATGGTCAACCATGTGGAAAGCTGCACTGTGGGCACGCCTTCACAACAGCGAGCATGCGTATAGGATGGTCAAACATTTGTTTGTCCTGGTGGACCCAGAAAATGAAGGCAATTATGAAGGAGGATTATACAGTAACTTGTTCACTGCACACCCGCCTTTCCAGATTGACGCCAACTTTGGGTTAGCTAAATTGTTTTTTGATTTTCTGTGAATGAAAGTTCAAGCAATCATCAGTTCTGTTTGTAGACTTTAGCAAAACATGAAATCTTGACAACAACTACGCAAGTTACTGAAATATATCTCATAGTTTTTCAATGTTTATTTTCATTTCAGTTTTCCAGCAGCGATTGCAGAAATGCTAGTCCAGAGCACTGCAGAAGACCTGTACTTGCTCCCTGCCCTTCCTCAGGATAAGTGGGCTAATGGCTGTGTGAAAGGACTTAAGGCACGTGGCAAACTGACAGTCAATATATGCTGGAAAGAAGGGGATCTTCGTGAAGTTGGGCTTTGGTCGAACGAGCAGAATTCTTTTAAACGATTACATTATAGAGGAATTACAGTGAAAGCAAATTTATCACTTGGTAGAGCTTACACATTCAATAGATTGTTGAAATGCATTAAGACACAACCTCTCCCATCAGCAGCTTCCTGATGAATGTTGAGACTTAAGTAATTCTTTGAAAGAAAGAACATTGAGCTTTCGTGTATAAATCTGCCACGGAACTACAGATTCTTTCTATGTCTACCATGATTTTAGTTTAAGAAATCTTTTGTCCTTGGCGTTGTTCCCCTTGTTTATTATATTGAATGACAGTTTTTGGCCAAATAGCTTTCATTCATCGTCTTAACCGCGTGTAAAGTTTTTCCCGCCTAAAAACAAGAAGTCGTTATAAGTAGAAACTCCCAAGTTGATAATTAGATGAGATCTCAAGAAGTGATTGAATATGAAAAACATCATGTCAGGTGCAACCGGTGTCGATGGGGACAGTGTCACGACCTGAATCCTAGTCACATGACAGACCGGTAACATAGGAGTGATGTTATGAAGATACCTTATTTTTCTCTTCCCTTCTTCCTCTCTTGTTCTCCCTTGGTTCTCTCTCTCTGTTTTTAAACCTTATATATATATAAAGGCAAAAAAACAAAATGCCCCTAAATTATTTACACCCCTAACTACTTATCAAATGATATAATATATTCTCTAATCCAATATATCAACACATTATAGTATATACATAGATTACTTAGGTCATGTTTAGCTATTCACTCAACCAAATGCTATTTCTTTTCTTTTCTTTTAATAACTGGGGTGTCCGGGCCAGTTTACACGCACCTACAACTAATCCCCGGACTCACTGAACATCCTGCAAATCCAGTGAGCATATAAGGCACCGCAGGGGTGACAGACGTGCATGGTGGGACTTGAATCTTGATGCAGAGAAAGATGAAGGAAAACAAGTCCCTTGAACCGCTAGGCGAAGACCCCACTTGCAACCAAATGCAATCTTAATTGACTAACTACCGGTCAAAATAAACCTCAAGGAAAATGCAGGAAAGCTGGTATAGTACTTCAAAACTCTATTTTGGGCCAACAATTAATAAAATTATATTATGAATGAAAGTATCAATTTTGGTTTGAATCCAAATCCAAAACTAAAATAAAGCTATATAAGTAATAAATTTAGAGCAATGGATTAATCGAAATGTGAAAAGATCTGTCTAAAGCATGTTTGGGAACAAAAGTTAGCTTCAAGACACCTACCACAATTGCTAGTAAAACTTAAAACCGAGCACAAGGGTAGTTTAGTTATGAACACATGGCATGATTGGTGAGGAGATGCCTAGTAAACCGTTCAACTACCTATCAAAAAATACATGGCAGTAGTTGCTCTGGGTTTGTTTGAGATAAAAAAAAAACAACAATTTAATCCCTAATTATCTTCCAATTTCCTTATTTTGGTCCCTCCTCCTCCTCCAGCCTTTCCCAGAAAGGGTGAACTGAGGACCGAAATCAGGAAATATAAAAGTTAGGAGTTCAGTTCTCGTTGGCTATAATAGTTTAGGGTGGATCAAGTAGCCTAAAGTTTCTCAATATCAACAGTAATATCATGACGAGTGAGCTACACTCCCAACTCCTCAGTTGTTGCCAGTTCCTTTCTCTTGCCTTGAAAGAAAAACAAAAATTTAAAAACAAGAGACACAGAGCACGTCAGGAAAGCATGACAAGCCACAAGACAAAAACAAAATTCTCACGCCCCCATGTTCTTGAATTTGTCACTTTCCTACGCCAAGCTGTTTTAAGAAAATATCTTTTACAATCACCAAACAAACTCTATTCTTCCCTTCTTTGTTCTAATTCACACTGTCTTCCTTTCTTCACCCACTTGTACTGACAATGGAAAGTGAAGAGTGGGTTTTTGTAACGCGACCAACCGAGAAGGACTTGTGGAACCCAACTTCAACTGAGTTGGAGGATTCCAGACCGTTAAAGGTCACTTTTAGCGGGCCGGCCAAGTACTGGACGGATGGAATTCCGATCGGTAATGGCCGTCTTGGTGCCATGGTGTGGGGTGGTGCTTTCATCAGAACTTATCCAACTGAATGGTAGCTAGCTTTCCCAATTTTAATGTTAGTTAACTTTTGATGTTTGATTTATTGTAATGCATTAGAATATAGACGGTGATAATAACATTGTTGAATTGTTTCTTTCTTTTAGAGGACACATTATGGACAGGGACTCCAACTGATTTTACTGACCCTGCCATACCACAAGCATTATCAGAGGTTAGAAATCTTGTTGACAGTGGTAGATTTTCAGAAGCAACTAAAGCAGCAGCAGGGATGTTTGGAAAATATACCAATGTATGTTAAAGTAGCACGCCCTCCTTTTCTTTCTTTCCTCTCTCTTCTCTAGCGTTGATATTTTCTTGTTCAAGCCCTTCTCTTTTCTAAATGAAAACAGATGATTAAGATCAAATTTTTGTATACCATCTTAAATTTTTTGTTCTTGTGTGCTAGTAATGTATTTTAGAACTTAAAGGGAATTGATATCACCATTTGTTTTGTTTTATTTATTTTTACAATTCAGTTTTAACTTTTAATGATTAATTCAATGGAAGAAGGTGAGCCCATTCTGATGAATTTCGTTTGATGATTTAGGTTTACCAACTTCTTGGTGATATCAAGCTAGAATTTGATGGTTCCACATATGCTGAAGGAACATATTATAGAGAGCTAGACTTAGATACTGCAACAGGAAGAGTAATGTATTCCGTGGATGATGTAGAATTCACAAGGGAACACTTTGTATCTAATCCAGATCAAGTGATTGTGACCAAGATTTCTGGAAGTAAAGCACAGTCTGTATCCTTTGCTGTATCTTTAGACAGCATATTAGAGCATCAATGTTACCTAACAGATGAAAATCAACTTGTAATGGAGGGAATTTGTTCTGAAAAAAGGATGAAATCAGAAGTGAAGGCAAATGATGATCCAAAGGGGAATGAAGTTCACTGCTGTTCTTGATTTACAGATTAGTAATGGTGCTCGTTTGGTACGTCTTCCGGATGACAACAAGCTGAAGGTTGTTGGAGCAGATTGGGCTGTGTTGCTACTGGTGGCTTCATCTTCATTTGAAGGGCCATTCGTGGATCCTTCAGATTCAAAGAAAAATCCTACTTCTGATTCTCTTCAAGCAATGAACTCAATAAAAAAGCTGTCATATTCTCAGCTTTATTCACGTCATGTAGATGACTTTCAGAATCTTTTTCACCGTGTTTCATTGCAGCTGGAGAAGAGCTCTGGTATTGGAGATGGGGTTTCAGAGATCAAGAATCCTATGCCTTCAGTAATTGAAGATTTCAAAGGGAACGAAAATGTTGTGGTTCCAACAGTAGAGAGAATAAAGTCCTTTGAATCTGATGAAGATCCTTCCTTGGTGGAGCTTCTATTCCAGTTTGGTCGATATTTGCTTATTTCCTGTTCACGCCCCGGAACTCAGGTGGCTAATCTTCAAGGAATATGGAACAAGGATCTTTATCCAGCGTGGGAGTATATTGCCCTCTCCAATCTTCTTAGTTTTTCATTAACCTCTTTATTTCTATATAAATATGTGTGTAGAAGTTAGTTTTGGAGGGGAACATATGGGAGATCGAAAATAGAAAATATTTAGAGTATCAGGAAGTGATTTCTAAGTTTCTTTATTGCTCAAAAGAACATGACCATATCTGAACTATCGGTTATTAATAATATCCATCACAAGTTAAAGTTAAATGATGACTTCCACTTCTTCCAGAATCAAGATTTCATATGGACTGCTACTTACCCTTACATTCCTTTCTTCAGTTCTGCTCCAACCTTAAATATCAACCTTGAAATGAACTACTGGTCTTCCCTTCCTTGCAACCTCAGAGAGTGCCAGGAGCCCTTGTTTGATTTCATCAAATCTCTATCAATCAATGGAAGTAAAGTTGCACAGGTAAGAGTCCATTTTATCTCATATTAAAAGCATTTTATTATTATTTGACCGTTTATTTATAAATTATCCCGCCCACTGGACTGTTTGATTAGATTTCATGGCAGTGGCTCTCCTCAAACTCTAGCCAATAATCAAGAAATCTCAGATTTTCAGTCACCACTGAAAGCAGTAATACTAAGATGAGAGGTTTCCATGTCAAAACTCAAAATAGCTAGGCTACCTGGAGAGTCTTGTGCTCAAATCATCTCTACCTCCTTACCTTCATCATTATTCTACTAGGAAGGTGCAGTGCTGCATATTCATGTCAGTGTAGCATCCGTAGGCCTAAAACCAGCAACATCCCAATCTATACCCTTGATCCCTTGTGGTTTTTGTTTTCTTCGTTCTTCATCCCAAATCTTTCTTACTTGCGTCTCATAATTTGCAGGTAAACTACGTTACAAGTGGTTGGGTTGCGCATCATAGGTCTGACATATGGGCCAAACCATCTGCAGATATGGGAAATCCTAAGTGGGCAATATGGCCAATGGCTGGGGCCTGGGTTTGTACACACTTATGGGAGCACTACACTTATACACTGGACAAAGTAAGAGAGAGATTTTCCATGAATTGTCTGTTACCTTGCTGTCTTTGATCATTGGCATGCTCATTTTCTTCTGTGAACAAAATAGCTGTAGCTATCCTTAATAGCTGCCTGCTGTTATGAAAGTTTGAAGAGCTGTGCTAGTACATCCAACACTTAAAGTAAGGCATTTTCCAAGAGAATTTGAAATTCTTCTTCCTTTCTTTCACTTTCAAGTTATTCATCAATGGGGACCATACCATGCATTTTCATATGATCACTGAGGGGCAGGCCGCCTCATTTTTTGGACAAGATATCACTAAGATTGGATGGTTTCTGTGTTTCTAAGCGGTTTTGCTGCAACTTACATCAGATTATGCCTTCCCCTTTGTTGTTATTTACCATATTCTTGATTAGCATCTAATGAAACTTCAGAAATTTTGTTTCTTATTTCGTTCCAGGTTCTCTTGAATTAATAGCATAATTTACTTTGTGGGGTCTGTTACGCTGATGATTTCTAAACGATAGGATTTTCTTATAAATACGGCATACCCTCTGTTGGAAGGATGTGCATCTTTTTTGATGGACTGGTTGATTGAAGGGAATGATGGACATCTGGAGACCAACCCGTCAACATCTCCAGAACACATGTTTATTGCCCCTGATGGTAATTCTGCTTCTGTGAGCTACTCGTCAACCATGGATATGGCTATCATCAACGAAGTATTTTCTGCAATTGTTTCTGCTTCTGAGGTAAAGCTTTTGTTCTCAGAGGCTGTAATAATCACAATTGTATCTTCTAAATTGTCTACAAACTATGTTTGTTAAAAAACTGTTGAAAGCAGGTTTTAGGCAGAAGTGAGGATGCTCTTGTTCAGAATGTGCTCAAGGCTCAACCAAGGCTTTATCCACCAAAAATTGCTCCAGATGGTTCTATCATGGAATGGGTAAGCTAGTAGTTTTCTATATTATGGGTTCTAATCCACATAATGAAGTCGTTTTCTGTATTTTAAATGCTGAATCTGACAAGTGAAATCCTCTCTGTGGTGGTGCAGGCACTCAATTTCAAGGATCCTGAGGTGCAGCATCGACATATTTCACATCTATTTGGGCTGTTTCCAGGGCACTCATTAACCTTGAAGAAAAATCCTGAACTCTGTAAAGCCGCAGAAAATACTCTATACAAAAGAGGTTAGCATAAATTAACTGAACCTTTTCCATGCAATATAAAATTAGTTTGGGGGCATTTGAGTGGGAATTATTCCATCCTGTTGCATTGTTCTTTCTGTTCTTTCTTTTTCTGATAGATTATATGTCTGAGAAAGATTTCTTACATCAAAGTATAACACTGTGCAAGAGTAGCTTTCAAACTTCAAAAAAGTTGCCATGCTTTGAACACAGAAGCTCTTGATGCAAACGCGAAATGATATAAAAAAGGTGTATTTTGGTTTCGCAGATGATCATTGTGCATGGTAAATGACTTTCAGCTGTTTCAATCTGAATCGAAGAATTCACGCAGCTACATAAATTTATTGAAGCTCTTGGTGCAAGTGTGCAAAATGATGATATAAAAAGCCATATTCTGGTTTGAGCATCAATATGCATGCTAAAGTATTCCGAGTTTACTTTCAATGAATTGGATTTCTTTTGCAGCTGACATGCGTTTTCCACAAATGGGGATGGAAAACTTTTTGAAGTAATTATTTGATCCTACATAAAATATTACGCTATTCAAAAAATCATCCTATTCAATGATTGTGGTTTTAACAACTGAAACTTCAGCAGGCATAGCATTACTCAGGGTATACTAGTCAGGTGATTTAATTTTCATTTAACAGGAGAGGACGGCCCAGGATGGTCGACTGTATGGAAAACTGCTGTGTGGGCACGTCTGCAGAACAGTGAGCACGCTT
Source organism: Salix viminalis (assembly GCA_029228465.1). Lineage (NCBI taxonomy): Eukaryota > Viridiplantae > Streptophyta > Magnoliopsida > Malpighiales > Salicaceae > Salix > Salix viminalis. The sequence continues at coordinate 17,055,500 of CM055441.1, read as the reverse complement.
ATAAAATGGTTAAGCATCTGATTAGGTTGGTTGACCCGGTGGATCAGAAGATAGGTTTTGAAGGTGGACTATACAGCAACTTATTTGCAGCACACCCTCCTTTTCAAATCGATGCCAATTTGGGGTAAGCAGCAGCATTGTCTGTGTTCAAAAAGGTTCATTTTGATCGGGGAGACCATCGGAGAACACAAATAACTGTGCATTCATGATATTAATGATTTCAGACAGATGTTACCTCTTCCACTTCTGGTTCCAGGTTCCCGGCCGCAGTTTCGGAAATGCTAGTCCAGAGTTCGATGACGGATCTGTACTTGCTTCCTGCTCTTCCTCGAGAAAAGTGGGCAAAAGGATGCGTGAAGGGATTACAAGCACGTGGGGGGAACACAGTCAACATATGCTGGGACAGAGGAGATCTTCAAGAAGTCGGTCTTTGGTCGGAGGAGGATGGAAGCTGTTCTCTCCGAAGATTACATTACCGAGGAACTACAGTTTCGACAAGCTTATCACCTGGGATAATTTACACATTTAATTCAGAGTTGCGATGTATAAAGTCATTCTCGCTTTCGGAACTCACCTTCCCTCGAGTTTAGAGTGAGTGTGTCTGTTCCTTATTAAAGCTGGTTCTCATATTTGCAAGATATAAAAATGTTGGGGTCCATATCTGTCCGACACATTATGTGATTTTATCCTTGATTTTGATTTCATGGAAGATGTAGACTGGAAGAAAGAAATTTCCCAGGGTATGTCAAAGAATATAACTGATTATTTCAATAATAATTGTTTTGAGAAAATTATTCAAAATAATAATAATAATAATAATAATGCAAAGGATGAAATCATATTTTACTCCAACTAAAATAATAACAAAGCGAAACCCGCCCATCCCCCCATTTTTTTCTCTCTTTCCACATAAATATTGTATTAGAGAATGATTATGGTTGACTTTCAAAGTTTTTTTACTTAGAAATATATTAAAATGATATTTTTTATATATTTTTTAAAAATTATTTTTATATTAACATATCAAAATAATTTAAAAATATTAAAAAAATTCACTCGGATAAAAAAAATCATTTTTTTTAAAAAAAAATATATTTTGAAATGCTTTCAAACGCCCCTATAATCACATGTTAAAATAAATAAATGGAAAGGAAGAAAGTTCTCCCATCTACTGGAGATTTCGCTGTAAGCTTTGGCCCACAGCCCCGCTTCACAAACAATAATAACAATATAGCTCAATTGCAGGCTTTCAACATATTGAACTTGCTTCTGGCCCTAAAGTTACCGCTGTACGCTGCCGTTTAGGAATAAAACCCTAGCCAAAACCCCCTCATTTCACCACGTTCTCCTTCACCATATTTTGTCTTTTCACACCTCCCTCTCATTTCCGAAAAAAAACGTTTCTCATTTTCTGCTCTCGAATGGCTTGGCGCAGTGGAGGATCTCTCTCACGTTCGCTCATGTCCGCCGCCAGGGCACCGCTTCCTCGCTCTTCAGCACCGCTCCCCCGCCTCCGTCCGCCTCCTACCTCCGCCCCCCGTTTCCAATCTCGCCGCTTATCCCTCGCTCCCTCCAGGTAGCCGTTCCTCGTAGATTTTTCTTCTCGATTCTGAGATTAAAATATCATTACCCATTTCTTCTCACTGCATTTGGATTAATGGGCTCGTTTGAAATGGAAGGTTAAGCATTGTGGATCCTTAATTTAGGAAATTCTCAATGCTGATTCTAAATTTTGGAAGAAATCAAGAAAATCTCATTTTTCCTCATCAAATGTTGCTTGTTGTTCATCAGTGGTCAGTTTTCTTTGTATTGTGTTTTTGTAGGAACTTGGGAGAACTGGGATGCACGCAGTCGTTGTTGCCTTTGATGGCCACGGGGCGCTTGACATCGCGTCTCAATGCTAATGTGCGGGCTTTCTGTGAGCTGTCTCATGGTACCTTCTGCCGTACTTGTCCGGATCGCTAATAGTTTCTTTGTGAGTCTTACTGTTTCTAGGGCACACAACAAAGCAAAAGTTGTTAGTGAACTGCTGCCCTGCATAACTTTGATTGGGAAGAGTAAAAACTTTTGAGTTTCTTTCCTCAAGTTTGTCGAAATTACGTTATGAAGTGTGCTATGAAGTAGATTTGTTTTTGTTGGTTTTATGAAACCTGGTTAATGAGAGGAATTGGGATTGGGATTGATAGGGAGGAATGGAAAAGATGGGTGATGCACGCGGACTTACTGTCAGCTAAAGGCGCAGAATTGATGCCACAATTGTAGGTTTCTCGTTTTGTTCTTTTTTCTTGTTCGTAGAAAACATAAATGTAGTGCATCTGTATTGAGTCCAAAGAGAAACCAGAGCCTTATTAGTCCAAAGATAGGCATATAGTCAATTGCTCCATGCATTTCAAAATGACCATTTGCATGGTTTTTATGCTGGGAGATATATCTCTCCTGATCATTTAGTTGTTCATATTGAAAGGTTTCTGTACAAATCTGTTAATTTTACTGAGGCAGAAACATGTCTCCATTTGCTTCTAAGTTAACAAACATAATGCAATTAGTAGGAATTTTCTTAATTTATTGTTTTTGTTTTGATTTTTTTAATATTCTCATCATATGTTGGTTTGCAACCCCCTTGTGGCACATTTCTTTTTTCATTACTGCTGATAGAAAAAATAATGAGAAATCCTTTTAGTGTGTTAGTTTCTCGGTATGGTTGAATGCAAGAGTCATTGCTTGATCCCATGAGAGACCATCTCAAGTGATGCATTTAGAAGTTAGAATTCAGTGGATTCTCTTCCATCAACATGATAGGCCAGATTCATATTCTCTCTTCCAGTTTCTTCCTTTTATTGTATATAGTTTCCTGCAAATTACAAGTAAAAACTAAGGTGTATTCCTTCCCTGTTTTTATTACTTGACAGCTCCATCGCAATGAAATTAAATATCCCTATAAAGTAGCCACAAGATACTGTAATCTGTACCGGAAAGGCCGAGTTCTGAATCAATTAGCCAGTTTTCATGTAGTTATTGGCAACAAGATTATTCCAGATTTCAGATTAAGATCTGAAATTAGAAATCTTCGAATTCAATACTTTCCTGCTATTGAACTCCAAGTTTCTTACTGTTTGAAGGAATTATGCCCCGAAAACTAGTTTTTCTGATGCAGAATACCTGCGTGGATTTTGAACCATTTACCCTGTTGTTGCAGGTACTTGAAGAGCCTTTAGATTAGCACAACCAAGTGCAACATTGTTTGAAGGAAGTCGGTGACTGGAGTACCCTTTGGGATGTTAGGCTTTTTGGCATGCATATTTAATAAAGATGTCATGTTCTATGCTACATCTGAGATCAATGTTAGATTTCCTATACTCTTGGGACAATCAAATTTTATTGTTTTATAGGCAACTATGTCTGCGGATAAGTTTATTTGCCTGTTCCTTTGGGTTACACCTTGTTTCCACTAGGTCCTGCAGTTGATGCTTTATTATCACTACCGGGCCTCTTTTAGTTTCTGGAATTCATGTCCTTGTTTATTAAATGAAAGAATTTTCATTGGCCATCCACTACCCCTCGGTAAGTGCTCGATGATGTGTGGTGCTATCATGGAGTAGCCAAACAGGGCAGGGGAATTCTTGGGACGTGGCTTTTACATGGTTAAAAAAAAACTGAGTTTTAACTGGACATTCCAGCATCTATTTCTTAAAACTAGATCCTTAAGTATGGTTTCTAGAACTTGCATAGATATTGGTGTTCTTCCATGCAATGGCTAGATGGCTCTTCAATGAGAGGAGTGTATTTCCCAGAAGTTATTGATGGTGACGAGCAAAATACATTCAAGTAAGCATTAGGTTGAGATGCTGCACCTGAATTATGTTTACCTTTTTAGACATTCTGTGGAGGAACGCGTGGGATGTCCACTCCTGCCTCGTGCCTCACATTACCTGTAATCAATGAACAAGCAGCTTGAGGGCTGTCGTTTTTAGCTCCTGCACCGGGACCCGCTCCAAATTGGCGGTGACACGTGTAGCACACTGCATCCATCAAACCAGGGCCCAATTTTGGCTTTAATGTCACTGCCAGTTGCGAGGATCTGAGAAGGGGCCACCTCCAAACACGTTCATTTTTAATGTGACTAGTGCTGTGAAACCAGACCTCTCCACTAACTTGAGATCAAATGCATGCCAGCTCCGTACAGGTATAGATTTCCAGTCAGACTGGTGGTAGCTTTCGATACATGGGAGTGAAATAGGATAGTACAACTCTAGTCGTACTGGTATTTTAGTGGATGGTGCCAGTGTGGAAGACAACGAAAGACAGTTTTAATCATGCCTCGTAGCCTGAGTTTTTGAATTGTTTTGATATATTAATATTAAAAATATTTTTTAACGATAAAAAAAATTAGTTTGAATGGAAAACAATCGCAATTATATTTTCAATCAATTTTTTATATATATATATATATATATTCTTTAAAGTAATTTCACTAGTTGATAGAAATATAAAAGATATGATAACCAAATATATGAAATTGTTTTTTATTTAACCTTAAACTCAACCATAATTTTAATCAAATATTTTAATTTTAATTATAAACCATATCTAAAAATATTTTTCATGAAACTGTTTTTTTTAAACCTCAACTATAACATTAATCGCAATATCATACATAACCTAACCTTAAAAGGAGGCTTTGAACCCAACCTGTGCAACAATGAAACAACCGAATAGGTTGTTCAAATAATTACCACTCGTTTACCTTTGTAAAGGAAGCTTGTGTCATTCTGCAATAGGCTATTGGCTAAATTAAAGCAGCTGAATCGATATTCGGTAAAAGGATAGAATTCGGGGCCACATTCAACTTGTTAAACGTCCGTATTGTGCATGAACTGATCCCAGGAAAAGCCAAGTCATGAATGAACATCAAGTGGTTGGCATTCTATGTTTCAAGTGGTCCATTGAAGCAAGTCATCTCCTGCTTATCCCACTTACGTAAGAACTTCGCCTTCCAACAACAGAAAACTTGTTCCCAGAAAATTTGCTTCCATCTTTTTTCACCGACAGCTCATGAAATGAAAAGAACTTGTAACACAGTTGGGAGCCACTTATAAAAGTAGCCAAGCGGAACTTTAACAACAGAGATTCTTGTGTCTATCCATTTCCACCTCCGAGCTAGTTCTTCCAAGAGAAACTAACATGGGCCAAGTTTCTAAAAAGCTAGTTCAAATTCAATTCCACAAGAAATGGACAGGTCACTTTGCATCACCTCTATTAGTATTCCATTTTTTGAAGAACTACAGTGGTGCATTGATTAAAACCATTTTGTGTCATTTTTGTTTGACCAAACATACTGCTGAAGTCCCTCCCATTCAAGCATTTTCAATTGCTTTCCAATTAACGGATGTGATGTGTCGCCAAATGATGCTGGCATCCTGGTTATATCACAAATTTGATCTCGAGGAAAACACAAGTTGTATTTGAAGGGATACTGTGAAACCCGCAACACTTTGAACTAACTATGATCAAGCGAGGCAGATTCATAGGTGAGACACCCAGATACAGCTATTAAAGTCCCAAAGCGAAGGAGAATTCTAATCTCACAAAGTCTAGAGATGAGAGTGTTGTCTGAAATACTCGTCATTTTAACCCCTGTTTGAGTCTTCTTCACACAAACCTTTCTTACCACTTGACATTACACCATCAGATGTGAAAATTTAAACCTGAAACTCAATTATATAAAAGAAAAAGTTTAGAAGGACCAAAACACTGCCCCCTGTAATATAAAGTGCCACATGGATAATGGATAAGGAATGGATAGATGGAGAAGGTTGTGCGTTGGTTAGGAGTCAGAGTTTATACCGATTGTGAATGATAGAAAGTTGACTAGAGCAGGGTGTTAAACATCAGACAATAGACCTAATTTATTCAGAATTGTCTTTCCCAAATGTTCATTTCTACATCCTCGGGAAGTTAGTCGAGTATGTAATTATGCATCAAAGGATGTAATATTCAGCACCGCGTATAGCTACAAGAAAAAAACAAGTTGCAAGCTTTATAGACCAAAAAAAATATACATTTTCAAGCGCTCCAAATCCAACGAGTATGGAACAATTCTCGCTACATGCTAAAATGTCAACGACGCAACACCTTGTCCTCAGTCTCTAACCTTTCTAAGGGCACGCTTCTCTCTAAACAAGGGAGAACAAAGAAATATTATATTATAAAATTTAAAATTCAATATATTTAAGAATTAGTTTTTTTTAGTGTTTGGACAAAGAGTACTTGCATGTTCACTTCAATATTCTATTGTAATATAACATATCACATATAGAATATACATTAATTCATCAGCAGTTCTTCAATTTTTTGTTCATTAAATTCATAAAGATTTGAAAGGTTAATAGCTTCAATGTAAGAGTTTTTATCTTTCACATGAGATTTGTTTATCCCATGAACTGTTGGAATTCTTGTGACCAAATAGTTTATCTTTATTGAAAAATATGGTTGAGTGACATATCTTTATTAAAAGAGGTGTTTATTGGGAAATGAAACGGGGATAAACATTCAATGTAATAATTGAGTAAATTTATAAAAAATTTGAGATGACATGACAGGTCATTAATCTAACAATGAGGGGGGGAAGTTATTTATTTTATAGCTTTAGTCATTCTTGTTTCCATCTTTTCTTTTACTTTCATTCTCCATAACTTCTGAAAAACAAATTTGTTAAAGAATCTTGAAGAAACCATCATCCTAAGTATTTTCCATTAAAGTTTTTTTTTTTTCCTTCTTCTCATTGAATATAAAAATAGAAGAAGAAAAATTCAGATTTGACACTAAGAATAGGCATACTACTACCTTTGATAACAAGTTCAAGTCATAACCTGAACTAGAGGAAGTAAAAGAGTACATGGGTATATTAGATTGGGTTCTAAAACTAGAAAGGGTGGAACCCTAACATTCACTTTTAGTAAGGGAAAAAGTAGTTATCCTCATTGGAAAAGTTCTTCCCTTATTGTTACCAAGGAACCTTAAACAACGAAAAGGTTGCCACAAGCCTTTAAGGATGATGTCTTAAGAACCTTGAGAGTACAAGAGGTGGCATTAGTCAACAATCAATAGTTAAAAGAGTTTATAGCCCAATTCTTTTCCAGGAATGAGCATACCAATCAGCCATCCTTGGGTTCTGCTCGAGGTCAACTTGAAATTATAACCTTTATTTAACAGTCAATAGTTAAAAGAAAAGCCTCATTTCTATCGATGGTAACTCTTTAGTGAGCAAATAATTCTTAAAGAGAGTTTTCCAATCTTTTAATGTGTCAAAAGGAACAACCATTAGCCCTTCAATACTTGGTTTTTTCAAGATTTATATTTATACCTTCAAATAAAGTTTAAATGAATTGGAGCCTGCTAGTTTAGACAATAGATTGGTCTTTCTATTCTTTTTTCTTGGTATATAATCAATTGAAATTGTGTCCTTTTTTTTTAAAGAGTTGTACTTGGAATTTTTGCAGGTATTTCGTTAAAGTAGGCCTTTTGGTTTCAAATATCTCTTAGCATTGTTCCATTATTAGTTGGGAATCAATATGGACATGAAGGGGGAAAGTTTTCGTAGATTTAATCTTACCAATAGATTTTTATACTCTAATATATTATTAACAACTGAAAATTCAAATTGAATCTCATATTCAAAGATCTGCCTATTGAGGCTCACAAACACCACTTCAACCTCACTTTCTTAAAACTAGAAGATTTAGTTCTTAATATGAGATCAATTGTATAGACTATAGGGAATCAAGCTTCTCATTGAGATAATTCTTAAAATAGTATTCAATTATAAAATTTGTTAAGGCTTACTCTTTAATAGCTAGTCATGACTAATATAAGAGTCTATATTCTCCCAACTGAATTACCCACCTCACTAACCATCCAGACATATTATGATTGATATAAGGTCATCTTTTCTATTTAGTTCTTGTTTCAACATCATGAAGAGTTCAACTAGAATATTTTACTAGGTGTTACGTGCATTCTCTTCCTTTACTAACACGACAATAATTGCTTAGTTAAAACTATGAATTTGTTAAGGGTGTATTTCTTTAGCCTAAATATGAATTTGTTAAGGGTAGTCAGTTTCTTAGTGAGGCATTGAATATCCTTGACCTTTTGAAAAAAGGTCATATACTTTGAATCTTCTTAATATTGAGTTCTATTCTTTTATTGCTTATTAGGAAATAAAAAAAAAACTTTCCTTTAATGGCAAACTCACACTTGAAAGGATTCGATTTCATTTGAAATTCACCCAAAACAGTGAAAACCTTAAGTCCTTCAAACACTTTGTTGACCATCCACTGGGAGGCAACCTTTCAAGCCAAAAGACATTGCCCGACAACAAAAGTTTTTTTCTAATGAAAAAAGTAGTATCCTCAACTTTTAAATATATAGGGATGTAATGGTACCTTGAATTAGCATTCAAGAACTTTAAGAACTCAAAGCCATGTGTATAGTTCACCAATTTGTCAATCTTCAGGAAAGGAAACTATTTTTTGGACAAGTCTTATTTAGGTTGGTAAAGTCCACACATATCCTCCACTTTTTAATGGTCTTATTCAATATGATAATATTACTTAACCAATTAAGATACATGAACTCACGAATGAATCTAAAAGCCAATAATTTATCCACTAATAGTTATCATTATTTAGTTTTCCCTAAAAAGATTTTTCTTTTTCTGTTAGAAAAGAGAGAAAGTTAGATTAACTTGAGATCTATAAGTAGTTATTTTTAGGTTGATCTGTAGCATATTTGAAGTGTTGAAAGCATAATTATTCTTACAAGAAGGAAATTTGCTAATAATATATATTAAGATGGTTCCAAAAATAGAGCTTATCTTAATGACAACCCTCTCCCTTTGCCTCAAATACATTTTTTGCAATTGCTCAATGGCTTTAGTTTTGACCTTTACCTTCTCCTTTAAAGACCCTTGTTGGTTCAATACCAAACCTCATGCATTTTAGATATACAAAGGCACAATGTATTAAGGCCATTTGGTTTTCTCTCGTGATAGATAACCCTTTATAAGTTGAAGACTAAATATTGTGTTTATGACTACATTAATCTTGTGTAAGAGTGGTCTTCCTATTTGGTGTTATAAGTGAAAGTCATATCAATTACCATAAAGGTTTGTTGGAGGACAAAACACTTAAGATAAGTTCTTATTTTGATAAGGATCTTCAAGACACCTTTTACTACCCTTCATTCTAAATAATAAAGGTCTTTAAAGGAGTCATCCTTGAGGGATTTATCTTTATCTTGGACATCATATCTCTGGATGTGATGTAAATTGAGCTCCTATCATTTACCAACACTTTATGGACTCGATCATTGGCTAGAATTATGGAATTTATTAGTGCATCCCTATAGAGGTAAGTCACCCCATCATTATCTTTTTGAGTAAAAGTTATAGGCTTATGTAACGGGTTTTATTGATAATTTGTTACAAGGACTTGTTTTTTATACTTTTGTTTGTCATTATAGGTATCTCCCTCAGCCAAAATGCTTCCTAGAATGACATCAATCTAAGGTAAAGTTTAGGTTGACTAGTTTTTCTCTATAACATTCTATATGGGCATTCTCTTTGACAAGTTATTTTAAATAATCATCAGTTATCAACCTCTCAATCTTTCTTAATCATGAACCAATCTTTTGTAACATACTCTTTTATCCCTATAGAATAAGCAAAAGTCATTGGAGGTTTGTGTGTGAATGCGACATCATAGGAAGTGAATATTGAACAAAGTCTTTCCTATTAATGGCTATAAAGACTTCTATAAAATAGGCATTTAGGGGTGTCATATGTCTTTTTTAGAGGTATTGCATGTGCTCGGTTACTATCCTTTTATGACCTTTATTGAAATTATTATCTCTACTAGGAAAGCGATTTTATTTGAAAGGTTTCTCGCCCTTAACCTCATGGTAAAAAAAAAAGTGCATGCTTTAACATATTGGACTCATCTACCCTTATTTGATCTTAATGACTTGTTTTACCTTTAATAGGTTTTTATCTATGAGAGCATATAAATACTTCCACATAACATAAGAAACTCCACTTATCAAAGCTTTTGAGGCTATTGACTCAATCAATTTTGCCACTTTGAGTATTTCTTCATGAAACCTCTTCAAATATGCTCTGATAGATTCACTTCTTGATTGAGTTATGGCAAAGAGTTAGGTGGAGCTTTTCTTTGTGATTATACTAGTGTTAAACCATAACACAAGGTTAACACATACATCATTAAAACCTATGATAAATCCTGACTCAACCAATCTCATATTAACCTTATAAAATCAGAAGAAGGATATTCATAGCATCTTGGATGACCAATATAAGGTGGTACGCATGTTTTGGACATGTTCTTATGGATTCGCATGACCATAATATTTATCCAAAGTAATTTTTATGGAGATATACTTCTTTAAGATAAAGATGGGCAAGGCTAGTCCAAAAAGAAGTGATCCCTTTATCTTGTGAGAATTTTAAACCTTATCTTAAAAGTACTCATCATCCTTACTTTTTTTATCATTGTTTAATAGGCTTTGAGGAGTTGGAGAATTATGGTGTGGAATGAGAAGATTCATAACTAACTTCAATATTGTGATGGCTATCATGTTGAGAGTGACTGTTTATTGGGAGAGTTTCACTTCTACTAGAGCGATCTCTAAATGGATTAAGAGAACATCGAGATGGAAAATTTTCCAAGTTATTTTGCTCGAGCATTTTTTGGATAATACAATTCTCCTGACAAAAGGGATTGCTTGTGGTTAAGAGGTTGAGATTCAGAGAGCTACCTCATGTGCTAGGAATTGTAGGGTTGTAAGGCATAATGTTTCCCTAAGAATACCGAGATGACTTAAGTTAAGGTTTGCACCTGATTAATGAGTTTTGAAACTTTGATAAATCAATCTTGTCTACTACTTATAGAGGTCAGTGGCACATCTCATCCTAGGGGTTTCTTTGTTATTTTCCTTTAATTGTGATTAGGGATGCCAAAAACAAATTCTAAAAGAGCAATTTATGGCTTTTTACTAGTTTCTAACATACATACAAATTAATGATATTTCAAAATTCAATATGCTCAAGAATGAGAGTTGTTTTAGTTTTTAGATAGACGTTAATCACATGTTCTCTTTGTAATATTCTCTTTTCCAGAATTTATGAAGTTGATAGTTAGTGATAAAAGACTTGACACCTGTAAAATAATCTCTTATAGGATTTAAGGATCTTGTGATGCTAAAATCATTAATTTTTTAATAAGAGATTGTAATAAAGGAAAACAATATTAAACTAGCAAAAAAAAACTCTCTTTTTAGGTAGTGATTAACATTGAATGTTATTTTTGCTTGAAATTTTATGAGAATAATATTTTTATTTTTTAAAAATTATTTTTAATATTAATATATTAAAATATTTTAAAAATATCAAAAAATATTTTAAGAAACACACACGCACAGCTAAAACAAACACATGCTTCAACACAATTATGGGCAATTCCTTGGTCCCATCACGAATCAGCCCCCACCAACATAAAATCAAAAAGCAATCAGAAAACAAATGAACCCTACCACCACTGAATTCAATATTTCCGTAGAGCTCTGAAGCTTATCTCTTACTCACTTCTCCGAATAGGAAATGCATCTTTTCAATGTCGTTACCGACTTGACAGCATTGAGCACTACAAATGTGCCCACCATTACAGAAATACAGTGTTTACCTTAGATACGCTGGAGAAGAAAAGTATGGAATAAGAATGATATCCTGGTGATCCTATCTGCATAGATGGATGGCTTTCTATCAACAAAGGAATCCAGCTGTAATCAAAATCACTTTGATAAATGGGTACAAATTAAGGTGAGTAGATCCACCCATCATCTCATGTAAAGAAACCCGCATCTTAGAATCTTAATGCGGAAGACAGATGAGCAAAGCAATTTTCCATGTTATATTGCAAGTTTATGAGCTTGACGACGGGATGGAATTATTGTTGATTGAGTTTCTTTAGTTGCTTGAAAAGAGAAGCGTGTAAAGTTGGCTTGATTTGAGGAGTGGAAAGGTAAAGAAGATGGAAGAAAGTGGGGAATCCTAAGCTTGACAATGGTTGAATGACATAAGCATTGTCCCATGATACACCGAGCGACTAGTGGGTTTGCTGAATTGAGACCAGATAATATTAACGTCATTTCCATTGTTAAATCTATCTCAGTTTGTTTCCCCTCTCCAACTTCGATCGAAACCTTCGAGTCTGCCGAAATTATTCCACCCCTTCCCTGTTCATCTCCCTCCCTCCACACACCTCTATGAAAGTTCAGGTTCGTGAAGATATGATCTTCCAGGAAGAAGGAGTTGAAATAAAAACCCGCAAACACCAACATGAAACGTTGAAGAGCAACAATAGCCATGAAGGCTGTGATGATAACAATCCAGGAGAGTGGCTGAATCTGAGCCTAGGTGGAAATCTACCCTCGACAACAGGAGATTATGACTACTCACAATCAAGACCTGCTTCCGGCAAGATTTTCTCGTGTAACTTCTGTAGAAGGAAGTTCTTCAGCTCACAGGCACTCGGCGGTCATCAGAACGCCCACAAAAAGGAGAGGGGTGCAGCGAGAAGGTACACCTCACAGAGGACTGTGGGTTTACCTGTCAGCTCTCCATTGGCTAGATCACTCGGGGTCAGGCCCCACAGCCTTGTGCACAGGCCAATCAGAGATGGAACTGCTATTTCAGGGAGATTTAATGAAGCCAGCGCAGGATTTGATCTGCCATGGATGCCCTTCACAGTTGATGACACAACGGATTTGACATGGCCAGGCAGCTTCCGCTTGGATCCACAACTAGCAGAGACATCGTCAAAAACACTCAAGCTTGACTTGAGCCTTCGACTCTGATCAATCCCTTCGTTGTGCTCCAGATTTTAATCTCGCAGAACAGTTTTTGACGAGCCATCTAATACAGGAACTAATTACAGGTGAGCAACCGACCTAATGAAGTGCTATACATCATACAGATTCTGCCTGGTTCTATAAGAAACATGGAAAATGCTCTGCCAAGCGTGCATGTCATGTACAAGAAACCTGGAAAATACCCCTACTCTTCAGTTCAATTTCTGGAAAAATAAATAACCATATTTATATGGAAGCTAACTATAGGGATTCCTCCCATCCCAATCATCGACATCCAGTTTTGAGCCATTGTACATTTCTTTTTCAATTGATCGAGTTTTTCTGGTGCAATAAGTACACCAGTTCACGCCATCAGTTATTAAGCTGTCTTTTTTTAAAGTAATGATAATGCAGTTTAACATTATTAGACATTTTTTTCTTATTTTAATTAGAAGTTGTATGCGCAGTTTGTTTGTTTGTTTTTGGTGCAATGATTATCCATTTTACACCACAGGTAATTGTTCTTCTACAAATACAAGCTCTTTTAACTTCCAAACATTAATTGGAACATCCTAACACAAACCAGAAGGGAAGGATGGAAGGAAAACAATAACATTCTTAAAAATTTACATGTTCCAAAACTAGTAAAGTATCACAAAGATCCATTCTTAAACATTCTTAACATTTAATGTTTGCAAATTCCATTCCAACATGTTCGGTTCACAGGCATGTTTTTTTTCAAATACAACCCTACTTTGTAGGTGTTAACCAGTTGACGATGTCAATCTTCGAAGGCCCAACTTGATTTTCTCCATGAACATGGTCGGGAAACACCAAGTGGCAACATCAAATGAGGGGATATTATCATTGATGGTGGCTAGGTTTTCTTCACCCTTCTGTGAACTCTTCGCTTCCCTATTCTCTTGTCGTCTGTGCACTTCTTATCCTCCTTCATTCACTTAAAAGCTGTAATGCATTTCAGTAAGCTTTGTGGTCTTCATAGAGCAACTCCAATGATAAAACCTATTTTGAAAAGCTAAATCTCTAAAATAGTTTTTTGAATAGTATAAATATAGTATTTTTTTTATCTATATCTACTCCAATGGTAAAAGTCATTTAGAAAGGGTCATTTTTTATATATCATTTTAAATATAGTACAATTATTTTGTATATAATTTAATTATACAATTAATAGGAGAGAGTTATATAATTAAATAATTGTTTTAAAAAACCCTCTAACAATATAGTTATTAATTTTGTATATAATATTTTACTCTTGTTGAGGTATTTTTGAATAAAAACAAAAACAAATATTTTTGATATAGTTTAGTTATATTGTTTTCATATATATATATATATATATATATATATATATATATATATATATATATGTCCAAGAAGAATTTACAGCTCAAAAATTCACAACCCCCCATATAAAAAAACCCCTCACCTCTACGCTGTCAACCCCCAACATCACTCCTCCCCCAGACCAAGGTATTTGGGTTTTTTTTGGGTTTTGTTTCCTTATCTACAACGGATATATGTATTTTTTAATGTTTTTTAACTTTTGGCTTCTCTCCCAAAATGTGTAAGAATAGCTTCGCAGCTAAAGAAAAATCATTTTGGCTACCAAGATGACTCTCTCACCTGAAAAGAAACAAAAATAACTAAAAAAACAAAAAAAAAATAGTTTTGTCTACTAGAATGGCTCTCCCGTTGGGCTTGCTATTATTGTGTTTCTTTTCTACACTCTAAAACATGGCTCATGTTCTCGTAGTGCTTGTCTCATACAATGTCATGTTCATGTATTCCTAGTAGTTTCTGCATCATATTCTCACCAGCTGGTTCATGGAAACACTTATACAAGCATGCATCGACAAAGAATATCTTTGTTTATTCAGTGGGTTTTTTTTTTTCCTCTTTCCACAAATAAATCCATAAGATAGCTTGTTGATGTAACAAGAGTGACTTAAGAACCCACCAAGGATATGATCTCGTATAAATTGGCATGAGGATGAGGACATCCATTTTTTTTTATATTTAACAAAAAGCTCATTTATTACACTAAATGAACCAGCTTCTGACCGTTATTCATCAATCTCAGACATAGATAACATAATTTAAAAAAAAAATCATTTCATAACGTTTACAGTAAACTCAAACATCCTAATAAAAGTTCTGATCAGGAACAATTTTAGAAGCTATTAACCTGTTTTGAAGGGAAAAAATGACAGAATAAAGCATAAACATCGAAGAAAAGAAGAAGAGAAAATAAAGATAAAAATAAAAAAAAAATCCAAACATAAAGACTTTCAACGAGGAAATGAAATGGTCCATCAAGAACCACAAGGCATCGTGAATCTACTATCACCTGTTGGAATGGTTTGCTGCGAATTAAATTCAAAAGTGTTGACGCAAGCATAGAACAATCTCTCTTGGCTATCCTCTCACACATTACTAAATCAAAAATTCAAACAATTAAACTCTCTTACCACAAATTTATCTCTCAATAAATTAAAAATCATCAAGAAAAAAACAAAATAGTTTATTATTATTATTATTAACATAAAGTGAAAGACCAAATTTTTACCCCTATAAAACAATATTGAGTTTTTTTAAGAAAAAACCCATTAATTTACTATCATAATCTAGAATAAACAAAGATATATATATAAATTATATTTCCCACATGTTTTAGTGTTTTCTTTAATAAACATGTATTCCGAAATAAATAAATAAATAAAATTAAAAAGGAAAGGAAATGCTTCCCTGGTCATCGAGAGACTTGTAGAATTACATCGAGCCAAAGTATTTACTTAATTAATTTTCTACAATTGGATTATTTCCGAAAGAATAATACTATTTCTTATTAAATTATTTGATCAGTAAAACCCACCAATAACCCCGGCATTGATCACCTAGTAGGATACCTTGCCCATCTCCTCTTTTCACTCTTGCCGAAATGGGCATGCGCGATATCGCACTAGATGTAAACAGACTGCATAAATTGGTGGCGTAGAGATTTAACGTAGGGTACAAATTATATTATCATTACAGATTGAAAAAATAAAGGAATTGATGATGAGCTGGACTCGCTCAACATTTTTTTATTGCAAAATTCCTTGTGAATGGAGTTGAACTAAAATAAGATAACTTACTAATAAAAGAAAACAGCAGAGAGCGAATCACCAATTACAGCACCAAAGTAGCGTCATGGGGTCACCTTCATGGCAGAGGTAGTCGCTCGCAATAAAAAACCTGCATATTATCTCCTAGCATATCTTGTTCTTGCAGAAGGTAAATGGATTTCCCGACCATCAAATTTCCTTGTTGCCAAACTTCCTCCAGCCTGAATCGCAAGAGCTTTGTGCAAATTGAAAGGAGACTTCGGCTTCCTCCATTCTTGATTCAATCAAAGATTTTTGAAGATCTACTCCACACTATCTCCTAGATTTCGGGGTGCTAGTTTTTTGTTTATTTCTCTTTTGGTTCTTCGATTCACTGTCCCTTAAATGCCCGTCACAGCTACCCTTTCCTGAGGCACTTTCAGCTTTACTTGTACCTTCAGGTGATGAATGGTTGAAGCTCCAACGGGCATTCATGAACCACTTGTTAACCTGCGTAATACAACTTCTGTATTAGGAAAGCCAGAACCTATGTTCTCTTATCTTTCACCCGAATGAAAGTAAATTTTAAAAAGAATAATAAAACAATTCTCTCCAGTTGTATGACCTGCTCGAAAGTAATTCCTAGCTCTTCTGCCAAACTTGTCTTTGCGGCTTGGTCAGGATACTGATTCTCCTTAAACAAACTGTACAGTTTCTGCACGCAAAAATAATCATCACCTTAACTAACCTTGTCATCCATTGTGTGTGTGTAAGAGAGATAGAGGGAGCTGGGGGGAGATAATCAAAAATGAAGCTGCAAGATATATTATTGTTCCAAAGAGAACACTGGCAAGGGTCTAACACCATGATATCGAAAAAATCTTGAAACCAGGAGCTGGCAAAGACTTGATTTCAACATTTTTCACATTGAAAATAAACAAGCTTTTTCAAAGCACTTGAAAAGTTTCTTTTGTAAATGGATCATTCCTGAAGCTTGCATGCACATGTATAATTTGTTAAAGCAAACTTTGAGGCCTAACAATAATGCCAGCTCAACACAGACCAGCATGCAATTGAAGGGTTAAAGAATAATATGAAACACGGAGGACTAAAAGGAAAAAGATTATTCATTTCATTTGTTTCCTAAAAAGAGGGGGAAATCATACTGCACATTTTCGATAATACCCAGCACCTTGATGAGGAGATACAGAATAATGGCATGATATCTTCAACTCACTTGAGATTTTATGAGTTATCAGTACTGTAGAACATATTAAATAAATAACTCACAAAAACATACCTGAGTTACAGCTTCTCCAAGTTTTTTATAAGGAGAGGGCCTAACTCTTTTACTGCTAGAACCAGAGCGAATATCACCTACATGTGTTTTTGCTGGGGAAACAGTTGTATCTTGAAAGTTTAACTTTTGGCTAATTCTCTCAGAAGTATGTTCATTCTTCTTTAATTCCTGATTCGTATTCTTGTTATTCACTCCATTCCCAGTAACAGAAGAATCTCCATTTGCTATCACCATGGCAACATCTCCAGTGTTTTTCCTCCTCTTCCTTGGTGCAACAGTATCATTGTAATCATCATCACTTGAAGTAGAAATGTTTCCATATGTTTCCTTACAAATAGAGAACAGAAACAAGAATTTGAGCTATTGAGAGAGGAAAAAAATCATATTATTAAAAAATTGCATCATATCAAGAATAGATTCTAAAAATTTGAAACTAAGTTTATACCTCTATGGGGACAGAAGGTGGACAAAATTTAATGTGAAATAAATAGTGGAAATGTTCTTGCCTGAGAAGCTTTATCTTATCAGTTTAGGGGAAAAAAAACTTGCTGAAGATTTTGATATATGTAGTGTTATCTATGTAGCACAAACTATTTTGTACTCAAATGTGTGGGCACTACATTCATATGGAAGCATCACTGTTATATTTGCTTCCAAGAATCATCCATATTTGAAATTAACATGTCACAAAGAGTGGAAAGTTCTGCTTTTATAATTATTGTAATTCCATGAGAGTATATATAGTGCATGACATTTCTCAATAAGTCCTTCCCTATATTTGATGCTCTTCTCTGAAAAGGAGTGGAACAGATACTAGTGAGGTTAAAAATAGTTTTATTTATATGGAAAGAATCACAATTTCTTCGCTTCTCAACAACAAGCAGGCAAAACACCCATTTGAAGCTGAAGACCAGGATTTAACTCTAATTACAGGATCATGCTTGAAATAATAGTGTTGAGCAACAACTTACAAAAGTGCCAAGACCACATATTAGGAATCCTGATTCATATGCTATAAGATCAGAGGCACTCACATCATAGAGCTTCTTGTAGTCCAATCTTTCAATATTTCTTTTTCCAGAAATAACTGCAGACTTGTCTTGGCGAGTATCTGGTTCTAGCATGGATAAAAGATTGCTGTTTAGAGAACGATTCTTCTTTCCACCAAATATCAATCTTCGCCCATTAGAATCTTCATGAGGTTTAATAGGCATGAGGTATTCATCTCCTAAAGACAACCCATCACCATTAAGAATGGAAGCAAGATCCTCAGAGTCCGACGTAAAATCAGAACTGGAACTTTCCTGCTTCAGCTTCTCCTCAAGAACTGGAGCATCAGGATCATAATCATCATCCTCTGAATCATCAGAAGGGAGCCCCAAGTACTGTTTATCATCAGGTGGAGCCTCAAATTCTTCAGATGCAGAACCAAAGTCAGATTCATCAGAGCTTGATTCCTCCTGACTCTTCTCATCAATATCTGGACCATCAGGATCATAATCATTATCATCAGAATCATCAGAAGACAATCCAAAGTTGTAGTCGAGTTTTTGTCCAGACACTGCTGCTGCTGCCTCAGGGAAAACATTCTGCAAATGGGATGGGAGTACGAGAAGGAACAACCTCAAGTTTCTAATAAACAAATGTTAAAGTTGGGGGCTGCATAATTACCTCCCAGCTGTCACTGATAGTTATATTTGTTCCTTGAGAGCCATTAAGCAGGTCAATGCAATCAACTTTGCAATCACATCCAGGGCATAACCAGCCCTCGTCACCAGGAGGAACTATATGAATAATGCAAAAATGCAATCAGGAAAGTAGAAATCACCAAAGAGGAACCATTATTCAATTCAGTGCCATCAAACAAGTGGATAGATCATTACTGTCTTCTCTTAACAATGGTGGTACCAAACAGAATTGATGAAACCCTCGATCACAAGCACCATCACATAGTATAATATCATTATCAGCAGTCCAATCTTTGGATCCACATTTTGCACAGAATATCTGCCACAAATGGATTTAGACTAAGCAATTACATTCCAAGAGATATTCAATGCCACAAAAACCATCCTAAACGGCAACAATTATGGATATAAGAAGTTTGTTAACAAGAAAAGATGTCAAAAAAAAAAATCCTACATCCTCACTGTCAATTTGTCCTTCAGGATCAAACAAAGATGCTGGGAACCTTCCTTCACCACATAGTGAATCAATATGTTGAAATAAATCCCTTGTTTTCACTTTGTGTCTGATGATCTCAGATGTGGCCCGTTGCAACTCCTTCTCGGGCTTTAACTTTTCTAGGCTGGCAAATTACATTAGTGGTCAAAGAAACAATCACAGATAAGCTCTCCAGTGGAGAACAGATCAATACACATATAACGTAAGGAAACAGCTTGAGAACACATCATTTTAAAGGGCATGTCAAACTGGATTTCATTTATAAACAAAAAGGTTTTCTTCTATTTCTCATAATCATACATGTAAATTCAATTCCTTAGTTCCCTCAAATTAGCCTCCTTGAAGAAGATATTGATATATTTAGTCATCTACATCATATTATAGGCAATGAATTTTTTTTGGAGATAAGATACATAGGCTGGAGCGCACACGCGTGCGGACAAAGAAAGATGCACTAGAGAAGAGGGGATGTTACTTGGCAATAACACCAAAAGTTGAACTAATATTATCTTCAATTTCTTGTTTCAAAAAAAAATCAGCATCCTTCATAGATCCTACTGCTCATTTATTAAGCACTTCTCATTATGGACTCAATTAACAATGATGATCATCTGGTTCAAAAGCACGCATCACATTGCAAGCTTATCTCAAAAAAATCCCTATTCTAAATTTTTGTTCTAACATTGGCCACGCAGATTAACTTTTATTCAACTTCCAAATGCAATAAATACCCGGCCAGATAGCTAGCACTTAAATTTGGATTTAACTTTCCATGCTGTAAAATTTTAGTACTAAAATCAAAACAAAAACATTATGTCATGACAAATTTAACTAAAAACAAAACACAAGAAAAGGCTACCGAAAGATGTAGAATAGTACACACCTAAGTCCTTTCCAGCCTTCCCCAGAATAAGCAGTGATCAAGCTTCGCTCATAGCTCATCCGATTCAATAAGTACCTAAGACGTGCCCTGATTCTGGCATATTCATCAGCCACAATACTTTTCCCCCTTCTCTTTTTCTTCCTTTTCCCTTTTTTCTCATCGGTGGAGTTACCATTAGTAGAATTATTACTCGACTCGGGAGCTTTAGGTTTCTCTTGTGATTTTGACCGGAGAACTCTATCACTTTTTCTCAAAGAACTTGTATATTTCTTCCTCGACAATTTCAAAGTTCTCTTAACACTGGAGTCTACCTTGATTAGTAACACCAATCACAAGTCCAGTTAGTTTTTCCAAATGACAGTCAGTTCTCTTAACACTGGGTCCACCTTGATTAGTAACACCAATCACAAGTCCAGTTAGTTTTTCCAAATGACAATCAGAATGTTTGGACTCATTATCATGACTAGGTCTTATTTGTTCATTTGCAGGAATGCTGATGTCATCACCAGGAGGCAAGTCTATATGTTTGATAGGACAACTCTTGGTCACAAATTCAAGTGTCTGTCCAGATGTAGTTTGTTGAGAGTTAGAACTTCCATAAATCAGTTCACTATTGCTTGCCTCTACAAGTGACAGTCCTGCTTCTTCAGTCACGAGAATCATTGGCTATACCTTCAAGTGATGCTTGTGAGGTTTCATTTGCAATGCAGCTTGATAATTTTTTGCTGCTATTCCTAGATTCATCCAGTAGAATACTAGAGTCAATTGCTTTTGATGATTCACTATGCACACAAGCAGTATTCACACTCGGAGCACCTGGCTCGAGTTTCTGATCCATAACGGTTGACATAGGTCCTGCACAATTATCAAATGGAACACTCCTTACATCTTCAGGAGGTGGGTCCAAATCAAGAAGAGAACTTTTTGTTACATCATCAGTAGATGGATGCACAGTTTCACCAGAACCAGAATGGAGAACTGTAGCCCTGCTATCTTCAGCTTCAGCTTGTATGATTTCACACTCGAGCTTATGTCTATCTTCTGAATATCCACCAAGCTTGTATTCAGCACTGGATTCAGGTGTATTTTCCAGAGTAGTTTGTGTAGGGCATGAATAAGTTTTAGTATGAGAACTAACTTTTGATGGAGAAACACCCATGTGCTCAGCCTTGGACATAGGCTTTAAGTAAAATATATCAGCTCTCTAGAATTCAAAATCCAACTTTGTATTTGAAGGGTCTTCCCACAAAACTACTGGGAAAAGAACAAGTCTCAGTCACTACAAATAGCATGGATATTGTTCTCCCATCTTTTTTTTCCATACACTTGCAGCATACATTAAACATCAGGAAATTTCTTGGAGAGTGAGATAATACCATCTCAAAAAAAAATCCAAATAAACGAGGGACAAAGCAAGGCAGTGAGCTTATATGACTAAATAATTAAGGAATAAAAGTTACACCAAATTTTCACTTCGTCTTCACATGAGTAGATTCAAGCAAATCTTCCCAAGAACTCAAAGTCTGCCATCATCCCTTCAGTTGCACTAAATGTTCACTAAGAGACTGCTATTAAGCAAGTTCACCACTAAAAGAAAGAAACGGTTGTCTGGAAGCTATGAACTCTCTCCCTCGCCTCAAATGGCAACAAATGCATTTTGTCGTAAACTACATGAGCCAATCAAAGCAAACTTGGTTGTAAATTAGCAACACTGTGCATCAAACACGCGCTTCTTTTTTTCGAAATATTTAAAGCTGTGCAAACCTAACTAGCATCAATTAACAGGATGAGTAATTAATAAATCCTTGAATATAATAAATTCTAGCCTCCATGATCCAAACCTCTACTCTCATTCCCCGGCACATATGTAGCACTAAGCTGATAGGACCTTACCTACTTTCTCTTTTTTATAATGCATTATTTACTTAGAATAAACTAATTTATATGCGGCCAACTTAAACATTAGATTGTAAGGCTACACTTTTTTTTTATATATATATATATATATATATATCAATTTAATTCTTCTTCTTCTCTATCAAAGAGCTTCTTCTTATCTCGGGCGACATTTCTATGCAACATTGCTTTTAAAGCTCAAACAAAACAAAACCATGAAACACCAAAACAGGTTTTATCTTCTCTCTAAACTTAACTTTTATAGGAGATTTTAGTTTATATTCCGCGTTTTCCAAGAGAAAAGGCGAATAAAAAAGGAATATATAGAAAAATGAAACTGATATATTTTTAGTTTAGATAACTGACCTTAGAATTTTATTTTTGCTGCATATAGTAGCAGTTTCTGCACAGTGGTTTTAATTTGGAAGGAGAGGGGGGGAATTTGTGACGAGCGAGAAAGAAGAAGAAGAAGAAGAAAACGGTTGATTGTGGTGGTGGTGGTGGTGGTGATGGTGGGGGAGTAAAGGAAGCCTCTAAATCAGGGCCACCGTCGCTAAGAAAAAAAGAGGGCTTTCTGCTCGTGCTATTGTGCGCTTTCGGTGATTTTTGTTTTGTGTTCCCGATTTTCCCTTTTATGATCTGGGCTTTATTTTTTAATATCTGGTCTCTTATACAGAGAGGCTGACGGTAGGCTGATCTGCATTTCTGTATTGGGCCAAAAGCAGATAAAAGAATATATCGCCATTTTTACTGCTAAAGACTACGCCTATTCGATGGCCTGCATGTGTGGACTCACGTCGAAGAATATTGTATTATTATTATTATTATTATTTATTTATTATTATTATTATTTTTTTATAACTGGAGTGTCAGCTTGCACGCACCATAACTAATCCCCGATTCACTGAATATCCTGTAAGTTCAATGAGCATGTAAGACACCGCGAGCGTGACAAACATATCTGTCAAGGCTTGAACCTTAGAGTGAGAAGAAGTGAGAAGTCCTTCCTGACAACCAAGCCAAGACTTGCTGGCATTATTATTATTATTATTATTATTATTATTATTATTACAGCAAGTTAGCTGAACTATTACATGTCATAGCAGTTTTTCTTCTTTCTAGTACGGATCAATAGTGTTTGAGGGTACTATGGAACTTTTCCAACTCAATAGTTTTCTTCAAAGTTTGGATTTTTATAATTGGTAAAAGTTCATATAATGTTCTTTATTTAAGAGAGAGCAATTTGTGATGCTCTTAAGAAGTGGTTAGGACCTGGGAGAGAAGTCTTGGCATTCTTCATGATAAAGGGTAATGTATTATAGAAAAGCTAAATAATTTGGTGTGTTTTACTATTGGTGTATTATAAAAAGTATGATTATTATATTTGCACATCAAACTCATTAAAAATACATTAATTTATTTTCTTAGAATAATAAAGGGTTAAGTTATAAAAACCAAAATAGACGACTAGTGGTTAGGTTGAAGTCTTGCCTCGTGAATTTTAAAAGCTGCCGTGGAACATCATATCCAATTATCCTGAACAACAAGAAATAAAAAAAAATCAAGTGGACATCATAAACTTTTTATTTTGACCTGGCTATGATATGCAGCTGAAGTTGAAAGTTTACCATAGCAGCTTAAATAGAAAATTAAGAAAATCTTGATAATATAAAACATAAATCAAAATAAAATTATAAATAATTCTTAATTTCAGAGAAATCACTTGTCTTATTGGATAAAAGCTAACTAAAACCCTAAAAATACATTTAAACTTAAATAAATATTATAATAAAAATAATTAAACAGAGAGCAGAAGGATTTATGTCTCACATCAAAGGCATGACCTTAATTATATTCAAAGGCATGACTTCATCAAAATCAAATTCTTTCTTATTTTAATTTTTTCGTATCAGCATATAAAAAAATTAATGATTATTTTTCACAATTTATTTTTATTATTCAGAAATTGTTATTCCCCATATAACTACTTTACAAAAAGTAACGTACGTAGACGTTTATAGTATAACTTCAGCATGTACGTAGACGTTTCTATGTTCCTCGCTGCATAGTTAATGCGATCGAGAGTCTGGCCCTTCCTTGTTCAGGGAGTGCATGCTATTCCATTACTTAGATTAATCAAGAATATACACATCCAACGCCCAAACACTATTTATTTGCTGAATTGATCATCGGCGAGCAAATATATACGAAAATGATAAATAAATAAAAAAACGAAAGAAAAATACTACATGGCCCATCGCATCTGAAAGAAACATTCCATGCACTAGACAGACATCTTAGTGAAGGTCACATCATTACAGAAAACACAAAACCTTACCCTGAAACATCCTAATCAAAATACCCTTTAACCTTTTGCCACGGGTTAAAGCTGCTCCTTGCTCAAATGAAAATTAAATAAAATAAGAATCTAACATAAATAAGAAGTATATTATTATTCTTCACACCAATGGAGACTACGATTTGGTCGGTGCTCCCCAAAGGAATCACCTTCTTCTTTCCGGTGTCCAGTATGGCAAAGCTGGGCTGAAATGCTTGGATACCACCCTTGAATCGAGCAACTCCATGATTGGATTGAAATTGACGCATCTTGGTACCTTGTACTGATTGATGGACGCCCCTCTTGAAATTGCATAATCCATCAGCTCCTCGAATGTACCATTTTTTACCACACGTATCTCGAGTGGTCCGATTGAATGATCTGCAACTCGGCCTTGTCGATACACTGAGTTCAAACATTCTTCCATTGCGAGGCAGCATTGGTTGAGTACTTTGTCACGAGGAGAGTTGGCTGAGTCTTTGACCAATAATTCCCAGTAAATCACATAGTGTCCAGGAATTGTCTTTGTATCAGCATAGCTGGTGTATTCAACAACGCTCGTGTTGAATTCACGTAGAAGTTGCGATGCGTTCTCAACTGCCTTTTGTAGCTCAGCTTCATCTGTTTTGTCCGAGTCAATACTAAGCAACACATTCTTCCTCCTTACGAAATGAAATTGAGGGGCTGAGTTGTGGAACCCGGTAACTCGGAGGATATCACCAACTCGGTACCTGTATAAACCGGCAAAGGTTGTGATAACAAGCTCGTACTCCTTACCCAACTCAACATCAGCAAGGTCAACGAGTTTTGGAGTTGAATCATGAGTGAACCCAGCAGGCTCGTGGGGTAAGAACTCGAAGTAAGCCATATTTGGCATGATTGTATAGCAAACTTCTGACGGCTTGCTCATCGGGTTCAGGTTTAATCCAAAGTAACATTCTGATGAGGCATACATGGTGCATGCTAGAGGTAAACCACCGCTATAGTAGTCGAGGGTAGGGATATACTGGGCCATGGCTCCGGTGACAATCACGTCAAGATATTTGGTGTTAGGCCAAATCCTTGTAACGATCCCTTCCCAGTTTTCCTTACCACACTCCATTCTGACAAACTCTGCAAGCTCCGGGTCTGGCTTCAGAATCTTCACCATACAATCTTTGACGGAAGGGTCAGTTATTTCCTGGTTCAGCATTCCTGACTCAATATCATCAGAAAGTTCCCAGCCAATGAAGTTGGAGAAACCTTATGGCTCGGAGAAGGCCGGAAGCAAAGACTGCGCCGACCCTAAGCACTTGTTCCCGCTCTAGAAGGCCACAGAGCATCTGAGTGTACATGCTCTGGAACGAGTCTGCACAAAGAATGGCCTCGTTTGGGCTGGTGTACACATTGTACGGATCATATGGACGTGTCTTGAAGTGGTCACTCTTGTAATAGCTCGTGAGCACCGGACGAGCAAACAGACCTCCCGGGGTTCTTGTTTCCGATTTCACGAACAAGAAGTATAAGCCTTTGCCTTTGTCTAAGCCAGGCACATAACTGTTGCATAATAAAAGCAAATGTGTAAGTGAGATTCACACATGCATGTGAGCTGGAATTAAATTAAATGAAGCCCGCATAATTAAATTGAACGCGTTTATTGCGATTTTTTTTTAGGAACTTACAGGTTCATTACTGGCATGAGTAAACTATACAGTAGTTGCCGACGATCCAGCTCTTGTTTAATAGTTGGCATGAGCTTTCTTTCGCCAGCAGATGTCCCAGAACTATAAAATTTCATGAAGACAAGAACTTAGGGCAAGAATCACAATAAACTTCTTAAGAACCCCCAAACAGGCCGAATCAAGGAAACTTTATAGTATTATATATATGTATATGCTTGTATAAAACTCACCTAGTAAGGAATTCTGAGATAGGGTGAGTTGATAGGATGGAAGAGCGATCACCATTAGCAATTCGTTGGATTTCAGGCTGAAGATCCTCGTATCTGATCATGGGTATTTTAGACTTAAAAGTCTCACGGTCAGTTGCACCATCGAGGTCGAACCGTTTCAAGTACTCGACCTCAGCGTTTTGGGTCAGGATTTTAGCCAAAACATCCTCTTGAACTGAGTCAGTATTTCTAGTCATTTCCTCTATGAACTGAAGAGCTTTAGCATCTTTCTCACACGCTGGGGGACCCAAAGGTGATGAAAGAGCATTATCCACAGCCATGTAGAAAAAAAAAGATTTTTTGAAGAAGAAGAAGAAAAATTGTCTTTTCAGGGAGGGATGGGGGTGGTAGTAGATTCGAGAAATTGAGAGGTGAGGAGGAAGGGTGGGCTTGCTGGGCTTTATATATGGGAGGCAAGTCCGTCACCCACTGGCATTGCATGAAGGAAAAAGGTATGCCACGTCATGAGCCATGTAAGAGTGGGACCTACCGGTGCAAAAGAGAGCTTGGAAGGAGGCTGACGGGTCTGTATTGGACTGGAAATTTGGACGGAAACAGACACTTGATGTTGGGGTAACAGGAGACAGAGCGGGGACCTACAACACGTAGACATGGCTAGAAATAAGGCAGGCATGTGGGGCTTACCGCCATGTCAGCGAAGAGTTGAGGGGCAAAATGGTATACGCGTCACCCACCACGCGGCTGCTTTGGGGACATGATGTGGGTCATTGATGGTGACGCGTCGCCGGCGTGTGAGACAGTTTTCACTGTTGCATTAGCCTTGCCACATGAGACATGCTTAATTTTCTTCACCCACGGTCTTCTTAGCACGTACCGTACATGTGACTATAAGATTTGTTTATTATTAAATTTCGAGCCGTTAATCAATTCACAGACTTTTATGTTTATGATTATGTATGTATATATACTTAGCCACCTACCAGTATCTCATCCGATCATAACCATATTTTTTTCAATGTAAAAAATATTAATTATATAAAATTTATTGTAATATAAATTTGGAAATAAATTTGGATAAAATAATAAATTTATGTAGTGTTTAGTAGATTTCAATAAAATTACCAGCATGAAAATTATCATCATTATTAAAAAGAAAAAGGAAGATTCGGATACCTGAATTATCAAATTCATTGTATTAAAATTAGTTCAATTTATAATCTAATTTAAATTAAACATAACAAATAAAATATAAATTATGAAAAACACTGCAATAACCAAATAAAAAAAATAAATAGTTCATTTTCTATCTACAACAAGAAGAAAACATTATTAAAATTCATCTTTATGTTACAATCATTATCATGATTATATCAGTTAAAATTATTATCAACATTAATATCCAAACAATTAAAATCATTAAGTTACCTTAAGGAATAAAAAAATACAAAACATTTTTACAAAAAAATAATCATTTGATTTTAAGATCATATGGTTGTAGAGGAAGTGTTTATGAGTACATTGATGTTGATTTCAACCTTGGGGTGGTCAAAAACAACGCATTCGATCGCTTTAAGGTGCTTTATCGATCAACCAAAACTAGGAGACGACTTCGTTTCAATTATCCTTTAAAATTATGTTCTTTTTTTGTTTGCAGATTTATATCTCACCCTTATACTTATAATTTGTTTAATTACACCTTTAATTCTGTGATCTCACCCCTTGCATAAATCAAATTTTGATATTGGATTTGAGCGTCCTTTTAACTCTTGTTCCCATTTTCAGATTTGACAATTTTTATCCCTGACTAGTCAATAAAGCTTTGTTGCTTCTTTAAAATCTGATTTTTAAACAATTAAGTTACTAATTTCAATAATTTGAGTTTCTTAGGTTTCAATTTGGTCCAAATAATTTTTTTTGGGTAACAACATACACCATAAAACCTTTAGAAAAAAGATCCAAGATTTTTATTTTCTACCACATATATTTTTTTTTAAAATCTTCTCCCTCTGTAATATTAAAATTCTCTCTCTTTCTTTAAAAAGATACTTATTTAAGAGAAGTTTTTTGCAAGTACTACCTGTAAGTCATTTTAGTATACCAAACACCGAGTACAAGATATCAACTACCCCAACTAAAAAAAGGAATGAGATTACAAGTATCAATTAATTAACTAATTATCTATAGCTTGAGAAACCTATTTCTAAGCTACTTGGACTCTTAGTAATTCAGCTTCAGATTGAAATTAGAAAAATTGCTACATGTGTCAAAACATTTTAATGCTGAAAATGAAATGATCAACGTTAGTTGCAACTCCAATTTCTGAAAGTTGCCTCAATAAAATTAATAGAGATATTTGAGTGCACGTATTGTATTTGAAAAAATCATATTGAAATTTGTAGTGGGTTCATCGAGAGAAGGCACCCATGCTCGGCTAGGATTACAACGATTGTCACCTTACGTCACTAACCAGGGAAGATGTAGGGCCTGTTTGGAAGAGCGGTTGTGGTAGTTTTTCAAAGTGTTTTTTATGCTGAAATACATCAAAATGATATTTTTTTATTTTTTTAAAATCATTTTTGATATTAGCACATCAAAATAATTTAAAAAAACTAAAATATATTTATTTAAAATAAAAAAAAAATATTTTTTTTGGAACGGCGTTTGAAACACTGTTCCAAACAGGCACGTAGCCATAACCGGTTGCTAAAGAGAGCCGCGTCCATAGCGCATGGGTCCTGACCCCCAAAATGGTGCTACGACGCAGCCAAATCCACCAAGATTCAGAACTTCCATCATGCCGTTCTACACCAGTAGTCCATTCCTTTTGTCAGAAAGGTTTTTGTTTTTAGAAAGGAAAAGTCAAAGGGGAATGCTTGGATGAGTTGATCGCTGATATAGAATTATTGTGTGTGGCGGTGGGGCGTAAGGGATTTCTTCTAGTGCATGCTGTTTTCCGAAATCAATCAGTGGGATTCATAAAAAGAAAATAATCTGACTGATTTATAATTACTCAAATATTAAAAAAAAATAGTAAGCGGCATATACCTGTGGCGCTGTTGCTTATTTGAGAGACAAGACATTCTGATTTTTATTTTGTTTTATTACCAACATGCGTTTTTTTTATATCAATCCAGCTTGAACGGAAGACTGACAAAAAAATAATCCTCAATTATTGTTTCATGTTGAGCCATGTATAAGATATTATGACACTGTGTTTTAAAAAATGTTTTTTTTTTAAAATTATTTTTTTAATATTTTTATATCATTTTAATATATTAATATCAAAAATAATTTTAAAAAATAAAAAAAATATATTATTTTAATGTATTTCTAAAAAAACACTTTAAAAAATAACTTCAATCAAACTACAACAAGCAAATATATATGTGTTTGATGCATATTTATTAATCCAAGTAAGGCAGACAAAGAGTCCCTTGAGACATTGCAAAGATTTAATGTCTATTTAAGAGTGTGATTGTGATTATTATTGAAAATATTTTTTAGTTCAGAAATATATTAAAATAATATTTTTTTTAAATCATTTTTAATATCAATATATAAAAATGATCTAATACCATAAAAAATTAATAAAAAAAAAAAAAAAAAGTTCATTTTTTTTCAATTTTTTTTAAAAAACAGTGACAAACATAGCCTTAATTAGAAATAAACTCCACGAGATTCGCAAGATTCCCATATTGTAATAAAAAAGGGAGCAACCACATGTGTCTTATTTCCTCTAAACTCTCTCGCTTCTTGTTTGAATATTTTTTTTTCCCTAAAAGCTACTCATATATTGTTTAATTTGATAAATTTTACATTTTATAGACAGAACATCTCCGCGCTAGGATATTATTCATCGAGGATATTATTTTCCCAATATTAGAAAATGACATGAAAAATTGAAAAATTCAATTATAGCTTGGACGTACATATCAAAGTTTACAAATCATTTGGTCTTCACACGCACGCACACTCTAGCCGAGGTCCGAGAAGTTTATTTCTGGGTCCGGCTCCCGTCATCAGATCAAAACGATACAGTTTCATGAATTTGAAAGGAAAAACTCAACCCCTCACCCAGCTTGAAGTGGACGGGCGATAGCACAACCAATCAACATCGCTTACTTGTATAGGGATGCTGGGTTGCATGATTGT
Organism: Salix viminalis; assembly: GCA_029228465.1. Lineage (NCBI taxonomy): Eukaryota > Viridiplantae > Streptophyta > Magnoliopsida > Malpighiales > Salicaceae > Salix > Salix viminalis. Next base: position 17,024,825 of record CM055441.1, on the reverse strand, counting down.
CATTTAATATATGGTAAGGAAAAGGACTTGTATTAATTGATAAGGCAACCGCTACGACTGTCAGCATCTGACAACCATCCCACAACGTAAAATATTAACAAGTAAGAATCTGGTATATAATGGCACCGCCAAAGCTTCATTACCTGTATAATATCTGTACTTAATTTCCTAAAACAAATAATGATTCCTCTGTGAGGTCACCGTACACCAATTGCCTACCTGATTTTTTTTTCAACTTTGAAAATTTGCGTGTGCTGGAATGACTTGTATTGCGCGTGATGAACTTCTTTTCTTAGATAATTTTAATTAATTAAGTCTTCCACTTGGTATAATCCGACATGAAATTATGGAATAATGCTTCACGAAAGCTATACAATGTTATAATATACAAATATGAGAAGAAAAAGGGTGTGTGTTCTTGTATTTAGAAGCAGTGGATGAGATTGGACTATACATGTAGTTGCAAGTCTCCTAGTTGGTGTCGGGGGTTATTGAAGCTGTTATCTAGTTATTTGATTCAAGATTATTAAAAAAAACTAAGATATACTGATTTTGACAGAGATTTGTGGTTAGAGAAAATATTAATATCTCTAACGCACATTGCTCGAGGCAAGTTGTATTGTGTAATTTGATGTGGTTTAAATGTTAAATCTGATCTTATGATTTTTTATTATAGACTTTGTGTGTTCAAAATAAATCTGTAGGGAAAATATCCATGTAATGTATTTTTTGGGTTTTTTTTTTATGAAAATATTAAATGATATGTTTTTTGTACTTTTAGGAAGTTTAGCCATATGCAATTAAAACAATAAAACTTTTTATCAATATTCTTTTAAAATAGAAAAAAAAACATCAACATCATATCAAAAAAGAAAATAATGTTTTTGAGAATGACACGTTAAAAATTGAACATGTTGAAAATACATTTAAAATTTGAATTCTTTTGTGACGAAGCTGGAAATACTAAAACTATCACAAATACATTAAAAATATTTTTTTTCATGTTAAAAATAAATTTATTTGATTATCTAGTAGGTGACCTAATAGTACGAGCTTAAGACTAGGAGGTTTTGTTTTTTTTTATGGTTCGAATATTGCAATTACTAATATAATAATAACTAAAAAAATTATATAATCTTTTATTAATTAAGTTATATGCAATCTAACCCAAATATACACCATAATAAATAAATAGATAAAATTGTTATATCTCATGCGTCTAAAAATAGAAGAGTTAGTTCGCTAGTCAAGTCATCTCAAAAATCAACTTTCCCATTCCATCAACCCACATATTTATTTGTAACGTGTGCCACCCGCTACGACATTATTTATTTTTTATTTTTGTCAGACCACGACTCGATTTTTTTTGTTGGTTTTGAAGAGTTCATTGCTGTTACAGTGAACTTTGTGACACCAATTTTCAATAGTCAAATGGAAACCGAAGAGTTTCCGATAGGAAAGGGGAGCTTTAGAGACCTTGACTTCTAACAATAATCAGAGCAATAAGTGATTGTTTTTTATTTTTATTTTTGTCATCACTTCCCTCTATCTTCAATATTACAAGTGAATTGAATTTTATTTTTCTTCAAAATATTTTTTATATTCTTAAGATTTTTTATGTTCTAATATCATAAATATATTTTAAAAACTAGAAAATATTATTTAATATATTTTCAAACAAAATAATGTTTAAAAAAAACACTATAATAGTTTATTTTCAAATTTGTGAAACATATGGTGTTTTTTCTTGTCAAATATTTTATTTATAGATTCAATTTTATATAAAAAACAAATGAGACTTTTAGAGTATAACACCACAAAAAGCACACTTTATAGGGGTGATTGATACTGCATTTTTTTAAAAGATTGAAATTTTTAGTTTTATTTTTTATTTTAAAATTAATTTTTTTTTAAAAAAATATATTTTTTTTAATATATTTTTGAGTAAAAAATATTTTTAAAAATAATATCAACCATATTTCCATATAGTCACTATATATCTTTTGACAGTGAGCTTAATTGCATTAATTTAATGACTCGTAATTATATAATACAATTATAAATAAGAAATTTTATTTGAGTGGACGATCTTCTTTATTAAAATAAATAAATGGAAGTCATTACTTGGATTTGTTTGTAAGAAAATGAACATTTCTTTGGCAAAAAAAAACAAAATAAATACCACAAAGAATTGATAAAGTGATTAAATAGAAGGATATAGATAGATAACACGAGTAGTTTTGCTGCTGGTGCATGCTTGTGGCTTAGCTATGTATCTAAAATGTATGTTAGATATAAATGGTAAAGGATTCAAAATGATACTTATATATATTTGGACCAGTCTTTAATATATATTTTTTTATTTTTTAATTGTATACTACATCTAAATTTCTAGGTGAGATGGTTCCTTGACAATAATAAACTTCATGCTCAACGACAAGATTGAAAATATGTCAATTGAAAAAAAATAAAAACAAACTCGTGTCAACTGAATTAACCTATCAAATTTGAAATTTAAATCATAAGATCAAGATTTATACTTCTCAAAACATGTTGTCAAAAATTTTATGGCATGCTTAAACAAGTTTAACCTAGAAAATACCATTTTTTTTCTAGTGTAGAAAACAGATTTTGAAATATGACAAAATGCACAAATCAAATGAAAAAAATGGTATCCAAATTAAAACCTAAACTAAGTGAATATAACATATCAATCCTTAATTATGCATTAGACTTTTTAGCTTGAAATCACTAGACTGACCATATTGACTTTACTATTTATGGTTTTAGAAGGTTAATTTTATGCTTAACACCTTCTTTTTCAAACACCAATCTTGGGTTTCTTATTTTTCTATCTGCTGTTTTTTCTTGTTTCCCCTTTTGATTCCTCTTTTCTTCCCTTTTACTCCTATATATCACTTTTCTTTTTATAGGCTCAACTAGGATTTTAGCAAGCTAAAACTTTGTTGGTTTTCTACAAAACTCTCGATTTTGAATTCAAATGGTTTTGTAGAAATATCGGGGACTAAGAAACATGTTTCTAACCTTTTAATCTTGAGGGAATAATTTATAACTTTTGGTTTGAACCCTCGGGACCATTTTTAAGTGTGAATATGAGAAAGGGGTTAGGTGTTTTGTGCATATAGATGTTCTAGTTGATGCTGACTAAGTTAGTCACTTTCATGGCTTCGTCGGAGCAACTCTAATATCATTATGACCAAAGACCACTTAGGTTCGATAGAGAAGATGCATGCCTTTCATGCACTGAACCTTTTCTTGCTTGATTTGATGTTTATAGCACCACATCTAATTGCTTTAAATTGTCAACTTCATCAGTTTTTCCTTAAACACATAATGAAGACTGATTAGGGACAAGACGTTGAAGCAATAAATGGTGAATATATTATGCAATCATTTGATTTTAAGATCACAGGATTGTAAAGGAGGTGTTTCTGAGTAAATTGATGAAGCCTAATTCATAATAAATTCTATGCTTAAAGGTGAAATTGAAAAACATTGGTCTAAAAAAGAAAAAAAAAACTCGAGTCAATTTGGTTAACCTGCTAAATTCATAGTTATGAGTCATAAGATTGAGATAATCTCATAAAAATAAAATCAAAATAAATCATGATTCCTAATCTTCAATCAAATCTATATTCAACAATAAAATTAAAAAAAAATAATTAAAAACAAAACTTGAGTCACCTGCTAAATAGATGATATAAATTATGAGATTGAGTTAACCATATATTAAACATACCACGATAAATTATGAAACAAAATCTTCAATAACTATTTTTTTGAACATGCACTTGGGTTCCGGGTTGAAATAACTATTTTTTTTTCAACATTACAAAAGTGTTAGGCTAAAAATTATATAAGCGAACTGGTAATTGTTCACCTTGAGAATCACGTGCTTGCGATGTCCACATTATACTCTGGAGAAGCATCCTCAGTGACGGATTAAGCCCAAGTCTCATGAAAAAGGGTGTCAAAGAGGATGAGAGCCCTATCGTATTTGGATTCTGCTATACCACAAGACATTGTCTGCAATTTGTGTTGTATCTTGAGTTTTGGTTCACGTAACAATTTTTTAAAAAAATATAAAAAACAATAAAAATAAGTATATTAATAAGAAAAAATTTTCTTTTTAAATATATTTAAGCCTAAATCCAATATTAACCTAATAAAAGGAAAAACACAAAAAAACTTGATAATATTGCAATTTGAGAGGAAAAAAATAGATTATTTATAGCAACAAAAATAATTGGGATAAAATTTGATAGAAAAACTCAAGGAGAATGAAATTTGACAAAAGAATAAAAATAAAAAGTTCCCAAAAAATAAATTGCATTTGAAGGACTAAGAATTCAATGGGGGTAAAATTTAAAAATATATATAATTTGATAGATTATTTATATATTAAAAAATGATAGGGGTGAAATACAAAAAAAATATTGAGGGTTAACCTATTAGAATAAAAAATAATAAAAACAAAAACAAAAACATTAGCTTAGAAAAAGAAAAAAACAAGCAAACCATCAAAATTTTAAAACCTCGTCTAATCTTTAAAAGTCATAACCGGTAAAATCTTTGGATTCCATCAAGAAGCTTGATTCTCATCTAATTATATAAAAATAGTAACGATAAAATTTCATAGAAAAAACCCAAGAGGATGCAAAGTATTTACACTATTCTATAAAATAAAAAATAAACTCAAATAGCAAATATTAGATTATTTTATTCTATGTTTAAACGGGTCAGTTTACTATACAAAATAAAAATAAATTATCTATCTAACTAATTACAATTTAAAAAGAAAATAGTAGTGTCATGATCAAACAATAGTATTATTTTTTCACTATTACAGTACATGATGTCTCGTATCGGGGGAATTTCGGGTAAAAATTGCAAATTTGTATTATACTTGAACATTTTAATTTTTTAACCTCGTATTAAAAAAGAGGAAAAAACACTCCAGAGTAGACCATATGGATACAGTAGTTGTTCAATAAATTCAATCAAAAGAGGAGCGAACGTGGATTAGGAAGGGTGGTGGAAAGGGAAAAACACTGACCTTCAATTTGCCTCGCATTTCTTAAGTCAGAAATCCATGCTTTGCCATGCCAATACATTATGCAAAGAGGGGTGGTGCGATCTAGTCTAATATCTTTTGTTACTTGAAGCAAGCTACAAAGAGTTTGCACGTGAAGGTGGATGAGAGGGGACAATTCGAAACCCCCTGTAGGCATTAAGATTCAAGGATGGTTCCTGTTCGCAGATTCACGTGATACAAAGCTATTTTTAAAACAACTTTTTTTTTATTATTATTGTAACCTATTTTTAGTTATTATTCTTTTTTGCATTTTGATGTAGTATATGCAGTTTATTTGAGTGTTTACTTGTTTTATAACTTTTTTTTATAAAGAGATTTGTTGTATAAATTTATGATTTATACATGCTAATGGTTGTAGTGAGATTTTGTCAAAAATTGTATTTGGTTTATCATTTGGTGATATTAATGTTGATCTTGAATTTTATAAATTAGGTATTTTAGAATTATATAAATATAGCTTATTAAATGGGTGAATTTCATATTTTATTAATTTTGTTGTTAAGTTGAAAATTTTAGTAAATTTGGAGGAATTTGTTTATCGTAGAAAATTGATAATAACTTAGAAGATTGATAATAACTTAAGGGTATGATTAAAATATATTAAATAAGTTTTAAGTTAAACTAAAGATAGTTATATATTTTGGTTAGCAATAATTTATTTAGTTCATATTATTAATTAATACATGTTGTTATCAATATTCTATATAGTTTTTTTATAGGTAATGGATGATTATTCTTAGAAGTGTTGGGTCTCACCTGAAGGGTTTATGTATGATGGATTATAGGGTTTGAGGTTCTATTAGATATGTACTATCTAATTCAAAAAATATTTATTTATGCTATTAGATATCCATGTAAAATATGTAAAAATAAAAAGGTTTTCTAATCAAGTTTTGTTACGATGTATCTTTTACAAAAACGATTCATTGAGAAATATTTATGTTGGTTTGCACAAAGAGAACACTACATTTCTAACAAGACCAAAGTGCTTGAAGTTATAAATGATAGCAGTAACAATTTTAGGAGTATAGTTATGAATTCAATAAGAATTAATCAGAGTGATGCAAGTGAATGTTCAATCATTAATGGCGTACCAAATACAAACATTATAAGGTTTATTTTATCTTTTAAAGATCTCGACAAAATCATAATGGAATGGATACATAAATCATAGTAAATTAGTAATTGTTACACAAATTTTCATTATCAAGTCAGATTATAGAGGCCAATTAGATATTTTACAATCATTACTACATTGAAAAGTTTCATCTTATCTTCGAAGATTGATAAGTACATGACACAACATCATTCATATAATGTGGTGTCTGTAGTCATGACACACCCTTCTTACGGTGAAGCTTGAAAATAATTTGATAAGATGAATCCTTAGTTTTCAATAAAACCGCGGAATATATATGATGAGTTATATACACATGAATTCAATCTATTTGGATAATTTCATACACCATATTCTTGTTGGTCGGAGATAATAGTTCAAAGAGGAATATAACGGGGATTTCAAGCTGGTAAAAGCTAATTGTTAGCCGGCTAGAAAGGTGGTGTTACTCTCAGATTTTACGGGATATGTTTATTGTGGAGTATGGTAATCGAGCATGTGAATTTGCTTTGCTAATAACTTTCTGCTCAACTAAAATATTTGTTTCATTATATGATAATGATATATTAAAGAGCGTGCTCCATTGCCAAGTTGGGGTGGACACACAAGGGTGGGTGGGTGGTGCTAAAAAATCACCATAGCCTTTACAAAAAGATAAGACCTTTTCACTTTTGCTTGTCGCCATTTTTTACGTGCGTTTTTCCCTTCCATCTTTTCGGTCTTTACTGAGAAATGTTGGTGTGGTTTTGGTGTTAAACTGAAACTTCCGGGGTAAAGGACGGGTCGGGTACTCGAGTATACTAAGCTACGATTCGATGGCTGGTGGTATGGCGCCGGAGCTTACGTTCGGTGGCAATTCTCCTAAAGCAGAAACAAGCTTTACTGGAGCGACTTCAGCTAGCGCAACACTTTGGCAAAGTCTCTGCTTTTTTTGTTGATGCATTGAACCTTTCCCCCGTATTTCTTTGACTGCTTTTTTAATTTTCCAGATATGGTTTTAATTGTATGATCGCCGCCGCTGTCTTTCATCATCTTTGGCTTCAGGAAAGAATACCATGAACTCTCACCAGCTACAGCAGTTTATTTCTTGGTTGACCGAGCTGGTCTTTGCGGTCAACTGGACCTATTTTTCATGGTCAAACTCGGTGAATCAGCAGGATTAGGGAGGAGGGAGAGGAAGAATTTGTACACTGCTAGATTCAAACATTATCGTCTAGGTGGGTGAGGTTTTTCTGCTACCATGCCCTGGTTGCACTTGTGATGAAATCCACATGCAATTTATTTACACTATATTAATTATTATTTTTATACCCTGCTAATTTAATGGCACGGTTAAAATTAATTATTCGATTATTTTAATGTAGTGATATCAAGAATAATTTTAAAAATATTATTATAATATATTTTTTATTAAATAAAAAAATATTTTAAGAGGCTGATTTCTCAGTGCACTCCAGGGAAATACCTTGCACATTAGATAAGACTTATGGGGGAGCCACCTTTACTTTTTCAGCAGGCCTTGAAAGCCCTACTAGGTCAGCGGGCTGAATTGTTTTCTCTCTATCCCAGTAGACGGCACCGAGGACGAAGCCTTACCTGAAAAGGCTTTTTTTTGAATTGCTGTAGGGATAGACTTTAGCCCAGTTGTGGTACATGGGCCTGGGCCTTCATTCTTAGATCTTGGAGGGCCTCGTTTTAAAATAAAAACAGAAGCACCAGGACGTTATTCGCCCGCGCTAAATCCGGCTTCCCATCCAATATTTCCGTATCAGAATTTGCCATCTATTTATTTGTGTAGATAAATTTTAGAATACTTTTAATCACCAATATAAATCTGCGGATCGACTTTAAGTATCAATCACTTCGATGATGAAAGATTGGTAGATAAGTTTTTATTTTTTTATTTAGTAGATAAGTATCACTCAGTTGCGTAGATAAGTTTTTATTTTATTTTATATATATAATGTATATTTGAGAGTGTTGTTGAATTATTTTTATTTTTTTTCCCAGAAATTTATTAAAATAATATTTTATTTTTATTTTTAAAAATTATTTTTAACATTAATATATAAAAAAAATGTAAAAACACACTAAAAAATAATTTAAAAAAAAATAATTTAAAAAAAAAACATTTTTAAAACACAAAATTACAAATAGTTACCTGTAAAATCATCGAGTATTGCTGTGAATTAAGCAAAAAAAAAGAAGGAACAGTCCTGTTTGGAATCATTGGATTTACCAATCAAGTGCTGACCTTTCTGACGAATTTGCTGACGTGTAACGTCACCAACCATCTCTCTTGCTCTAATACTTTTCGTCCAAATATTTCGTGGCTCCAGATTTTCACAGCTCAGACAGAGACGAGAGACAAGAAGAAAGAAGAGACAGAAATCTGAAAAGGTTGCGTTTTTAATGGCAACCTTTCTCTCCTCCTCTTCTCCTCCTCTCCCTCTCCTCCTCTCCTCTAATCACTATCGCCTTCAAACTCCGCCGTCTCTTTCTCTCTCATTTCCATTTTCTTATCCTCTTCGCGCCACTATTACCGCAAATTCTAGACATATCAAAACCCTGATTCTTGCGTCGACGAATTCAGATTCTTCCTTCGACGGACTCGGTTTTAATCGAGAGCCACGCTCTACTGATAAGGTCAGTTCGCATCTCTAATCCTCAAACTTCTGTTTTTCTCCCTCTCTATGAACTGAACTGAATTGGTTTGGTTTGGATTTTGTTTTATCTTACTGAGTGTAAAATTTATGGAATTAGAAAATTACGGACTTGATGATAGTTGATGGGATTTTGGAGTATAGGTTTAACTGAGCCTCTGGAATTAGTTGAATTGCTTGTGATCATAGAAAAATAGGTTCAAGACACTACTGAATTTGATACCACTGGTTCGTTGATGATGAATGAAATTATGAATCTAATGGATCGTGGTATGCTTCGGGAGGTAAATTTGTCGTATGCTTGAATTTAGGTAGTATGTTAAGGTATCGAATTTTGGTAATATGTGTGAATTGAAGTGAACTGAATTTTGTAATATTTACTGTTTATACATTTTTACAGGAAGGGAGATCAAGTAAGAATCACTGTAGATAATGCATTAATGGAAACTGTTTTTGTGGAGTGAGATTTTACATCGTGAATTTTCAGTGATAAACTCCTTGCGTCTCATTTTGCAATGTAAAATGGGTCTTTTAAGTTATTTGTTATGGTTTTACTAGGAAGTCATGGTAGTTTTGTAGCTAGACGATAACAGGCAGGCAGGAAAACCAATTGGCATGTTGAATTCAAGATTATGTGCAGTTGGTCTTTGATTAATTTCTATCTGTTTCTTGAAGAATTCGTATGATATAATGATTGAGAGCATAAGTTCTTTCAGAAATCACTTCTCCTAGAATTGATACATGAGATAGAGCCATTAGATGTGAGCCTTATCCAAAAAGATGTTCCACCTGCTACTTTGGATGCCATGAAGAGGACCATCTCAGGCATGTTGGGCTTACTTCCATCAGACCGATTTCAAGTTTTTATTGAGGCTTGGTGGGAATCTCTCTCAATGTTATTGGTCTCTTCAATGATGACAGGGTACGGTCAATCTCATTATGCTAATATATAATTCCATTTTCTGATGTCATAATGGATTGATATCATTTCAGTAATTATTTTCCACTTCATTGCTTTTGTCATCTAGCTTATATGGAACATGATGCGATCTGTCTAGGCCCATTTAAATATCTGATGATAAAAGACAGGAAATTATTAATTTGCAGTCGATACTTGCATGGAAATTATAAATTTGAACACTTGATGCACCACATGACATTTTGATCAGCTGCCCTTCGGTTGTTATTATTATCATTATTAGATATTCATGGATTATATTTCTCCTTGAATTGCAGGTATACACTACGAAATGCTGAGTATAGGCTTTGCCTTGAAAGAAACCTTGATATACACGAAGAAGATTCTGAAATGCAAGTGCAGGGAAATTCAAATAACAATCTTCAAGGGTTAGTGCTAGAAGGTGAAAAATCAAATCAAAGTCTTGGAAAAGATACTGAATTTGAAAAAAATGTGGAAGACCTATCTGATGACATCAATATCCAAGGCCTTGGTGAAATATCCCTTGAAGCTCAGCAATATATTCTTCATTTGCAATCTCATTTATCTTCTGTGAAAAAGGTATGCAATAGCAATATAGAAACTCCCTTGGAACACAGACAAGTCAGAGTATATTTTCTGTTATCATTTGGATGATAATTAATGATAAAAATGTCCTACAAAATGGAGCTGTTGGTAGCAGAATATGATTACTTGGATGTCCTATAAAGGCATCACAAAGAAAGCAGCCTTTTGGAATAAGAGGGGTTTTCCATAGGAATCCTCAGGCTGTTGAAATGGGAAGCTTTGTCGAGTGGAGCTATATGAGTTGTTTGAAAGCTAGTCATAAGATGCTTGTTTATCAGCATTCTTGTGGGTATCATGGGTTTTGGTGCTTAGGGTTTCCTTATGAGAACACATTTTATTAACCTGTTGACTGTGTGCTTACCTATTTAATTCTTATTGAGGCTGTATGTAATTTATGTAGTTGATTATGTACATATCACACATATGTGAAACTTTACATTTCCCTTTCTAAAGTATCCTGAAGGCCCATGTGTCTCTCCTGGTATCATATCTTTCTCAAGACAAGAAGAGGTGCCGTAATTTAGGTTCCATTTCTAATGATATTAATTTGCTTTAGTCTTGCCATTCCTTTATAATGATATAACTTATCTTTTCCATCACCATGCCCACATAGGTGTGTGAGAGATAGAGAGAGTAATTTTCTGACTCTGAAGTTAATTTTCTTTGATGGAAAGACTCCATGATTATTTTGAGAGTGATCAATGTGACTGAATGCTGTTAGAAACAATTGGTTGTTGCATCTAGGGACTGTTTTATTTTTTCCCCCATTTGATTACTTACTTTCTCTCTTCTCAACCTCCTGTTGGAAGTTCTCCTTTAATTTTTCATTTTTCAGAGACATGCAGTGTGTTTAAATTATTTTTGTGTCTTTTACTTGGAATTAGAATATCCATTCCAGAGAGGTGGAGGTCTTGGTGTGGGAAAACTGGTGTAAGGATACCACCTGGCTGTAGATCCAAAAATAAATAAAGAAATTTGTCTCTTTGTTGCCCAATTTGTATGTTGTCAACAGTCACATTTTTTTGTTCAGGATGTGTTCTTACATGCCTTTTATTTTCCTCTTTCTTTCTTGCTAAAGGAACTACATGAAGTTAGGATGAAAAGTGCTGCTCTTCAAATGCAACAATTTGTCAGTGAAGAAAAGAATGATTTGCTGGACTACTTAAGGTCACTACAACCAGAGAAGGTGATTATTATTCCCAAGCAAGCTCATTTTCCTACAGAATCACTTCTTTTGAAATTTTCCTAATGTTTTCAAATTGCTAAATGCTTTGCATATAAAGATACGCCACTATCAGATGTGGTTGTTGCATGCTTCATATCAACTGGTTGATTACAGGGTGCAATGCCTGTAGTAGTTTAGTATTAGTATGATCTTGCTTTTGTTTATTATGTTTGCAAAAGCTTGCTATTGGCTCAACACATGAGAGTGATGATTTTATGTGACAACTTTCTGATATACAAAATTTCTTGATGTTCCTGTTTCTTCATCAGAATAAGCTGATAAAGGATTCATTGATTACAATTCCAATGGTTTGCAGTTTTAACATACAAAGTCATTTTTCCCGTTTTCTCTTGCAGTGGTACCGAGTGAAAAAGCTATTTTGTTTTTCAAGTATTCAGTTTTTAGTTTCTTAATTTGGATGCTGTTTCCAGAGCTTTTGATGTTCAATGATTTTTTTACTTTCCTTTTCTTTCTCCAAGGATTTGATAAGGCATGCTAACCATGTTTTCTCAACACACATGGAGTTGGCTGTAAATTCTAAATTCACGAATTTCCATCTGATCATGTTTATATGAGCACTTTTTTAGTTATGTTGATAGGAGTGATGGTTTTTGGATTTTGGTTGAACTGTTGGCCCTGCTTAGTGCAATCTTTAATGTAGCTACATGTTCCTACACAAGTATTAAATGTTTTATTATAAGTGTTTAATTACAAATCTGCTACATCCCCAATAGTACTATGATTTATTTTTGTTATTGCATAAATCCTGGAGGCAAGGTGCCTGTCACTAATTTGTAGATCCTATTCCTACTTGTGTTTGGCCAAATTCTTTATTTCTACGTACAACAAAACCTCAAGCAATGAACTGCTTGGTTCATTTTAGATATGCTGGTAATTTATATGGTTGTGACATGAACAGGTTGCTGAGTTATCCGAACCAACATTCCCTGAATTAAAAGAAACAATCCATTCTGTAGTCCATGGTCTCCTTGCAACCCTTTCTCCTAAGATGCATTCTAAGACTCCTCCACAATCAGAGAACACATCACCTGGATCGCTAAATATTGGAGTTGATTGTGCTGAACTTGTCGAGAACACTTCGCTTCATTTCCATCCTCTCATTTCATTGACAAGGGACTATCTAGCGCGTCTACTTTTCTGGTTAGGCCTTATCATTGAACTCTTTTCTCACAATGTTCTTCCCTCTGGCAACAGATTTTAATGCTATTACATCCGTCTTCTTTTTTTCTTCAAGGTGCATGCTTTTGGGGCACTACATGCGAGGCCTTGAGTACCGAATGGAGCTGACGGAACTTCTATCCTTGACAAGCCATGAAGAAAATGATTCCTGTGAAGATAGGCAAGTTGCGTGAAGGCGTTTCTTTCAGATGCTTTGGATTGTAAATATTCGAAGTTTTTTTTTTTTCAACATGAAGAGGCTGGAAGTGAGATATAAGCATAGGCCAATTGAGCTCTTGCGGATAGATAGTTTCCTTAGTGTAATAGAATACCTTCTTATTTTTCTTTCTTTGACCGTTAGATTATCACCACACACACTCGCACATGTACAAGGTAGAAACTTCTGCGTTCTTACTTTCTTCTATGTTTCTAGCAAGGTTTTTTTTTGGTTCCAAAATGTTGTAGCAGGTGAAATCTCTCGAGTCTATCCGTGGAATGATCATAAGTGGATCATTTACCAGTAAATGTGAAGGGGAGAAATCAAAACTTTCCCTCGCTTGTTATCACAAGTAGATCATGAATATATATGTAGATCGTAAGCAGTTCAGGAATGGGTTTCTTATTTATTTCAATTTGATAGCGAAGGTATTCCTTTGAATTCCATGGGATACATGCGAACTTTCTTGCCTCGCAAACGAAATTGTTTGCATATAGCAGGGTTGAGAATCGTACATGAGATGTGTGTTTCTATCCACTAGGCCAATTCAACCGGGTGATCTCCATCCGCGGTATCGTTTTGTCAATGGTGGTGCATTAGGTTTGTGCTCTCTTCGATTCACTGCTCCCATTGTAGAGGAGGTGTTTCTGTGCTCCGATGAACTGAAAAACACTCGGATAGTTGAATAAACAGATAAAGAATATCATTTGTAATAATACTATGAAGACCTTTAGGACAATACATTTTGACTAGTTTCAGACCCCCAGAACACAAAAGTTGATTCAAAATATCACCTTGTTCTATGTTTTGCATATTTGAAGATAGAAGACTTGGGTTCTTTTTGTTGAAACATGTAGCAATATTTGGTATTTGCGTTGGTTGACATCAATGAGAAATCATGTTTCAACGTATGGTATATCCATTGCTTGATATGTGACCTTCTCAAGGAAATCTACAAGTATGAGCTAATTGTTATATCATAAAGTCTAAGAATATATAGACTTTGTCAATGGTGTAATCTTAACTGATTCTATTTTGGTGGAGGCATCTGCTTGTGAAAGCTGAAAATACAGTCATGACAAATGGGCTGGCTGGCTTCTGTTTATTTCCAGAAAGTCTCTTTATATGCTCGCAAGCCTGCACGTCGAAAGCCTCCATGCAAAAGCCCGAGGATGATTTCTACGAAAAACTAAGCTTACATTTCCATCGTCAAAGATGGCTGGTCATTTTAAGGTCCTGGCAGGAAAAAGAATTAAGTTTTTTTTTTCCTATTAATTTTCAGTAATTTCCTGGTAATAGCGAGTTTCAAAATCTTCTGCTTGTTATTCTATCTTATTTGAGTTTTGATTCCATCTTTTGTTTTAACATTTAATCATCATGCTAATAATCATAGCTAATTTAAAGTTATCATATTGTTGTGTTTATCTTAATAATCAACCTTAAGATTGCACCGAAAAGTCTAAGGTAAGCTCGATGTCATACAATTAGATAAGCTTAAAGATTCCACATTTTACATTTTTATTTTCCTTTCGTTTATTATTGGAAGGAAAACAAATATAGCATTATCAGAAAATTAGCAAATACAAAAAGACATATCAATAGAATATTTCTGTTGGTAAATTGGAGTGAGTTTTTCTAATTGAATATTCCATCACAAGATCTATCAGTAAACATTGATGAAAATATTTTCTAGGTATATACAAAGGGAATTATAGTAGAAAAAAAGGAATAAAAGGGGCAAAAAAATACAATGATGTGTTATTTTTACAGACAAAAGCACCACAAATTTAAACTTGTCCATTAAATCCTTCAACAAATTCATTTGTAATATTTAATTTATGACCTAATGAACGACCCTTCTCTCTCCTCTATCTCTTCTTTCCCTCTATTTTGTCTACAGTAAACACTACAACCCCCTCTCTAATTTTATCACAAAACAACCTTCCACTATAGATGCATTCACCCCAGTACTCAGTTTGTCAGCACCGATGTTCTTATTATATTTTTATTGAGGACTCCTCACTTTAAATGATTAAAACTACCATTTTTCCTAATTTAAAAAATTTTAAATGTTGTTTTTTAATGCATATTTTTATAGTGTGTGTGATGTGTTTGTGTGTGTGTATTGCTTAGGTGCTTATTTGTTTTATAGCTTTTTTCCCATTGGAATTTGTTGTATAAATGTATGATGTGTACATGTTAGGGTCTATTTGAGATTTTGTAAAATTGTATTTGTTTGCAAATTGATGAAATTTAATTTCCAGATTTTATAACGATGTCCATGTAAATGGTGTAAAAACAAACAGATTTCTCGATCTAGATTTTTTAATGATGCATAATCTAAAAAGGTTCATGGAGAAATACTTATGTTGGTTTGCGCACAAAGAATAAACACAAGTTCTTTACGAGACCATGCATGGTAGAAAGGATGGTTAGGTCAACTTTAAGTTCTAGTAATGTGCATGAAGTTGTAGATAATAAAATATGGTTATGGATGTAATGTGAATGAATCACGGTTAAGTCGATCAATGTTTAATAGTAGATAAAGAACATAATGTAGATGTGACCAATTTTTATTTTTATTTTTTGAAAGACCCTAACAAACTATTATATGATGGGTGCACAAATCATAATAAATTATTAGTCATTACACATGTGCTCTCCATTAAGTAAGATTATGGGTTGAGTAAGGTCTGTTACAACAGAATTGTTGAATGGGCAAAAAATACACTTCACTTGAAGGGAGTAGGTTGAAAGAAAACTTTTATGTGACACCTGTCCAAATTTTTGCATGTTGTACTATCTTAAAAATACAAAGTTGACCAAGTGTAGAACATGTAGGCATGCTCATTAAAAACCTGGAACTGACAGGGAAAAGACTTTTAACGCAAATAGAAAACTTATATACTTCCATTCACACCTAGACTATAAAGGTTATTCAAGTTGTGAAAGGGTGTTGAGAAACATTATGTGGTAGATGGAGTGATTTTACACTCTTCCAATAGTGAAGCCTAAAAATCATTTTATATATTTGCATTTGGTTTTCTTTTCGTAATCATTGATAAAAGCTTTTTATATATTTGCAGCACCTCATCAAAGAAATAGCAGAAAGTTTTCTTGACATTGCAATGGATAAAAGCGGATGCTGTGTATTGAACCGAGCTTTGGATTGTGCTCAGGGGGAACTTAAGGAGCATCTTTTGCTTAAAACAATAGCCAATGCAGTGTTTCTATCGGAGAATCCTTTCGGGTTTGTCCCTTATCTCCATTTTATGCTTACTAAATAGTTCCCTTGACATGATTTATGAAAGGTGGTTTTTTACTTTGAATCATAATTTATCATAAAAATAACTTATAATGAATTTAAGTTAGAAATATTGTTGATAAAAATTACGAAAGCAATCTCTTTGAGGAAGATATGTGATGTAAATTATAATTCATAAATTAAAAATGTTAACTTTCAATCAAATCAAAATTTGACTCCGTTTTATAATACTTGATCAAAAATTATTTCTAATCAAATAGCCTTTACAACAAATAAAAGTAAAAAAAAATTAAATCAATTTGTAAAGTCATATCAAATGAAAATTTAATATTCTCTCACTAAATAAGCTTCCAGTGTTAGATATTTCAAGAAATATTCTATGATTTAAACAATCTTTGGAAGCCAGAAAGTGCAGACACAAAGAAGAGTTCGTTCCATCTATACATTTCCTTGCAGATCACGCGTTAAACTTTTTCATATTTCCTTTTGCATGTTAGGAATTATGTCGTGCAACATGTACTCGACGAACGCATACAGCATGCAACAATCCGGATACTAGAGCAGCTAAAAGGATATTTTGTGTCTCTCTCCATGAACAAGAACAAGTATGGCAGTAATGTTGTGGAGAAATGTTTGATATGGAGCGGCCGGGAGGAGAATGCTTCGATGATTATCGAGGAGTTCATTCACAGCCCTTACTTCGTGAACATCTGCCGTGATAATTTCGGGAACTATGTTGTTCAAAAGGCACTAGAAGTATCGAAGGTTAGTCCATGTTTAGGCAATGCCTGCTCCTTTGTGTGGTACTGCACTTTTTTTTTATGTGAGGAAATCTCACCTCCTAGAAAACGTCATTTTTATGAATTCAAGTGAGTTAGTAAAACCTTGGTTGTTCCAAACTCTTATAAGAAATATACGACTTGACTCGAACTCGAGACTTTACTATGCAGATCACATTTTTTGTCATCACATCACGCCTCAAGCACACCTTAGGGGACGTGGTACTACACTTGCTAACCATCAATCAATGTTGATCCATATTTGCACGATATGTTTACGATAAAGCTCGAGTCATTAGATATCATTTCATATGCTCATGCTTTTGCTGCTTCAACGAGCATAAATTTTGGTTGCCACATTCTTTTGATAGAATAATAAACTACCTTTCCCTTTTTATGCCAACGCAGGGAGGCATTCGCAATGCTCTTGTCAGTCGCATAAATGATTCCTATCCAGATCTGCACAGTGATATTAATGCAAAAAGGGTGGTCAGGAAAGCTCGAGATAGTAGGCACCGGATATAATCGCCATGTCATGACACCAAGTTTCGAACTAGTTGCTTTGCTTTCAGCTGTCGAAGTTCGGCGTTGCATATCCCTGAAATATTTGTTAATGTGTTGTCGATGTTGGACTAGAGAAAATGACTGTTATATTGCGTTTTTGCTATAGATAGCTGTTATCAGTAGTTTCAACTGCAGAAGAAAGTTTGTAATTTGAAGTTGTTCGTACATTAAACAAACCATATAATGTGTACTTTGAAGCTGTTCGTGCATTAAACAAACCATATAATTAGATGCTTTGTTGATGTAAGGTAATATTCTTCAACAGCGATGGTCAAATAGAAAACAAAATGAAATACGTCAGCTACACACCAGAAAGCTAATCAAATTAGATTGTGCTATTTTTAACACAAACACATATGCACAAGAGTTGCTTTGCTCTACAGAATGTCAGGAAGAAACTAGAAGAACCCTATAAATTTCTGTAAAAAGGTATACCTGAAGAAAGAAAACAGCTGGCCAGTTTCATGGAGAGAAACCGATTGAGAGAGAGAGAGAGAGAGAGAGAGAGAGACGGTCGTGTTTGATACTTGATAGTGGAGTTAAGTAGTTAAGGACTTTCATGCAATCGGAGCCATTGCAGGTGGGGTGGCGGGAAAATTTGGCGGGAGATGGAGGCGGGAAGAGCCCCCCGCTGAAACTAGGGTGCCTTAATTGTTGGGCTCTGAAAAATATCAACGACAATCCCACAGCTCCAGGACTTCTACAAATTACTAGGTTCTGCTCTAAGTGCTCCTGAGAGTTTTGATGATCTCGCAAATTAAGTTTTTGTAACCCAATCAACAAAGATTAAGGTTTCGTGAAAGCCAAAACCTGTCAGAGGGAAAATGGCAACAACTTTCATGTACTATTAATCTGTAAGATTACTCATTGGGCTATCAGGTTTTTCTGAGTTAAATGGCAATGACCTTGTTGTCTGGTACGAGGTTCCATTTTGTTTGATTATGTAGCAGAAGGTCTACACTGAGAAAGAATGCTTTTGATAATCATTTTTTTCGTAACAGTACATAACAAAAGAAATTACTTTATTTCAGTACTTGAAAGAAGAGCTGAGCAAATCCCACAAACAAGTTAAAGAGTAACACAAAGCAATATATGTATGAATGGCCTGCATAAAATATTTATATAGATGAAAATGACAATTAGATGAGAAAGCACGGATCAACCACAGCAAAGTAGAAAATATCTAGGAACCTAGGTGGCCAAAGACCCAGCTCCAGAGAAAAGTGCTCCAGATGGACTTCTACACTGCATCACCACCACTTCTGCCACCAGTGCTTTTCCCATTTTCCACTCCCTTCACTTTGAACTGTCGGACTCAGTCTCCATGTTTTCTGTACCACCACAGAAAGAGCTTTGGACGTGCTGCAGTTTCAACTCTGCGCACCTGCACAAGAATAAAACTCAAAAGTACTCGCAAACAGAGAAAATTGGGATGGGGATACACAAATCGGAAGGTGGATCTTGTATGCAATTAAAGCAAGAAAGATAAAGCTATCGGAAGAATACAGAAGGACATCAATTTTTTGTTTTTTCTTTTCATTTGCAGCCATTGTCTCATAAAAAAACATTAATGGTGTAACATTCATCTATTCTTTTCTGTTTCACAATCATTTTTTCCAGGAGGCAATAGCCGCCGTTGAAAGTTCATTATCACTTTAGCAGACAAAATTATTCACAGATAATTCACGTAGCATCATTCTCAGATAATACGCAGAAGACATTTCTATGATGACATTCAACTCGTTCTCTACTTTATTATGGAAGGAAGAAAACAATTGCCTAGTCATATGTATCTTGAGAGTCAATAACACAACTTGGTATCAAAGACAAGCATGAGGTTTTGCTCCCACCAACATAATTATATATAGCTAAATTCTAGGTTTTTGTAATGGAAAAGGAATAGAGCATCCAAGCGACTTGCATTACAAGTTACAACATGTAAGAAACTGAATTATTGGCCTCCAGTGTTCACTGTTACCTGAAATGGCTAATGTTAGAAGGAAATGTTAAACCATCAGATTAACATAGAAATAATATAAAAAAATTATCCTAATTCAAATCAGTTTAATATCATTTAATAAATTTTAATTTTTGAAGTGAATAAGTTTTGGTTGAGCAGCTTAACCTTGAATTGATATTAAGCACCTGCATGTCATCTCCCAGCAGAGCATCCTTGGGAGAGATGAAGCTTGGAGTATGAACAATTACTTCGAATTTTGATTTGACACCATGAAATTTGAAATGCTTCAACCCAAGATCTGTGGGATCATAATGTATGTGAGCATGTCTAGAATAAGGAAACACCAGCAATGCTCCATCATTCATGTATTTCATGGGTTGATATAAAACATAAGGCCATCTCTCACCATTCAGGGTAGCAGTGGAAAACACTCGTATCAAAATTATGTACTTCAGTCACCCCACCAGCATACCTCTCCTCACCTGTATGGGCATCATGAGCACACTGACTGATCATCCTTGTCACCTTGAATTGGTTTGTCACAGGACTAAACCCAAATCCAGATTCTTTAAATTTCCTTTCCAGTTTCATATTAATTGATGGTTGTCGCAAACAAGTTTGCCGCAACTGTCATAACAAAGATAGGAGCACCTCATATCAAAATCTTGATCAATGTTCAGGCCCAACCAGATGAAGGATTCTTGACTGGTAGGTGGGATTCACTGTTCAAATCCCAGGGATAGACCTCTACTTCCCCAAAATGAAGCTTTGCAAATTCAGGGTGAGATTATTTGGTGTAAAATTTTGCACACAATTGCAAGCAGAAATCCTCTGTACAGACAGAGAGCCTAATGTTAGAGTATGATTATGGTAGGATTGTGCCACTTGTCATAAGAGCAGAGGATGTGATGGCTAATTAGTCAGTCAGTTGAAATAGTCAGCTAAGATGAGTATGTATATATAGTAAGGACTGAACATACAAGTGTGTGTAGGAAACAGGAATAGATTTTTCCAGCTTCTCTCTGTCTCTCTAATTCTGATATCTTAGTCTTCTTCCTCCTAAGAACTGTTCTTCATAAATCTCTTCAGTTTATATTAAGAAGAGTACCGACAAGGATTTGCCTTGGGAGATCAGTTGATGAACAAGGCAAATGTATAATATCCTAGTCTTTTTGGCTACCTTCCACTTTTCTCCTTTTTGGATTATTAAGGCCTTTTGAAGTTCTTTTCATGGAGTTAAAATAATAATGAACTCCGAGACCAATAACTAATTACTACATGATTGCAAACCTACTATAAATTATGCTAGAAAACAATTACAGATTTCAAATTACTAGTTTAGTAATTTAAAAATATATTTTTTTAAAAAATTTATGAGCACGTAATCCATTCATTCAAACTACCATTTTCATAGCTTTTTGGGAATTTTAATTGGGACCATAAAACCATCTCCTGTGAATGTATACGAAAAAACCTAAACTACCATGATAGTAAAAAGTCCAAAGAAAATCACTTTAGATCATTTCCTGGATCCATTATTCATGACCAAAGACCAGAACAAAAACACAGCAAAAACCCACATGGCAACCAGATGTGATAGAGCACAGGCACACGCACAAGTTGTTCTGGTAAAAAGAATTGTAATTAAGAATCTAGAATAACCAAGAAAGGCTTCCGTTAGGAATGTCCTCATAAGACATACATTACTAGATGGTGGATGGCTAGGGCTCGAGGAAAGAACCTGAGAGAGAGAGAGAGGGCGCTTGGTGCAGTGGACAGTGAGGACGTTTCGACTTCAGGTAGAGGTCGGTGGCGGGAAAAACTAGCGGGAAATGAAGGCACGAAAGGCACATAGAGGCTCTTATCATTATTTGGGCCTGCCAATCTGGACTGTGAGCTAGTCCTTGACATACAATCACTGGGCTATGGACATTTAGTTTGCAAAGCTTTATAAGTGAAAACCCAATACCGGTATCGATCCGGACTAGGCCCCTATGTTCTACTGGTAGGGTCAGCCCATGTCGAACTCGGGTTGACCCAAAAATATATGTGTTTTTATAGGCCTAATAAACTCAAAGAAAAACCACGGCCTAATTAACCCCCTCATAAGTCATACACACACACACACACACACACACATGAAGAGCATTTACTTTTTGCAGCAGCTCGTCTTCTCCTTAAGTTTCAAAATTCTCTTTAGTCGCCAGAAACACTATTCTTACTTTTATTCTCATTTTCCTTCCACCAATTCTCGTTCTTCTTATATAGTACTTGGATTGTTTCGTTATTTTTTAGTTTTCGACATTAGAGTTCGTTTCTATTTGTTTCGAATTATTTTTTTTCAGCATTTTTCTTTTATATATATAACAATGAGAGCATTTGGTAGCGGGAAAGTTTGATGATAAGAAATTTTGAAAAAATCTTCTCTCTTCTACATTAAGCCTAAGAATTTTCAAGAAAAAAATTCAATATGATTCAACCCTGGCCGGGTCAGAAGTGTTTTAACAGGTCAAGTTGGGTCAGATCAACATATCATAACCCGTGGATCCATAGATAGTAGTAATGCTTTTGGTGAATTTCATTTCCTATTGAAAAAATGGAAGCTGTTTAACAGGAGTTAAACAGCACCATAATCCCATCCACCGGATGATGTCAATCACATTGATATCAAATTATGTAATAATCGATTTAAGGTTTATAACAAACACGAGAGCAGGATGAGCTGAAACTCAGGGGCTTGTACAGCATAAAACCCCCATCTGCTTTGTACCGAACCAAACAATACGTCGATTTTAGCCAAAGAGATGTAGCTCAATTGGCAGATTGTGACAGGCATACTCTACTAGACAAGGATTGGAGTCACCTTGTTGTAACCCAAAAGGAGATCACTATGATTTAATCTGAATCTGAAGAGTCATTGCTCTCACTCTGGCGCACACTCCTTGTTTGTGCACTGGATTTCGACGACGATTCACCCTCAAGAAATATCACTTGAGCTTTAGCCAATCTCTCCTCCATATCCTCTGTGTTAAACTCATCTGTCCCTCCCAGCTCATCAAATCCCACCTGGAAACAGCAAAAACATGGCAGTCTGTCTAATTTCAGAACAATGGAAAAAAGGAGTGAGTTCAGTCAACAACATTTAGCCATATATACACAAAACACACCACATAATCATCTACTTTGGCATTCTTTATAAGTGCAAGAGTTGGAAGAACAGCAATCTTGAGTTTATCGGCCAAAAATGGACTTTTCTCAGCATGGATCTTCACAAAACGTGTCTCTATATGTTGCTTCGCCAGAATACTCATGTGCTTGTCCATCACCTGCAAATGAACAGTACGCATAAAATTTCCTCCTAAACCATCCATTTTCCCAATTACCGTAAAGGCAGTATTAATACCACTTTCTCACACACAACATATTCCAGAACATATTGAATAGCTCGAACGTAGTAGTTCTTTCGCATAATCTGCTTTCCAGTGTTGGCAACATCAAGCAACTAAACAATGCTACTGTATTGCTATTAAAGCTTTACCTTGTAACCCTCAGGAAATTAATGAAAATTTAAACGAGAAGAAGCTGCGCATTTGAGTCATGCACAGTAGATAATAGTTTAGGTATCTAACAACGACTAACTTCAATTGAGGTCAGTCTCATTTCAAAAATTGCCCTTCAATTGACTCGAAAGGCAAATCACAGCCCATGTCAAGAAACTAAGACTACAGATTCAATATAGCAAAACCCTGAAAATCCACCCCCATAGAAAAAGGCAACATTTGATAAATAGAAACTAGAAAACTCAAAATTGCAAGCTTTCAATTTGTACAAGCACAACAAAATTCCTTGAAACACTGAAACATCAATAGAAACAGAGCTTTCTTTAATCAAATAAATTAAATTGTAGAAAAAACTGATAGTGATCTCTAATAATACCTTGCAAGGCCAATTGTCGCGGTAGAAATGGCAAACGACACGATCACTAGCTTTAACAGCAGAGAAGAAATCCTTCTCTGATGGAATCTCCGTGTACTCTCCATGACCTAAAGAGATCCAACGACTACGCTTCTCCGCCATTCTCTTCATCTGCTGTAAACGTCTCTCTCTCAGTGCTTCTATATCGTCGAGATCGAGACGGTCTAAGGCTGAGATCTCTTCGTCGATCTTGTCTTCCACTGCCTTGGCTACAGTAAGCACTTGCTTCTCTATAATATCTTGAAGGTTAGGGTTCGCCATTGTTGGATATCGGAAGCTCTCTCTATCTCTCACGCTTGCACAAATTTAAAAATGGGAAACTGAAATTGAAAAGCAGGGAGAGGGATTTTTAATCCGAAGGTGATGGAGAAAGGCTAAATGCGTGCAAGCGATGCCGTTTTGATTTTGAGAGGCTTGGGTCGAGTCCTTTTAGGAAGTCGAGAACCCATTAAGATAAAATAGATCAGTTTTAAGGATATTGAGCTTGGGCTGACATTTACTTTTCTCTCTCATTGATCATCACCACCGCCAGTAGATCCGTCGGGCCCAGTATTCTAGCCCGATTGGCAATCAACCAATTAAAACGTTTTGTTTTTGTGTTTTGAATATTGATTTGTAAAATTAGAAAGAAAGATTCTGTATCGTTCATTGCTTTATAATTTAGTATTATATTATTAAGTTATAAAACTTTAACAATTAAATCCTTTTAAATAAAATAAAAACAATTATATTTATAATTTCAGGAGTTTGGTTTGATGGATGGCTAAGTATTTTTGTAACGAATATTCTATTATTTATTAAAAGAAATTCATTTTTTTAAATTAGTTGTCTATTATGATATGATAGGTGTGGTAAGTTATAGTTAAAAAAAAGAAATATAGAAACTAGATTCAAGTACTCCAACTGGTGAAGATCAGAAAAGAAAAGAGAGACAGTTTAATTAATTAATACGACGTACGATACAGACAGATTTCATAACACAACAATATTGCTAATCAAAGCCCACGATTAATGCATGAAAAAAACACGAAGAGAATTAAAAAGGGGAACAGGATTGAGGAACTCTTATTATATCTAGCAGCCACGTGGCCCCACTAACTGGTAAACCGAGTTCACTCAAGCACCAATGCACAGCTAGCTCATACAGGCTCATCTTGGCCGTCTAGAAGATGATTTATGATTCAAGGGCACTTGGGCTTGCCCTTGGAGTTCTTTTTGTCCCTGTAACAAGGGCACTCGTGCTTGTTCCCGTAAGTTCCAGAAGGAACACACTTGCACTGCTCACAACATATTCCACAGTACTTCAAGCACCTGTCTTGTATTCCAGCGTTTGCGCACCTCGTACTGCACTTCTTGGCACAGAAAGCTGCACCCAAATAAATCACCAGCATGATCATATATCAAGGCAGTAATATAAATAAATATATAGCTTTTAAATTAAGAAACGAAGCCCTTGATTCATTCATTACATGAATTAGCCAAGACAGGTTCCAGGAAAGAAGAGCTGAGGAGGAGGGAGCACAGCAACAAAGCAGCAGAGAAGAGCTTCATCTCCTGTTTCACCTCAAATCAAAGCATGCAGCAGCAGCAGAGATCGATCTAAGTAGAGCCTAATTAAGAGGGAGTAGTGGAGTGAAAAGAGGAGGGCGTGGGGATATATTATATTACAGCATGGCCAATCAAGTTTAAAGCGGTACGGGTGCGGGCAATAAATTGAACAGCTGGAGCTTCGCTTGGCAGCTTACGAAGGAGCGGTGGATTCGACCATACACGGACACTGTGTCCCGAACAAGAGATACAGGATTTGTTTGTCTTCCTGCTGCGTTCTGTGTTTTATTTTTATTATATATTAGTTATTTGACATCCTGCTGAAGCTCATCAATTCTCGGTTGGTGTTTCAATTTTTTAATTGGAATACAATATTTTAGTTTTGGAGTATTATGTTGTACTGTTTTGTAGTTGTATTCTTTATGTGTATTGTATGTGTATATATAATTAAATATATTAATTTTTTAAAAAAATAATTTAAATTCAAAAATAAAATTATTTAGAATTGTGCAATTTAATCTAAAAAAGGACATAGTAAATGATTTTTCTGAACAAAATTATAAACATGTATAATATTACGAGAATATCATCATCAATCTCATAATGTAATTAAATTATCTGATTGCTCTTAAATTTTAACATAATATATATAAATATGTCAAGAAACTCCTTAGTAAAATTATTTTACTATAACGATCGGATTAAAGAGATATGATTAGTATTGTAAAATTATTTATTATTTTTAACAAAAAATATTATTTGACCAAAACAGAATGGGACAGACGAGACCGGAATATTCTAGCCAAAATTTAGATGGAATTTTCGGAATGAGTTGAAATTTTAAGTAAGATAAAAATTATATTGTTTTATCTTATTTTTCTAACTGATACGAAATATTCTGGTTGTCAAAACAAAATAAAATTAACAACCATCCTGCCAGTTGAATAATTATTTTTGACATATAAATAAATAAATATACAAGTTAAATAAATAATTTGTACTAATAAATATAAAACACATTAACGAGTTTTTACTTTTTACAGTAAAAAAATAAGCGCTCGGTGCCGTAACATGGTGTTTCATCCACCTCGATGATACAACGTAAGCATTGACGACAGATACAATTAAGACGAGACTCCCGGGTAGTTGAGCGCCTTTACTCCCGTGAACCCACGTATGTCTCTAACGTTAGTTCGTTTGACGATTTCCATCCATCCATCAACGGCTGATACTGATCTCTCTCGTGATGCAATGACTATACATTTTCAAGTTCAAGTTCTTCTCTTTTATTATGAAAATAACAGATACCTCAACCTCCCATGTTTTTGGATGTGCAGGAATCCCTGCTTTTAGAGTATCCCTTGCCATTGCCGCAGGATTCTAGCAAATTGACCTGCAAATTGTACCTTAAAAATTTAGAATCTTCAGAGGAAAATGGAACCAGGCAAGAAACTTCAAAACACAATGTCAGAAAACCATAGGCATGAGGGTTATACCTTCACAATCTCGTACTTCGAGTTGGGACGCGTATAGGCTGCCAGTATACTCATGTTGAAATCCTTTGTACAGGGACATAAGAACACAAATGAGATTCATTTAATAATTCAATAATGCACCAGACACTAGCTACTCGAATGGGATTAAATGGAAGAGCTAAATGAACTATTTCCAAAACCCATTGGAGGTTGACAAGATAAATTAACAAATGGCAATCTTATGCTCAAAATACAGACACTGAAACAATTAAGAAGTTTCTCAAATCAATAGTAAGTGTAAACTCACCCTGAAAGGATCTCCCCTCAAAGATTGCACGTACATTGAATTCCCTAAGCCTTTCCCCTGCAAAAGAACAGCAGGTGCTCAGTTTACAAGTTCCAGAAAATGCAATCCTAGAACCCTCCCTGGGCAAATATTTTTCCAATATCTCCATAACTTTGATGTCATTAATTGAAATCTATGCTTCCACGTCCCAATTAAAAGATGAATGAAGGTACCTCCAAGGATATGTCTCTGAGACGCCTTCCAGTTTGAGCACAGCAAACACGGACCACATGTTCATCACAACTCCCACTTATAATATAATCCCTTCCATTCATGTAGTAGGAACGGGTGTAATTCTGTGAACTTCCGGTAGGTGCTATGTCAAAACTCAAGTGAAGCCTCCCATCAACAGCCAGAAGTTGTCGAACCTGGTACATTAACATTTAGAAAGTTGCAGGGGCCAAATTGCAAAAGGAGTATAAATTAAGGACTAGGAAGCTAACTGCTACGGTTGCTTGAAATATAGGAAAAGGTCCATGAGTTTGAAACCCTGATGACTCACATTTGCACCCTAACAAATAAACAATTCTACTCCTATCTCGAAACATTGTATATGGTATTATAAGTCATCAGAGACAGTAAACACAGCTTAGATGGCCAGGTAATTAGGGCTCAATCGAAATGAAGATCACCAGGATGAAGTACTAAAAAAGTAGGGGGTGACATTACAAGCAAGAAAGGGTTTAGAAGATTGAATCGTGGGGGAAAATTCTTATCTGTATGAACATCATGACTCAGTTTTGCTAAGGGTGGATTCTGTACGAGGGAAAACAATTGATGGGGCCCTAATTTAACATTCAAATTGATGAAACTGCATGGCCCTAAAATTGCAGTAAACTAATTCAAAGAATACCTCATTATCGAAAGCAGATGCAAGAAGATAGTGATCATCTGGAGAAAAGCACACCATCACATTTCCTCTAGAGCTTGAGGTAGTATAGCAAGGCTGTACTGGTTTAAGTCTCAAGTCCCATAGTTTGACATCCTGATCAAATGAAGAAGTTGCAAAAACTGACGGGGAATGGTTTGAGAACTTGACGACATTGATGTGCTCTCTGTGCATATCAGTGAACACCTGTACGCGCCTTCCACTGCTGATGTCATACAGAGCAACATTTTTTGAGTATCCACTTGCCAGAAATAGTTCGTCGGTGGAGTTAACGTGAACAGATGTCAATTGGTCAAAGTCGTCAAAGGCGATTGAACCGGCACCTGAATACATGCCTGTAACTGGTGGGGGGACGTGCTCTATGTCATACAATTTCAGCGAACCACTATCTGAACCTGCTATGAGCTGAAAGGAAAATCAGAATCAGAAATGGCCATATGATCAGGGACTTGATATGCACATAATCAAATGTTCTAACAAAAACTTGATAGAAAATGTCTAATGATCTTATTGCTTCTCAGAAGTAGTTCAGTCCTGTGGGGGCTGGATCAACGTGCACATTGTTTTAGAATATGCTGTTTCTAAGTTGACGTGCACGAGCATCATATTGTACAAATCTCCTCACCAAATTCAAGTAAATCCTCTAGAATTACAGATCAAACTAACTTTGTTTTTAAATGGATAATACTTTAAATTAGCTATTGACCATTTCTAAAATCACTCTGTGAAGGTGAGCATCATGGAAAGACACTATGCAAATCCACCACACTTATGCATAATGACATACCTTAGATGGATATTTCTTGAGCCAGCAGAGTCCCAACACACTATTCATGGCACCAGGTGATGAAACACGCCTGACTACTTTCTCGTTCTCATGGTTGACCACGACAACTTCACCATCCAAGGTTCCAAACGCCATTAGGCTAGAAATAGATGGATGGTACTCAAATTGTCTGGGCCGGAAACTCATACTTTTATCACCTGAATCACAGCCTGATACAGAAAGTGAATGCAGCAATGGCGTAGCAGAAGATCCCAACTTTGCAGCACAAAGAGACCGGGTATAGGAGTATTGGGAGTTTCCATGGGAATAAGAAGGCTTTTGATTTTTTGACCGCATATGAGAACGTTTATCCTTTATTTCACGCCTGTGCAAGATACCGACAACACTCTCTTTACGCTTCCGATTGTATGGTAAGTACTCGAAGTGTTGTGAAAATGTAACAGCAGCCCTTTTGCTGTCAATCTTTCTGACAGCTAAGTTATCCAAAACTTTCAAATTGGGTAATGAAGCTATCATGTACTCTCTATAATGTTTCTCAGAGCATATTGGTGAAGCGTGATGAGAGATATAATTCGGACGAACATTGGCATTATGCCTCCCAGAGGAACCCTGAAGGGACTCTTCTTTGTTATTCCACGATGTATCAGAAGAAAGCTACAAAGCAAATAACAAATTTGATTATTGAGTATTTAGAAAGAAAGGGGGTTGGATGGACACAAGAAAATAGCATAAATTCAATCTATATTACATACTTTACTAGACTTGTAACAGAGGATTTTCACATGAATTAAAATGATTCATTCTGAAAGCTATCAATTGAAAACAACCAAAATTATGCCACTTTCTTCAGTGATAAGATGCATCCGCTTTCCTTACACTGAAATCACTAGTGACCAATACAAAAGGAAAGAGCACATGTGCATTACCTCAACTCGCAGATTGACCTGCCTGTTCCAGCCGGAAGATAAATTGGCCAACTGATCCATATAATCAAATTCTTGGTTAAGATATGATTCTTCATCAATATCAGTCAACAGTTGTCCAACATCGGGTTGATCCTCCAGATTTCCACCTGAAGATGCTGAAGGAGAGGCAGAATCATTGCAGCATAGCCACTTCTGAAACCGAAGTTCTACCAAAGAAGAGAGTTTAGAAAGTGCTGCAATAGTTGTCCAGAGATTTGCAACTCTTGTCTTGCACATTGAGAGGCAGGTTAGATTGGGCATGCAAGTAAAACAATCGTCCTGGAAGCTTGTCAGTGAAGTGCTAAAATCAAGGTTGAGGGTACGTATTTGCATGAATGTCCCTGCCATGTTCAGCTTCCGGAGATGTGAAGACCTCAAATTCAAAATTTGGCAAGTTAAACCTTTCCGAGAAAGCTCCCTGGGTATGAAACTGAAGTTAGTAACAAAAAAATATATCATATTACATATTCCATGCTCATTTAAGAGAAAGAATTTGGGATTCTAGACAATTCTAGTAAGATTCTGAAATGATGATGAGATTTAAGGAAGCCTGTTCTTGTCTAAGCCTTCCTCACAACTTCTGGCTGCTTTGGAAGTGGAAGAACCTTCAGTGGCAACCGACTTCGCATTTCTGGTATGCAGAGATATGTTTTTGGGTAAATGAGGGCGATTTAGGATTTTTTTTATTGAATATTTCTGATGTGGCTTTTCTGATACAGATGGTGTCCCTTTGGTGCTTTTACTCATCAAAAGCATTATACAAGTAATAACAATAAGCACAACTATATACCGCAAGAAGTCCTTTCCGAATGGCAAATCCTGAAGATCAACCAGTTGAAGCTTTTGATTGAAAGCACGCATCAAAGATAAAGCATATTCTCCCTGCAAAGCGCACAATGGCCCATTACGTATGTCAACCACTTCAATCTCAGAAGTTTCAATGCTCGCACACACATCCAAAAGCGGTGGAACATCAATATCTTCAAGATGGTCCAGGATAATCTCCAGGCTACATATCTCATTGCAGGACTTTTTAACCTCAGCCTGAACAGCAAACCAGCGGTCAGGTTCAACTTCTTGTTTCCATCAATAACTAATCTAAACCCTAACCTAATGCAAATAGCACTGTACTAAATCAAACATGACAAATCTAAACACATACAAGTTATTGTTATGTTAATCAGGTTTTGTTGAACAGAGGTAAAATGCAACTCTAACCTACACTGACCTTAAGGAAACCAGATAAAATTTCTTTATTAGGTGGGACGCCATGCCTCTTGCAAGAATCAATGTACCTACAACCAGAATGAAAGAGAAAAAAAAATCAAAAATCAAAGTAAATCAAGTGTTTTTCATTGGCTATAGACAGGAAAAAACCAACTACTTCAACAAGCCATAAGGTGTGATCAATGACTATGCTCTTTCTGCGTCCTTTTCCTCTTTCAATGCAACCTTCCTCCAAGTTTCGAAATAACCCCACATGAAAATGTTGCCAGAGTTCTTTTATGACCAACTCTATACTCTCGCTCTAAAATTCACAGAAATCAAAGAAGAAACAAAAGGACTAAAGAACGTTTAAGGGGTTAAAATTTATCTCTCCAACTCAGCTAAAAACAGAGCCCTTCAATTCATTTTTAAAGTAAAATTCCTTTATATAACCAAATGGGGTTCAAGGAAATTTTATGGTATCATAGAATTCAAAATCTGAAAAGTACAAAGTGATCAAACTGAAAAAGCAAAGTGAGCAACTTACATTTGTTCCAGGGTTGAGATATTAAGGGATGGGATATCAGTGGCCATAATTTAGATTTGGAGACTCCGATTATCGAGCGAAAAATAAGAAGTAGACAACAGAGGGGGCGATGTTTCTTTATAGCCTTTACAGCAGTTATGCAATCATGCACAAGCACGAAGACATGCGTGTGTGTAAGTGTAGGTTGAAGAGAAGAGTTGTGTTATGCTCGACCAGAAACTGCAAAGGAGAAGCCAGAGTTTTTCAGACACATGCATGCAACCCAGCTTCTGATTTTACTTTGGCCGGCTGCAGGCTTCTTATTCGCAAGCCAAAAGAAGTGACGAAAGCATAGGTTGTAATGAATCAATCTTTTTTTTATTGATCAAACTCGGACAATAAATTCTTGTTGAAATATTTTTGGATATACTTCAATGTTCAAACTTTGTCACTGTTTAGTTGCGGTAGGTGAGTTTTATTTTTATTTGTTTAATGGTGAAGGTAGGTGGAATATGTGTTGAATAAATCAAAGTCTAGGAAGGGGTTGGTGGATTTATCAACTCTCAAAGAAAGGAAACTTGAGGTGGTTAACGAGCAATAAAAAAAGCTGAAGGCGTATAATTAGTGGCTATTTCTTAGCAAGTGTTTGAAAGGGCTGGCCAAAACCAAATAATGTTTTTTTTTTATGAGATGAAACCCTAACCCTCTAGAAAATGTATTTTATAGATATAAATAAATGAAATAAAGATTCTAATTATTTTCAAGTTCTTATAAAGATACATACTTTAACTCGAACTTAAAACCTGCTATTTGGAATTTGGATTGCAAGACTTTTGTTATGGTGCCTAATTATGTTATCTCCTCTGCTCTCTAGTCAATCCATCCTTTTGCTGGAATCCTGACGTTGACTTTTATTGAAATATAAGCACCGTAACCTCCAGCCCAGTGACTCCGGTGGTGGCGCAGACAAAAATATGCAATGGCTCCGTTCGCCGGACTAATCAGTGTTCACTCATTACAATGCATTGGTCAAGAGGTCGTAGAGTTGAAAAGCATTCAGCAGCTTGCCACGAAAAAATGGAAGGAGATGGAACGAATTAGTGATGTTGGGGTCCTTTTAGTCCAATTCTATTTTAAATATTTTCCTCGAGATAGTTTCTACAATGACCTCATGATGTGGTGGGGGTACACATATTCTAGTAGTAGGTGTTACAATGATTTAATATATATGTCATGAAATCAATTAGTTTATTATATGCTATATTAATTTTATTTATATAAACATATTTAATTTTTAATAAAAAAATTATTTATCTTTGTCCTTCATCAAATAATTAATTAATAAGTATAAAATAAGTATAAAGTCATTGTAATAAAAATATTTTGCTTTCAAAGATTATATAATTATTATAATTATAAGATTTTTATTGCATCCAATCATTGTTTTTAAATGTTTTTAGTCAATGCTCTATTAATATTGAACTTTAAGGAGCTACCACTCAAAGACATATCAATCTCTTTATTCCAAAAACAATTAAGGAGCTACCACTCAAAGACATATCAATCTCTTTATTCCAAAAACAATTAAGAGACTTCCCGATATTGGTTTTTATGGATTACCATTACAAGTTGAATACTTAGATAAATTATGATTCTCGATGACTCAACCTTAAAACAATTACTTAATCAAAAATAACATCTCTAGAGTTTCAGCTATTGTCGGACAAAGAATGATAATATTAAAGCTAGTTGTACATTGTATTCTCGTTTTGACACATCTTGGTCATATATGCAAGGTTGTCAAAATCACAATTTTGACAAGACACGGAAAAGCGTTTCTGAAACTCGGATCGTAAGATTGGATTGTAAAATCATACCTAAATTTTTCCGTACAAAAATCGTAAAATCACAGTTAAAATCGTGTAGGTAGAAAAATCATAAAATCATAAGTAAAATATTTTCGAATACAATACATCATAATTATGGTCATAAAACTTCATTAGTTAAGGTTCATACATGATTTAAAATAACTTAAAAATACATTATAAAACAATTATGTCCATAGAATTTTATTAGATAAAAACTAACAAATTTAAAACAAATATTCAGCTGATGTGCAATGTAAAACAATGTTTTTCTTTTTTTTCAAAAATATTTTTTAATGCAATTCAAAGAAGACCTTAATCATCAAATCAACAATAAATTTAAATGCAATAAACCAATATTTTATTTTAATTAGTAACCGAATCATATTCCAGAGCATTCTAAACCTAATTATTGATTTTAGGCCGGTTAGAAAACTATTTGAAAATCATTTTTTGAAAAAAAAATAAAATATTTTATTTTAAATTAATTTATTTTAATATTTTTAGATTATTTTGATGTGTTGATATTAAAAATAATAATATATATATAACTTACCCTTCGTATTAATAGTAAAAAAATAATATATATTTTACTTGAATTTAGACTTTTGAAATTCTATTAAACTTACTATAATATTTGTTACCTTTTTTTCTCGATGAAAATGACATGTTCCTTTTGTGCATGCACTGATGTGACCTTTCCCTGTTATTCAAATATTGTGCCTAAGACTTCACTTATTAGGTGACACGTGGGGTTGTCTCCATTGTCCTTAAGTTGGAAATATAAATCTTTTAGCAGAGCGAGGTTTTGGTCCGATTTTATGATTTTGGTCTGATTTTGACAGGGTTTGATTTTTCTATCCAATTTTACTCGGTTTGTTGTTTTGACTCGCAAAATCAGATGATTTTGCAAGTCAACTCATGAGTTAAACAACCATGCATATATGTACACAGAAAGATGCAAAGTTCATCGATCAGATTAGGTTCATGGAAGATGATGTCAACATTTCAAGTCATATTTACAAGAGGATCACGGTACATATTTATATACTAGTCATTTAGTTACCCGTGTTTCGCTACAACTAGAATTTTTTTTTTCAACACAAAAAAAAATATAAGAATACTAGATTTTTTTATAATACTATAAATTTAGGCAAAATATTAAATATGTTCAAATTTTTTGTGCTTGGCCGCAACCAGAATTTTCTTTTTCAACACAAAAAATATTAAGAATGCTAGATTTTTTCTATAATGCTGGGAATTTAGGCAAAATATTAAATTCATGCAAATATTTTATGAAGCGCTAGGTTCCAAAAAAATATATGAATTTTAAATCAATATAAACTTAATCAATAACTAAACAATAAATATAAGTCGTTGATTTTCTACCCGTAAAAAGAAGTAAACATCATCGAAAATCAATTGCTATGTTATTATTATTATTATTATTACCATGACTATAACAGTTAGAGTTATCATCATTATCACTATCAAAACAATAAAATTATTAAATTGCCCTGAAGAATAAAAAAATACAAAAGAGAAAAAAACAATTACTAAAATTATCATTATTGTTTCATAAAATATAAAAACCATAAAATTATCTTGAATTATAATAAAAAAAAAACTTTGACAAAAGAGCAACCAAAAAACAACAACAACAAAAGAAAACCCCAAAAAAATATTATGAGCACAAAAAAATCATATCATCTCAAGAACAAAAACCAAGTAACAAAAAAATCTAAAAAATAACGAAAGAAAAGGAAAAAAATATCAATTTTAAAATCATCATCAACATAAATTAAGATCCCTAGACTAAACCAGAAAACAAAAACCAACAAAAAAGAATATGACAAAATCAAAAACCAAAACAAAAGGCATTAATACATAAATACGGATAAAAAATAAAAATTGTTCAAGAAGGATCGTAAAAATCAAAGTAATTAACATCAAATAAATAAATAAATAAATAAAAGAATAAAGTCCAAAAATAATATATATATATATATATATATATTAGATGACAAAACTACAACAAATTAAAACCTTAAGACCGAAAAAATTGAAAGGATTTAAAACAAACACAGTCGGAACTATATGGGAGGAGAATTAATGGGTCTGCGGCTTTCCTTCTGAATCGGAACCGTGCTTTCCAAGCAGCTTTGCGCTATAAGCCCACCAAAAGCGAAAGAACGGCCGGAGTGGATCCGTCTGACCCGAAATATCAATCTCTATCCATCTAAACATGAAACTCGTGCCAAAAAAAGTAATGGGCCCAACCTCTTCATCTTTTGGGAGCTCTATATTCTGGACCAGGCCCATTTAACGAGCATCCTTTCTTTCACAACTACAGAATCAGAGATATAGGCTGAGCAGATCCATCTCACAAGGAAGAGGTAGGACGGAAATCTGAAGATGGGGATGATACTATTCCAAAACATACAATTCCAAATATAAATACGTTTGCCTTGTTAAATGGCAAAAACTTTATCAACCAAAGAAAGTGGGAGGGTTGGGATTATAGAACATGCATGTATTCCATGAACAAGGCCTTTATGATGAAGTTAGGGTGGGACATTTTAAATGATAACACGAGTTTATGGTCCAGGCTGATGTAGAGTAAGCATGTCAACTCACTAAAACAAGGCTCTGTCACTAGTGCTAACATCAGGGGCTCGGTGTAATGAAAGGCTATTTACAAACTATGATGTTATGTGGTGGCAAGTTATGGTTGGTCGGTAAGTAATGGAATAGGTGCCAGATTTTAGAAGGTTGAAGAGGGATTTGAACCTAAAAAACATGGTTTTGAGGAACTGCCCAGAAAAATATCAATTGAAAAATATTTGCAATGGAAAATATATTAAATTGATTGTTTTTATATATATATAAAAAAAAGTTTGTATCGTATCAAAAGGATTAAAGAAATGCCCAGAAAAATATCAATTAACTTCAACAAAAAAACACTTCAGAATAGCAATTGCAAGCACAATCTAGCTCTGTTACTGTCTGGTCACATGATATTATTAATAAATAGCTAAAAAAAGAAAATACATGAACTAATTGTAACCCTAAGAACCGATCAAAACATCACAGGATGATTATATTTGGACAGGCATATTGCTCCTTAAGTCAGTCGACACCCTGTGATTGACAAAGCCGTAACTGGAAAAATATGGACAACCTCCTCCTTTTTTCAAGCAGTCTTCTTCAAGACAGGAGGTGTAAAGTGTGAGGCTCATTATAGAAGAGATTATGACCACACTTTCGTTCATGAAGGTGCATGCCCATCTCTTCACACGTACGATTGGAGTTTAACTACATTAGTGGTGCACGTGCTTCGGAGCGTAAAGAGGAAGGCTGCTGTCGATATGTCAAGAGTATCATGGCTTCGGGACCCATAGAAGACCATGCTTTATACCCTTTGATTTCTAAATTATGTTGATAGAATAATAAGAATCATATTGCAGGGAAATATTCGAGCCTTGATCTTTCTTTATAAGGCCGAGAAAATGATAAATGGGATTCATTTTCCTTTTCTTCTTTTGTGCAGTTGAAGACATTGTAACAGATGAAAATCCAATGTTAATAGATGAAAAGGGTAATTATTGGCAGCAATTTCTACGTATATTTCATTCAATCCTCCTCCAAAATCGAGTGTTTATTTCTACGTGTGTGAATGTATATATATACATCAGCTAATTATAGACAAATGTGGTAGTACGTGTGTGTCTGTGTATACGCCTAGTTATTTCTTTCTCTTTTTTTTTCAATTTACCAGTACTCCTGCGGCACATCTAATTACCAAAGTCGGTCAATCAATGAGGTCGTTTTTCATACTGGCCCATACATGGAAACATGGAGATAGTTTCCCTAACCTGCAGCTAAAAAGGCACAGACACAGAATAAAGCGAGTGGCAATACAGAACTATTTTCTATCAGTACGTTATAAAGTTCATGCCAGATTTCTGGGCGTTCACATTATACTTTGCGAGCTGGGAGTGGGTGGGTGGTCTGTGCAAGAGCATGTCTACAATATACTCATGAATTCTAAAATGCTGGCCGATCTTTTTTTCAAAATAAATCCCAGTTCTAGAATAAAGATTAATTGCTTGTATTACGTACTGAAAAGGGCAAACAAAATTCCATAAAGCCTGAGGGATGCGTTGTCTACAAGCAACAGCAATTCCGGCTACTGCTCACTGCCTTTCTGTAAAATGCAAATGGCCCGGCCGGTGGACCAGTACTGTAGTTCAGTAAGTAAATGCGATGCCCCACTTGAAATAGATTGATCAAACAATGAAATCCCGGTGGTGGCATTGAAAAAGCGTAGACCATGCTTGGGTGAGTTTTTACAGTCTGGTTCAGGATATTTTTGCATGGATGATGGGACTGATCATGGGGACAAGAATTCCAAGATCGAGAGCATAAATACTTGAGATCGAGTATTTAGAATCCGACAATATATCTGAGGAATCGATCAGCCACATGAGATGCCAACACCACACTCACAAAACACAATCCTATCATGGAGATTTTCTGATGTAAGTGCACACGTCATTGCATGGTGTTCTTAGCTAGCTCTTGCGAGGAAAAGTGGGTGATGATCGCTCATTAAACCTTACAATCTATCTATTTATTACTGGACAAAACAATATTGTAACGACAGTATATAGAAGCCATCTCAGAGGTGTTGACTAAGAGTTGTTTTTTTTAATGTAACAGCACCAGACTTGCATATGCTTGGACCAACACCAAGACTTCCCGGCCATTTTTCCAAACTTAAATCGTGCAATCTAAATTTCCTCGCCCTGTATACAAGATGCTCGAATGGACGTTCCTGATCAGAAGAATCCTGATGGCTATTATTAATTTGTTTGACTTCAATTTACGCCTATGCCGTTAAAACTTGGGATCTCGAATACTCAATGAGTGGGATGGGATTTTGAAGATCTGGAGAGGACAGGCTCGTTGGATAACCTTATAGCTCATTTGCTCCTCATTGTAAAAACAGAAGATTTTACTCGATCTCTTTTTTTCCCTTGACAGCCTCACTAAACACAGCATTGTTGTTTGATCTTGTTTTGTTTTGGCCGAAATGTTTTGTGCTAGTTAAAAAAAACAAGATAAAGCAGAGCAGTTTTTATCTCGTTTAAAATTTTGGTCCGTTCCGGAAATTTTGCCCAAATTTCAGCCGGAACTTTCGTCGTTCCATTTCGGCCAAGTAGTGTTTTTTTTTAAATAATGAATAGTTTTACAATATCAACCATATCTTTTAATCCGACCATTAGATTAAGATAAAAATTTTACGAGAAGTCTCTTGACATATTTATATATATATTATTATAAAATTTCAAAGCAATCAGATAATGTAATGACCTTGCGAGATTGATGATGATATTCTCGTAATATTATACATGTTCATAATTTTATTCAGAAAAATAATTTTATCATGTCTATTTTTAGATTAAACTGCACAATTCTAAAATTATTTTTTTAGATTTAAACTAAAAAAAATTGAATTAATATATTTAATTATATATATAGATAAATAAATAAATAAACAGTACAATCCAAAACAGAACATCAAAACATTTTAAAACCGAAATATTTTATTTGAATTGAAAAATCAAAGTATTAACCAAAACAAAACAAAAAACCCTTCAGAAAGAGTACAAATACTCGTCCCAATCTCGTCCCACATAGCTTGCTAGTTGAAAGCTATATATGAGCTACTTTTGGACTGCACTGGTCATAAAACAAGATCCCAACTTGCGGAAAAGCATCTTCTATTGAACATGGTTGATCTGAATAGAACGACATGCAGATGGGGCACGGCAATCTTTGAATATTCAAGGAGCTTGGTGTGACACGTGGCATTCTAGATTGAAAGCCTCAGGGACGAGAGGTTCAGTCAGGGTTATGAGCTATGACGTGAGATGTAATTTATGTCGTTCAATTACTTCCATTCATGCAGTCACAATCTTTCTCTTTCATATTGAAAATCTTTGAATATTCAAGGAGCTTGAATGTGACACGTGGCATTCTAGATTGAAAGCCTCAGGGACGAGAGGTTCAGTCAGGGTTATGAGTCATGACGTGAGATGTAATTTATGTCGTTCAATTACTTTCATTCATGCACTCACAATCTTTCTTTTTCATAGTGAAAGCTGTTGCTGGGTGGAACGGGGAAAGCATTTACAAGCCTGAAGACAGCGCTTCAATGGGTGCTTAGCATGGTTGATTCAGGTCAACCATTAACTTGATTTGATAATGCAGGGAGAAAATAGATCTAGGGAGTTGGTGAAAAAAACTATTTTTATTAAAATAATCTTGTTTTAGAATTTTTTTTAAAAAAAACGGAGTTGACAATGATGAAAAGCTCTCTATCTCGAGTCTTGAATTTAGGTTCCCGTAAATCATATCTTATATTTAGATTATGATATGAAAAAATCAACTTGCAATGCCTTGAGGTTAGTATTTATAGCGCAAAGAGATGCACTTGACTTATGATATCACTCCACGTCATTCATATTTTAATAGTCAGATTTCAACCAAATAAAAGAAAATAAATCCTCGTGAACTAGATGACTTCAACTTGTTAATTAAAAAATAACATTTGATTATTGCACTAGGGAACTTTCCTTTGAATTGTTAGATTCGATCCACAATTATACTAAAATAGTATTTGGAGATATACTAGATGTATTTTTTAAAAGTTTTTTACATGATAATTGTAACAGCCCGGCCCAACCTGCCATATATTGTCCGCTTTGGGCCTTACCGCCCTCACGGTTTTGTTCCTGGTGACGCGAGCCCACTTTTGAGCCTGACGCCCCAAAACGCGTATGACAAGTTAGCAACCAGCACTCTTTAATAAGGCCAGCTACCACCCCCTCACCCGCCGATGTGGGATATTACAATCCACCCCCCTTAAGGAGCCCGACGACCCCGTCGGCACAACCGGACAGCCAGTGAGGTCGGCTCTGATACCAAATGTAACAGCCCGGCCCAACCTGCCATATATTGTCCGCTTTTGGGCCTTACCGCCCTCACGGTTTTGTTCCTGGTGACGCGAGCCCACTTTTGAGCCTGACGCCCCAAAACGCGTATGACAAGTTAGCAACCAGCACTCTTAATAAGGCCAGCTACCACCCCCTCACCCGCCGATGTGGGATATTACAATAATATATTAAAAAAATAACATATAGAAATTTAAAATATATTTAAAAAATCAAAATATAATAATAAAAAATAAACAAGTTGCACCGAAACATGTCTATTTGGCATCAGCTAAATTAAGTGTACTTGAGCTCATGAAGTCAATCTCTCAAATACAACTAAATATAAGCACATTTTCATCTATGGTGGGCCATGTTTGTTCATGTATAGTCAATCAAAACCTAAGTAGGGCATACCCACAAAACAAAAGCTAATTCAACGATAAATTACATTGAACTGTATATTAATTAATTAATTAGAATACGATACTAAATGTCGTATTACTTTTCTGTCTTCCCACTCCATAGATGCACTGGTGGGCACTAGAGACTAGCTTCTTTCACCCTATAAAGTATGAACAACTGGAAGTGGAAAGCACCTTTTTGAGTCAAATGTTTTCAAGCCTGAGAGAGGTGGGGCTGGGGGAAAAGGGGTTGCTGATAGGTTTTTTAAAGTCTGTTTGAAAGCTGTTGTGGTAGTTTTTTAAAGTGTTTTTCGCGCTGAAATACATTAAAATGATATTGTTTTATTTTTTAAAAATCATTTTTAACATCAGCACATTAAAATAATCTAAAAATACTAAAACATATTCATTTAAAATGGAAAAAAATTGTTTTTTTTTTTAAAACAATGTTTGAAACGCCGTCTCAAACAGGCACTTAAAGAGAAAATTAACATGAAGGCTTGACGTTTAGGATCACAACCTATTGGAAAAGTGGGTTTGAATTTTGAAAAATAGTGCCCTAGTCCATTGACAAATGTAGATGGTGGCCTATCCTCGATCCCCATGAACAATAATTTAGCCGTTTTTTTTTTGTAAGACTGATTCGGCGCTTAGCCTACTCTTTGTTTTTCTATTCACGCCCATCAAAATAAAAAAATAATAGAGGCGAGGCGGAACATGCAACTCTAACAATGGGCAACGTTCAGAGTAGGGTCCAAGGAAACTATGAGCATGGTGCCGTGATCTCCACCCTCATTGGCAGACAATTTATTGCTAATTTCATATACAAATTTCCTCATCTTGATATGCTTTTTCTGCCATGGCAAATTAGACTGCACATGCTCCTCTTACGTATGATTGGACAGCCATTCTTATAGCTAGTGAGAAAACTGAGCACCGCTTACAAGGAAAGATGAGTAAAACTAACTACGTGGTCCGGTGGGTGATAAAAATTAGGATTAAAAGATTTATTTTTTTCTATAATTTCAGTTTCAAGCTTAATGGTTGTTAATATGATAATTATTAGAGAGATATATAGTTATTAACTTCAAAATTTATGAAATTAATTAAATTACATGATCTATATTAATGATAATAAAAAGAAGTTGCCCCCGAGGTGTGTGGCGCATTGGTAAGAACCTGGTCAGGGTAGGCTTGCAAAGCTGGATCCCGGGGTTCGAGCCTCGGTAAGGACCTGGTCAGGGTAGACTTGCAAAAGCTGGATCCCGGGGTTTCGAGCCTGTGCAAAGCCCCTCGTAAGAGCGCTGGGGCAGCCGGGGGTTTACACATGCTCTGGGCCCACAAAGTGCGCTTTCCGGGTCATGTGGTTCCACAGTTATCCAAAAAAAAAAAGATAATAAAAAGAAGTCAAACCCCTCGGTCTTTTTATCTTCTTTCTTTTTTGATTCTCGTAGATGAGCTATTGGGCTCCCAGTGGAGGATTTTCTTAACCGTGTGCAACCTCAAAGAAAGCAAACAAAGGTGATAAACGCGTCTCTTTGGGCCCTCCAAAGCGGCAACTTTTAGCATTTTCACATGGCTAATCGTCTCATCCTGTGAGTTAAGCGTTGAATTTTCTAATTTAGCTCAGCATCACTGTACCCGCCGTAACAATCCAGCCATCTTGAGCCCAATGCAAATATATATATATATAAAAGGTTATTTCGCACTATCAATTTGACTTTGAACTGGATCTAAAATTTTTGCAACTTATAACAAATATTATTTAGACTATCAAAGAATTTATGGGTGTATATATATTATCATTAAACTCGAATAATAATTTAAACTTTAAAAAATTGTGATTTAACTCTTTATTTTTGTTTGGATTTTAAATTAAATTATGTGATAGATATCTCGACACGATATATTTGATTAAGTAATTAAAAAAAAATTGGTTATGTTCATCTTAGTTAATTTGTTAAACCTGTAATCCCAGTTATTGACTCAACTAGTTGAGTTAATTTTTATAATTTTATTTTTATAATAGTAAATATGAACTTAATCTGTTATTTATATAAATAATTAAACTGAATAATTCATTGATAATACTTTTGCATCCAAACTTATCACTATTGTATTCATGTGGACATTAAGTTATGAAATTGTTTTTTTTTAACAGATCATACGTGTAATTAAGAAATAGATATTTTAATGGTTAAGGCAATGCAATCATACAATTCTTATTATTAAAAAACATAGATTTTTATTTTTACCCACAGGAATCATAGAAACAATAATAACTATAGTTTACTTCATTTTCGTAACAAGTATATTTATTATTATTAAAAAAAAAATCAATCTCAAGACCAATATAATCCATTGCAATGGATAATATAAATTCAATTACAAATTAATTAAATTACCAAAATAATCCATGACATGCTCGTGGGCCTACACCATCAGAACATATCAACATATCATCGGCATGAACGATGAACACAATCATCATCCTCTATTGCACTGTCCAAATGCTGAGTCTCCTCAACCTCTTTCAAGTAAAGAAAGGCACGACGAGAACCAGGTATTGAAAGCACAATGCGTGCATCATGAACTACGGCTAAAACTCTCCGACTCTCACATATTGAAAATTTACCTAACAAATTATATAATATTATTTGTCAGATATAAATAATAGTTTTACTGCAATTTTTTAAATTAATCTATACATGTCAATCTATTCTTGTACCAAGATATATAGAGATCTAACTGAATAAACGGATACAGCTATATAATCATGTGTTCTCTCCTCGTATATTACAAATTGTCATATGGTACATAAACCACCAAACCAATCATCTTTCTCTATACCAAATTTAGTAACATGTTAAGTAGTCAAGTTATATAATTTTATATAACAAATTTAAATCTAATAATGTGTTCGTAATTATTATTATTATTAACAATGTCAGGCGTATTGCTTCACCAACTATCATAGACAGATCTATTTCATGTGATGATTTTGTAGTTGATTGATTATGACTTGAGACTCAGGTCAACTCCAAACTCATGAAGT
Source organism: Salix viminalis (assembly GCA_029228465.1). Classification (NCBI taxonomy): domain Eukaryota; kingdom Viridiplantae; phylum Streptophyta; class Magnoliopsida; order Malpighiales; family Salicaceae; genus Salix; species Salix viminalis. The sequence continues at coordinate 16,981,176 of CM055441.1, read as the reverse complement.
TTTACACTCAAGTAGAGCTCTGATATTTTACAAACTATTTTTCATGATTAACTTAATTATTATATTAAAATTCATATCATTAGTAATGAGACACCAATATAACGATTCAGACAGTTACCTTCATATCAACAATAAATTCATCATTTAATTCCTCAACACTAAATTTTTAAATTCAATCTTAAGATATGTGAATAGATACTTCTTTTTATTGTCAATGATACCATTATCATCATCAATGATTTTACCACCATAATAACATAAAATCTCCACCATAGAACATGTTATGTGAAAATCTCAACAGGATACAATGTTAATTTGTCAATATAGCAAATTATTAAAGTTTCATTAAAAATCTAATATTAATAAAACTCATAAAGTAAACCCTAACATGGTCAGCACAACACAATTCATCAATTTCTCTTACCACCTAAAACAATTGTATATACACTTACTTAATTAATTTTATATATAAATAATCTCAAATTACAGTTCAATTACGCAAAATCAATAAAAAAACTAATATCTACTATGCTCAGTTGCTCGCCAATGAAACTAACAATGATTTTCTCTCTACTGAAAATCTCAACAGAACAGAATATAAAATGTCTCGAGTATCAATATCTTTACTCTCTCATGCTTCAATCCACGTGTCACCATGCATTCTTTCATGGTGGTTGCAATTCACAAATCGTGTTGTAGATTTGAATGATGGTGTCACGTGAATACCCGACCACTAACTGAGCGAGTATGTAAATGTTACTTTAGAACATATGCTTCTAAAATGATTCAATCCTTGTGAAGAGAATAACTTTCACCCGGTACATACAGCTGCGGCTCTGGGTTTTAGCCCCCCAATGGTGGTGGCCAGAGGTTGTTTACACGCAATTTATATTTTTTAGATGAGATGTGTTTTTGATTTGATAATAAATTTTATTTTATTAATTGATATTAAAAAAAAAGAGGAAGGAATCACTTAGAGCCAGTTTGGCACTCCGGCTAAACCGCCGTTTTGCTGAAATTCAATTTTTTTTAAACGAATATGTTTTTGGTGTTTTTAGATCATTTTAATGTTTTGATATCAAAAATAATTTTTAAAAAATAAAAAACATCATCTTGATATATTTCGGTACGAAAAACACTTTAAAAAACTACCACAACCGCTCTTCCAAAGAGGCCCTTAACCCTCTCATATTCTTTTGTTCACCGCTATACTAGTACAACGATGATTTTGTCGTCCCCGTGAAAAAAAATGCATGGTTATTTTTATATTTTTACAAGGTTTATTAGTCATCATTAATCTGTTTTTGGATATTCTCACTGGTTCAATGTTCTAATAAACATTAAAATAGCTGAAATATCCTAAAAAAATAGTGATTTTGGATAGAAATATTTATGTATGATTTTTTTTATGCACAAAAAAATTATACATGTATTATTAATTGTAAATTCATCGTAGTCAGGGATGTGTTGGGCTGTTTAGTATAGTTTTTTTTTGTTAATTGCAAATTTCATCGAGGTTGTCCATGTAAATTATTATTTAAATCATAATTTTATATTTTAAAAGTTGTTAGCGAATGTAGAGCATATACTGATGCATTGGAGTCGCCACATATTTTGAGTGGTGCGTGTGATGGTTTCTAGTAGTAAAAAAATAGTCTTGTGTCATTATAGTTTATTTCTCGTTGTCTACTCTTCCATTATAGGTGACGTGTGTTCCTAAATATTATCGGTGTATTGGTAGTGATTATTTTTTTCATTCTTGTAAATATATTACGGTCCTTATTGTTTAATTCTTATATAAGGTATTTCAAGTTGTTCCATCTACTTTTAATTTCTTTTTACTTTTCTTTTCTTTTTTGTCAAAGTTTTCATGGCTTTCAATTTTATCTTTCAAAACAAGTTTATGATTTTGTTTTTCAATGATAATAATGATTTTAATCTGGTGCTTTTGTCAAAGTTTGTATTGCTTTCAATTTTATCCTTCAAATCAAATTTATATTTTTTTTGTTTTTTTTCAATAATAATATTGATTTCAATTTGGTCTTTTTTTTCTTTTGATTTTTTATTGGTTTTCTTAGTCTTTTGTCAAAGTTCTTATAGCTCTCATTCCATCCCTCAAATCAAGTTCATGGTTTTTATTTTTCAACAATAAGAATAAAAACAAGAAGAGTAAAATTAATATTAACAATAGTAACAATAGTCATAATATATTTTTATTATTGAATAATTATTTTAAAAATCCTTCTGTATGATTATTATTTTTTTCAAGTCTTTTCCTTTAATATTTTTTTAATTAAACTTTATGAATTTTTTTTTAAATTGAAAGTTTAAAGTTCAATGACCTGGAGTCTAAAAAGTTAATATTTAAAAAAAATTATAACTTTATTATTTTTTATCGGTTGGATTAAGTATTGTTTTGATTCTTATCGTATTATAGTCTGTGTTTTTTTAATCGAGCTAAAAGTTTTATCATGTTTACTTCCTCTTTATACGACAACGAATTGATAATTCTGGCAAATATCACGAGGTTATTGCGTAATTGTCACAAACAAACATACAATCAAATATATCAAATCACCGTGTTGAAATAGCACTGGCGAGTCAATATATTTATTTATTTATTTTGAATGAATGAGTTTTCGTGTGTCTGGAAATTTTATTTTCTCAAATGATAATTTTTAGATTAATAAAAAAATGAATACTTTAACTTCCGTACAATCATTGATTCTCGTTGGCTTGATTAGCGTATGCAGATTTGGCCGGCAGGAAAAAAATCACAATCATCAATCGGATAATAATGCAATCACTTGTCAATACCTTTGTCTTTTTTTTTTCTTTTTTAAATCAAAATCTATGATTAAATTACCGTTGATGATCAGGTAAATTATATCTATGCCGATGTTCTTTCGGTAAGAAAAAGATAACTCATGTTACGGTAAGAGTTTGAGATTTTTTTTTTATTTTTTATAATTATTAATATGATAATTATTAAAAATTTATATTTATTAATTTTAGAATTATAAATTTTTAGTTACACATAAACTAATTCAGACACTTATATTAATGTTAATAATAATAATAATAATAATAATAATAAAAATTTGTTCACGGGCCCATAAGGGATAGCAACATCAAGTCAGGATATCAATCGAGTCTGGTGGAGGCAAATGATAGACCGACCATCCATCACTGCTTGTCCGAATTTTGTTTTTACTTTTATTCTCACGGCCTATTTGTTTATGCGATTGTATTGTTGTTTGTTTTAAAAAAAAATTTATTTTAAATGAATTTTGTTTAATGTTTTTAAATCATTTTGATGTGCTGATATCAAAAATAATTTTTAAAAAATAAAAAAAATATCACTTTGATATATTTCTAAATGAAAAACATTTTAAAAAATAACCGCAACCGCACTCCCAAACATGTCCTCACTATTCTCACCTTCGTGTTTACAAGGTTACATCCCAATATTCATCGAAGTTCCTATCTACATGACTTTTTATTTAAGAGCATGATTAGATGGATCTCAATCTGATATATTTTTAGTTTTAATTAAAATTAAATAATTAAATTTCGGTTAACCATACAAAATCTTAGTGTCAGGTATCACCATGAATGCCATTACATATAGATGTAACGATTACATCAACAAGGGCTATGTATTGACAAATAGTAGGTAACTAAATAGAAGGCAAACGCCATGATGCGCGGGTCAAATTAGATTTTTTAGCATAAAAAATTATTTGGGTTATTAGTGTTTTTAAAAAGTAAGAAAAACTGAGGACTTGAGCCATAAATACAATTATTTTTAATACGCTGGTTTCATTTAATTATATAATAAAAAAACCGCAATGAATTGATGAGATTTAAAAAATATTTTGTAAACAGTCAACATAATCAAACCCTTGATTATTTTCGAATGGTGAATAACTTGAAGACGGTGTCGTATTTGGAATCATGGCATGCACATGCACTCGTTTGACTCGGCTATAGCTTATTTACAAATCTCAATTGGAAATACTCAAAGAAAACAAATGACATGTTATTTTTTCCCACTAAAATACCATAAAAAGACATATTTATTTTTAAAATTTATATTGAAAAGTGTACGTGTGAGATACAAAGTCAAATTCCAAATAAAAATAACCTTACAGGATTAAATTAAAAAAAAAGAGATTTAGTGATATGAAAAACACTCTTTCACTTCACTGATTGTGGAACAAAAGGACCTTGACATTTATTTAAGATTCATAGTTGGTCCCCGAAGCTCCAGTTATTCTAAATCAACAAGATTGAATTTTATTAAGTCAAATCAAGAATTAATTATGAAACTGAATATTGTTCCGACATCGTGATATTCCTACACATAAGCATAAAAAAAATCATTAATACCATTATTAAATTAACATAATATTAAAGAACCAAATAAAAAAAAACACTATGCTCACAATCTCTACAGCTTTACTGAAGTTTTTTCTTTTTAAATAAACGACCCCCAATCAATTTTTCGTCACATGAACACCCACCTGACAAACCAAGGAAAAAAGAATGGGCCTTACCAAAAGTCACCGAGCCCAGTCCACGTAAGCCCCTCCCAGATTTGGCCTCCTACCAGTACCCACTCACCCACCCCTCTTTCTCTATATATCACAGCCTTTTTCACTCGCTGCCGGTACACGCCCCAACACACGCTCCCTCTCCCTAAACTGTTCTCTCACTATTCCCTCCCTCCTCTCCGCTGCTCCCACACCCACAAACACTCCCATCTCCCATGAAAAATTCTCGTTTGTTTCAACAAACTCCCCTACCTAGTAGTCCCTAGCAGATAAACAGAAAACCACATCGCGCTTTCTTTCCTTCTCCTCGCCACCGGCGACTACTCTCATCTTATCTCTTTCAGCTTTACCCCGGCAAAAAATGGAAAAAAAACAAGGTTTCTTCTCGGCACTCAAAGATGAAGTAGTCCGTGGCCTCTCCCCTTCTCGTTCCCGCTCCAGCAGCCCGGCTCGGGCTGCTTCTCCGATGTCGGGCCTGCTTCGCCGCAAAAAACACAACAAGGACACTTCCTTCTTCGCCTCACAACCAGAGCCAGTGATTGGGAGATCAGGGAGCGTAAGGCCGATGGTTGGGGAAGCGTTGTCTCCACTGATGGAGGGTCCGGATCCCGATGGAGGGGAATGCGAGCGTAAACGGGTCGGGTCGGGTTTGGGCCAGTGGATGAAAGGGCAGTTATCGAGAACTCCGTCGGTTACTAGTTTGGCTTACAAGAGGTCTGATCTGAGGTTGTTGCTTGGGGTTATGGGTGCACCATTGGCTCCAGTGCCTGTTAGCACTTTGGACCCTTTGCCTCACCTTAGCATTAAAGACACCCCCATTGTAAACTATCTCTCCGTCTCTTTTTCTTTAGTAATGCACAAACGGTTTTTGTTTCTTATATTTGGCTTGCAAGTTTGTTTTTCCCTTTCCCTTCTCTTTTTTTCTTTGCAAGGTTCAACAAAAAAAAAAGGTGGCGTTTTTTTTAAAGTAATTGGTTCCGAGGACTGTTTTTGTGGAGAATGTCAAGTGGAAACTACTGAGCCGAGTTGGGATTGGAGTTTGGCTTACGTAATAGTTTGAGTTTGGTGAAGCTACTGGATAATTGATGATTGTTGTATCAGTGAATTGCTAGATCCATGGAATATTTTTTTCTAGGTTAACTTTTTGAAATTGCTTTTTTTGGGGGTGGGTGGGGGCGCTAACATTTTCTTTGGTTGGTAAGAAACAGAGGAAAGGGCAAAGAAATAAAAGTCCATGATGATGTTATTTTTGATGTTGCCATACATAATTTCTGGTTGAAACTCCAAATGTGCTCATAAGATTACAATCTGTTGTTTTTCTGCTGAAATTATTGAATAAAATATATGACACTATAATGATCTGTTTGTTTGTTTTAATATTTTTTTCATGAAAGTTGAAATTAATATTTGCATCATAGTGTGTAGTGGGTCGTTGCTATCTGTCGACGCTCGACTTCATTTCTCTGCACTGTTACTTGGTGTGAATTGTTTTAATTTCTTTGAAAAATAAAAAAGTCGCTCATAATATTGTCTTTTATGGGATTGCATTACTGCAGGAAACTTCCTCTGCCCAGTACATATTGCAGCAGTACATGGCAGCATCTGGCGGGCAGCAGGTGCAGAGCTCTATTCGAAATGCGTATGCCATGGGAAAGCTTAAGATGATAGCTTCGGAGTTTGAAACACCCACGAGGGTGGTGAAGAATCGGAATGGTGCTAGAGGTGTGGAGTCAGGTGGGTTTGTGCTCTGGCAGATGAATCCTGATATGTGGTATGTCGAGCTAGCGGTTGGGGGTAGTAAGGTTCATGCTGGCTGCAATGGCAAGCTTGTTTGGAGGCACACACCTTGGCTTGGTGCACATGCTGCTAAAGGCCCTGTTAGACCCTTGCGCCGAGCACTTCAGGTGAAGTTCTGTATGTTAATTCGTCCTGCGAACTGTACTGGGACACTGTGTTACTAATTTTCTGATCTGTTTACTTTTTAATTCTATTTCAGGGTCTTGATCCAAGAACCACAGCTAGTATGTTTGCTGATGCAAAGTGCATAGGAGAGAAAAACATAAATGGCGAGGATTGCTTTATACTAAAGCGTTTTGCTGATCCACAGACTCTGAAGGCTCGGAGTGAAGGCCCTGCAGAGATCATAAGGCATGTTTTATTTGGCTACTTTAGTCAAAAGACTGGACTTCTTGTTCACATGGAGGATTCACATCTGACCCGTATCCAATCAAATGGTGGAGATGCAGTTTACTGGGAAACAACAATAAACTCGTTCCTTGACGATTACAGGCCAGTTGAAGGGATCATGATTGCCCACTCGGGCCGTACTGTGGTGACTCTTTACAGGTTTGGCGAGGTAGCAATGAGCCATACCAAGACAAAGATGGAGGAAGCTTGGACCATTGAAGAGGTTGCATTCAATGTGCCAGGCCTTTCAGTTGACTGTTTTATCCCTCCAGCAGATTTAAAATCAGGGTCCTTTAGTGAAGCTTGTGAGCTAACTCAGGATGAAAGGGGAAAGAGTGCAATGGCATTAGCAGCATATCGGGTGAAGGTTGCAGCACTGGACAAATCAGATGATAGCTGCGCAGATAACATGATATGGAAGATGGAGGTGTCTGATTGAGGGGGGTAGGATTGCATCACTACAATTGTTTATACTGGTAGCTAGCTTTAATTGACTAACGGATTAGAAGTTACAAGGTAGGAGTTCAAGTCATTTTTTGGACTTCGGGATCTGCCTCTGTTAATCTGTAAATAGAGCATAACCATTCCCCGGCTCAAACTAGGGCCTGGGCGAATCTTTATACTCTCTATGCAGGATCCAGCTAAGGTGTTGGAGCTCAGTTTTCCAATTAGGGATAGAGCAAATGGAGGTTTATTTTTAGGTTACCTTCCATGTCTGGAGGAAGGTGGTGAAGCTTTAAAATAGCAGAACTACTAACCTTCTATACATTTACTAATTCTATCTTGAATGCATACAGCAGTGGCAGTAGAAAGGAAAACTGCTTCTGGCTAACATGAGTCTTAACTCGAATGACTAGTTTGTTCACTTCTGTTTGTGGGCTTGTTACTCTGGTGTGGATGCTCAGTTTTTATTGAAGGGTCTTCTCGGTTTTGAAGGGAATGGAAATTTCTGGTATCTGGTGAATTCAGGCAGGCAAATGAGACCAACTTAGTTTCTTCACCGATCTGCACCTGTATTTTTGCAGTCCTTTTCCATTGCTATTGAAAGGGATGGCCGGCTAGTCTCTTTACCTTTCTACATCTGTTTTTTGCAGTCCTTTTCCATTGCTGTTGAAAGGGATGTAAGCCATGATACTTTTTGTTCATATATTGAATGATTAATGCTCCTTATGAATGAAGAGATCAGCACATTTTCCTTCATCTCTCTTTCTCGGATCTGTGTGAAATTCAACATTTTAATGCGACCTCCATTTTTTAGAGCCTTTAATCTCTATTGATCCTGCAACCATCAAACATTGGATTAATTTGTTTATCTTATTTTGTTTCTGAATGCTGTGATTTTGATTTTACTCTGGTTAGTGTGCTGTTCTAGTTCCTCCATACCCGCACATCTTTTCACAGTGCTCTGCTTGACATCATCTAGGGGTGGTGCTGGACAGCTCAGTAGCGATGCGATGGTGGCACCTTTCTGTACACGATGGCCCCTTCTCGGTGGGGTCTTAAACTTTTCATTAAAGTCTATTCGTGCATTAAATTAGAGAACCCTTTGACCCATTGACCCAAACGCTTTGGCATGGGAACGAACGAAGATGGGGTTAGGTTAGGTTAGGTTGAATGTGGGTTTGCATCGTTTGAGGCAAAACCTGTGCACGGAGCATCATTACAGCAAGGCACGGGGTGGTAAAAGGTCTCCAAACCCCATGTGATTTCTTTTCTACCTCTTCTTTTGCTTTCTTTTCCTTAGCTGCTCTGTTTTATCATGCTCATGTTTTCCTGCCTTTTGCAGCCACTGTCTCTCCACTTCTTTACCCCACTGGGGGGATTTTGATGCACTTGTTACGTTTACTCTGTAGTCTAGACTGTTGGAAGACCTTAATTCATGTCTTGTAAATTTGTAATTTGGTGGGTTTTTTGTAGAAATGTTTTTTAATTAAAATAATATTTTTTATTAGTGCATTGATTTTTTATTTTTTTAAAAAAATAACAAGTTTAGCAGTGTAAATTAGGGGTGGATATTTTTCTAGTTCTGTTCTGGGTTTTTTTTTAAATAAAAAACAAACTAGGAAAAAACCCTGAAACCAAACCGAACCGGTTTGAACGGACCACTTTCTGTTTGATTTAGTTTTTTAACTAAAAAAAATCAAAAAATAGTTTTCGGTTCAGTTTTAATTTAGTGTTTTTTTTACTTACATCACCAAAAACCAAATTGATCTGAAGTTTTTAAAAAATTAATCGGTTTAAATCGATTTTTTTGACTTGTTTTGCTTTTTCTTAGTTATTTTTTTAATTTTTTTTATTTAATCGGTTTTTTGAATTATTATTTTTTCTCATCACTAGTGTAAACAAACACTTCGTGATGCCTTGGATGGTACATGTTCCTCATTGATGATGTCTTTGCTTTATATTAGTTTTGATTGATTATAACTTAGTCCCTGAAGTTTAATGAGATTAATCAATCAGCCCCTTGAAACCTGTATACTTCCTTAAAATGTTGATTTTTTTCCTGCAATTTAGTCCTCCATAAGTTTCACGTAATTTTCAATTTATTGTTTTTTTTTAAATATGAAAGAAAGAATGTTAAATAAAAAAATGGGAAAGTTTGACAAGGAAAGAAAGTGATTTCAAAACAAAAAAAAATCACAAAATTTGAGGATGATCATTTTTTAAGGATAATTAAAAAAAAAATACCAGATTTAAATTTCACTTTCCCTCTATACTTTCATAAATTACACTTTTCATCTTGTAGTTTATGTTTTCAATAACAATTTAAATCTTTAACAGCGCATTTTATTTGATCCGGAATTTAAAGGGTAATTTATGAAAGTATGGAGGGAAAGTGAAATTTAGATTAAGTTGTAAGAACTCGACTAAAAAATTAATCAAGTGAAAAAAAAATGATCCAAAATATAAATAGTTTGATGAAATAAAAGAAACTTAAATAACATAAAGGGGTGAGATTGGACGAAAAGAGCATGTGATAAGGCATAAATTATTTACAAACAAAAAAAAATAGCGGGAAAAAAATAGAAAATATAAGATAAATAGGGTTAATATGCAATCAATAGAAATTTTGAATATAAATACCTATTTCTTCTCTCATTGGTCGATGGTTTTGCACCAAAGAGAGGTGGAGTTTGGTTTTTATTTTTCAATTCTTATTAAACCCATGAAAAAGAAGAAGCTAAATTAGAATGAATAAAGAATAAATAAGTAATCTTAGAGGAGATTGACTGTTTTGGTCTTGAAAAGGGAAGGGAAGGAGAAATGGAGGGGGCTTGGTTTTCTTACATTTATCACTTGAATCGTCATCCAATTAAGAATAGGTTGTGGGACCCATTCAACAACAAGGAACCAGTTTATGCGTGCATGCATCGAGTAAGTGTTTGGTATCTCAAAGAAAGCTAATTAATTATTTGAATATTAGTTACAAGCTTCTTTAATTGTATATTGGTCTAACTTGAAAAATAGGAAAAAGAAAAATTAGAGAAAACTAACTCCGAGGTTAATGGAATTAGTGCCTTTATTAACAGGCTATTTAAGAGCCTAATCCCTTGGTTGATGAAATTAGTGCCCTAACTTATGAGTAATTTGAGGAACTAATTCATTAGCGAATGAAATTAGTTCCCTGAAAAGTAGGTGATCCTTGTAAAATGAGATTAGAGTGCCCTGCTTAATAGACAATTAGAAAATCCAAATGATTTCGTAATAGAACAGAAGTGTGGTTTAGGACAGAGACAACCTTAGTATGTCTACAAAGTTGAATTTTTATGATGTTGACTTGCAAAGATAATGGTATTTTAAGAAATAGATTTTCTGATGTACAAAGATTGTGAATACATACATACATATATAGGATATAGTATTAAATCATCATTGAGTATAGAAATGATTGCGTCTAATATAAAATAAATTTTCAGTCAATTTGCACCACCAAACCTAGTAGATTTACAATTGTGTAGTTTCTTGCCTAATCAAGCAATGTATTTGGAAGAATAGATATTTAACCAAACACTTCAATTTCAGTTATAAACCGCAGCTAAAAAGTACTTTTTATAAAATTGTTTTTTTCTTAAACCTCAATCACAACAACAACTCGCAATATCAAACACACCCTATTATAGTTAGGGATGTTTCAGTCTCTTAATATCAATTTTTTTTTATTAATTTTGAATTTGGTTGATGTTAGCCATGCAATTTACCATTTAAATAATAATTTTATATTTTAAAAGTTAATAGTCTTGCAGAGCATGCACTACTGTATTGGAGTCGTCACACATTTCTGGTGGCACATGCAGTGAGTTTATAGTGGTAAAACAATGAGTTTATGTCATTTAGTTTATTTATCGTCGTCTCCTCTTCATTGTAGGTGACATTTGTTCTCCCAATATGGTTGGTGTATCAGTAATGGTTTTTCTTCTTCTTCTTCTTTTTTTATTTTATTTTTGTCTTCCATCCTTTTTGAATATATTATGGTACTTATTGGTTAATTTTCTATATAAGGTATTTCAACTCAGTCCTTTGTACTTTTATTTTTAATTTTTTTTCTTTTGCCTGTTTGTCAAAGGTTTTTATAACTTTCAATTTTATCCTTTAAAAAAAAGGTGTATGATTTTTTTCCAATGATAATAGTGATCTCAATTTGATCCATTTTTTTTGTATCTTTTATTGTTTTACCTAGTGTTTTCTGTCAAAGTTTTTATCACTTTTCAATTTTATCCTTCAAATCAAGTTTAATGATTTTTTGTTTTTTCAATAATAATAATGATTTTAATTTGGTCTTTTTTCTATTGATTTCTTATTGTTTTCTCTAATCTTTTGTCAAAGTTTTTATAGTTTTGAATTTATCCCTCAAAATCAAGTTCATGATTTTAATTTTTCAATAACAGGAATTAGTAATAGTAATAGTAGCAACAATAGTCATGTATAGGATGAAAAACGAAAGTAGTTTGTTTTAGAGGTTAGTGTCATTTTCAAAGTGTTTTAAAAATTGTTTTTTAAAATCATTTTAATACGAAAAATCATTTAATAACTGTTTTTAAATCATTTTAAAAAGTGGATAGACAATGCTGGGCACCGGCTGGTTTCAAACGAGAATGACATTTTAGCTACCATTACGTCCTCCCATTTTCTTTCCTTGTTCTTATGTGGTATTTATTCCTTTTCCAATACGTTAAATTAGCTAATTGATTCAACAACCACATACGTTAGCTGCAACCTCCTTTTATTTTATTTTTCAATTAATTATTTTTTTTTTTTAGATATATTACTCTATTTCATGAAATATATAAATAAGAGGAGCCGCGAGTACGGTTCTCATCTCTCGTCAGTCGTCACTCTCCCATGCAGAGTAGTTTTACGGTAGAGCTACCTCTTGTGCACACGTCATGATTTTGATGCGAGCCTCCCTCCACTGTTTATGGCTGGCAGAGAAGTTGCTGGCCTACAACTCCACCCTCCCTTCTCGCCCGGCAATGGGAAAGCATGGCAGGTAGCTGCAAGGTTAGGGTTCGTGCGTGCACACGTGTGCATTTGGGTAAACGAGCTTATTCAATGTGGGAAGGAGGGATCTGTTGACTTTGTTGGAATTCGAAGACTATTATATAGTCAGATACATAATTTGAGCAGATGCCTCCAAGTTTGTTTGTTTGTATATGGGGGGAATGGTTTCTAATTATTCCCAGCTATCATTCAATTAAGCCCATCTTCCTAGATGACTCTGTTGATTCTCAAGTTGAATTCAACCACGAACTCATAAATTTTAACACCCTCGGCCTCGTACCAACCACCTCCATGCAATTTGATTGCGAGAAAACCAGTCTTGTAGGGGAAACAATGCAAGAAAACCAGTCTTGTAGGGGAAACAAATGCAAGAAAACCAGTCCAGAACGGGAAAAAAAATCTAATTTGAGGGTCATAGCTCCAATTATCAGGTTCTTGTTCTTGAGATTACCATTCAAATCTCACAATTTTTACTTTTTAGAGCAACTAAACACTTATATGATCATTAATTTTAAGATATATAAGATTAATTGAAGTGTACGTAAGCTACTCAGACACCCGTGTTATGAGAAAAAAAAAAAGATAAGTGAGGATAAAATATATAACTCAGCTCAACAACAAATTCTTAATTAGCTGACATGTGTATGAACACGGTAAATCTTTCACTTAAGACATTGTGATACTACGTTTCAAAAATATTTTTGAAATAAAATTAAAAAATTCTTTTCAAATTAAATTTTTTTTTGATGTTTTCAGATGAAAACACTTTAAAAAAGTAACCTCACTACCCTCTCAAACAAATACCAAGTCAACGATGTACATTTTTCATAAAACGATTATACAAGGATAATTTTTGTAATGAGGTACAGGGATGGGCTGTTTTCTAAGATATAGAGGAACGGAATCTAGAGTTTTTTATGCTATAGCATATGGGAAATGACCTTCAATATTCTTTAATAATAGATTTGACTACGATATGTTTAGTTCAATTACTTAAATCCTCCACACGTACCACGATTTTAGGCAACGTTCTTAGATTTCCTTACATGTTGAGAGCTTCAAATATATATATTTTTTGTCTGGATAGCAACGCTAAGAGCTCGAAAATTACAACTGCCGAGGGGGAGAAAAAAAATACTACCAAGGCAGTGTCGGCAAAGGGAACCTTCCCACTAGATCGTGAAGTAGAAAGAATAGATGGTCCAGTATTAATGACACAGTAGCAGTCCCCAAAAACTGATGGAAATTTATTGACCCTTCTTTTAGCATTGCCTCCAGCCACGTTTATGAAATGGTGTTTCTGGATTTTTTGATAAAGAATGTTCATGTGCTTCCACACATTTGTCTGAACAGCTACAAAGAGTGTCGCGGTTTATTTTAACTAGTCCGATAATCGAAACAGAGAGCAATTAAATCCTGACGCTGGGCTCGAGCTCTTGTTTCTTCTGGTTTATGTCCCAGGTTATATACTACTGGCTTAGCTTTTGCTGTAAGAAACATAGATTTTTGACATGATATCAACATTTAGTGTCTCAGATTGGTTGAAATAATTTTTTAAAAAAATATTTTTTGATACCATCACATCTAAATAAAATTAAAATATTTTTTTTAATTTAAATTAAAAAATAAAAATAAAAAACTTCAAATTTATTTTAAAATACTTTTTGAACATACAGTCATAACAATCAATACAATGCAAAGTCGACATAGCACTGCTAGGCCCATATTACTCGATCAAGACGGATCCACAGACCATGAAGGATAGACAAGCCCACTCAAGAGTCAATCGTTTTTAATGGGCCAGCAATGATATCTCAAAAAGGGCCGAGGCTTTACTTCTCCCCCCTTTAATTTGAGCTTCAGAGGCCCAATTGCCTTTCGTTCAAGTTCAGAGACTGAAGTGTTAAATCCATCTCGCGATTATACTTTGGAAAAATCTGAAAACTCGAGGAAAATTTAATGGTGTTTGAATAGTGTTGTTAGATTATATATTGTATATGCCTATGTTTAGATATCTTCTTATAACTTGCATTAAGTTTATTTATCATTATCTTAAATTCATTTTAATATATCTAAATTCATCTTAGTGCTTGTTTAGAAGTGTGGTTGAGATGCTTTTGAAAATGATTTTCATTCAGAAATGTATTAAAATAATATTTTTTTTATTTTTCAACAATTATTTTTGATATTAGCACATGAAAATGATCTCAAAACACCAAAAAAATTTAATTTGAAGTAAAAACTAAAAATATAAAAATTTCAAGTTTTTTTAAAAGCATATTTAAATCATAGTATCAAACACCCGGTTAATCTACGTTCATTATGACTTTTGATATTATCAGCATGTATGTACACGTGTCAATAAACAATTGTATTGTTGAAATGATTAGTTAGTAATACGTGATTATAAAGTTATATGAAATAAAAGTGTTATCTTTTTACTATCCTAATATTTATTATTCTTATTATTACAAGTTTGTTGTTAAATGTATTTAAATATACAATTATATAATAAATAGTAATAAATAACATTAGATTAGTTATTTTTTGAGTCAAATCTAAGAAGAAGAAAAACAAATGCAAAAAGAAAAGAGAATAAAACCTATAATACACTAAAAATATATTCACCTAATATTTTCTTTCCTTACTTGTATCTATTTTTAAAAATATATAAAAGAGTAACTAATAAAATATATGTCATAAAATTTCATGTGGCTCACCAATAACACAAAAGTCTATCATGAAGTGATCCTTGCTATTGCATTCCTGTCCTGGTTAATCCGCAAGGCATCGTGTTATCCAAACAAGCTACAGAACTTGTAGTACGGCGGTGATAGTCATTGAAACCTTATTTTTTAATGCACTGAAGTTGTATTTTGTAAATTAAAATAAACAAGTAAAATCTTGATTTTTTTTTAAAAAAATATATATATAAACCAAAATTGTCAATTCCGTTCCATTCCGTCCGGAACGTTCCGTGCCGTTAAAAAAACCGAGACAAAACGGCGTCGTTTTTGTCTCGGTTTTAATTCTAGCCCGTTCTGGAAATTCCGGTCAAATTCCGACTGGAACCTCTCGGTACCGTTCCGGGTGTGCCGTTCCAGCCTTAAAATTCTCTTTATTTTGATTAACTTGTGATTTTTTTTTCTTCTAATTTTGAGATTATGTTTGTTTGATTTTTTGTTTATATTGTATAATTTAAAGTTAATTTATCTTGAATTTTAATTATGCTTGTTAAATTAATATTTTAATTATATATATATATATATATATAATTAATTATACATGAAATAATACTACACCGAAATGACACGCCGAAACGCCCTGAAACCAAAACGTTCCGTTCCAATAGAAAAACCGAACGACGACCGGAATGATGTTGACAACCTTGATATAAACTTGAAATTGATATCTTTTATACATATTGCAAGCTTTCTATAATCTATACCGGTGATTGAAACCTCTAAGCAACTACATGTTACAGAATCAAATCTTCGAAACCATGTTGAAGTGTATAGCCAACACGCAGCATCTTCGCCAAATTTATTAAATTTTTATTTTTTATTTTTACTGATAACAACGTAATAGTGTATCTAGCCCATTGCCTTGTCATTTAAAAGGGCGAAAGTGGTTGAAACTCTTGCAGGCATTGGCAGGCGGAGTAGATGCTACTGAAGAGAAATAGACACTGCCCTTTCAGGATAGGTTATAGGATCTCTCAGATGTCCTAAATCCATTTACTGTTTTGCAGCAGATTCCATTACTGTAACAGAGGTTGAAACATTTTCAAGAAAACCAATCAGAGCTGTCACTGGCGGGTTTTTTAAACACTATTCTAATATTATATACTGATAGTGTTCTTCTTTGGTTTTAATAATAAAGAGGAAAAGAGATGAAAAATATTAATTTGGGAAATGTAAATGAGAGAGGGAGGTGACGACCAACGATCCCAGATACAAATAACTCCCCTCGAATGCAAAAGCTTCCCTAAAAAAATCTTCCAAAAGAAGCCAACAGAATGTATAACATGTAGCTCAGTACAGGCAATTAAATGACTCAAAGGGCCTAAAATGGCAGCAGAATAATATGTAGACGACCGCGGAAATTAAAAAAATAAATAAAAATAAGAAGAACTGGTGACATGTCTAGAGCAGCAACCAGAAAGTTGCTCCAAAGGCCACGCTCGCGACCATCTTCTGCACGGACCACATCTTCTCTGCTGCTCCACTCTGCCACAACACACAAGGTTTGCAACAGTGGGTTAAAAGCAAATCACACGTCAAATTTCAAAACACCAAAACGCAACGTTTATATGTTTAATAAATGTTTTGAGACAGTGAACGAGGGTTCTAAACCCTTAAAACAAGACGCTAAGATCAATTTAATAAATGTTTTAAAATGTATAGCCCTGCAATAGAACAGAAGTAGGGGTGGTCCTCCCTCCAAGGACAGTACAGGCACTCCTTAGGAGTCTGTGTCTCGTGCTCCCCGTCCACACAGAGACTTCAGTGACCCTTCAAAAAACTCGTCGTCTCCTCGGCATAAATCAGGGTTTTTAATTCATTTTGTCAGCAATCACGTGAAACCACCTGGCTGGGTTATTGCAAAAACATATTGCTGTATTAAGTTTTCCCTAAAAAAGGACAAGATTTGCCTGGCGTTGATTCTTCCACGTATTACAACAAGGCCGATCAAATCAGGTCAAACACTGACTTTTGAATCGGATCTGTAAGCTGCTGGTTGGTTCACAATTCTTAAGCTTAGTCTTTTCATATCCACACCAGATAAAAGCCCTAGCTAACAGACCCCCAGAACCCGAGCCAGAGAGACCATTGAGACTGCTTTCCGACACCACAAAACACAAACGATGCATCCCACCGGATTTTGACCACAATTTGATTTTTTTTTTTTTTATTTTAAATGAATATGATTTTGTGTTTTTATATCATTATAATATGCTGATTTCAAAAATAATTTTTAAAAAATAAAAAAAAAATTCATTTTAATATATTTCGGCACGATAAACACTTTGAAAAGCTACTACAACCACACTACCAAACAGGCCCTACAACAGCAAACAGTACTACTATATTTTCTCTACGTTACGCCGGTTCCTAACTAAATTAACTACTCCGTACTCCAATGACACCAACCAGGTCTTGAAAAATATAACAACGCAATGAGTTTAAATGTAAGAGAGGTAGATCTGATCTTAAAATTATAGATTAACTGTGCATTGTTTGTATCTATATAAATGTAATATGACTGGTCTCTCCTTTTTTTGAATAAATGACTGTTCATTTTCTTTAAATCCAAACGGCAAAAAAAATTTAATGATGAGTATTTCAACAGAAAAAAATTCATATGGAAACATAAAAGGAGATCAAAGGACTTACTGTATCGGTTCCTACGGGTCCAGGAGAAGAAGCACCCAAACTTGGAGCAGGGGCGCCAGTTGGTGGAGCTGGGGGACTCGATGCCAAGGGAGATGGTGCTGGAGCCTTCAACTTAGCCTTGCTGGGAGCTGGAGCTGGAACGAGAGCTGGCGGAGCTGCCAAGGGAGCTGGTGGTGGGGTTGCTGGCGGCGGGGTTGCTGGTGGTGGTGTGGCGGGAGGAGGGGAAGCTGGGGGTGGGGTGGCGGGAGGAGGTGTTGCTGGGGGTGGGGTGGCGGGAGGAGGGGAAGCTGGGGGTGGGGATGAAGCTGGAGGAGGAGTTGCGGGTGGCGGGGATGAAACCGGAGGAGGTGTTGCTGGAGGTGGAGCTGAGACTGGTGGAGGAGTGGAGGTTGCTAATGGAGGAGAACTAGTTGGTGTTGTTGGCGTAGGTGGTGGTGGTGCTGGTGTTGCTGTTGGTGATGTTGCTGGTGCTTGACCACTGACACCAGCAATAACAATGCAGATCAAAGAAAGAAAGATCACAGCGCTTTTATGCTCCATTTTTGTCTAGTTCCGAGTCTCTCTCTCTCCCCGAGCTGTTTTGTGTGTAAAAGGCTTGGAGTACTGAGCAGTGAGGAAGAAGTGAATGGAAGGGAGGATGATAAATAGAGTGCTAGGAAGGTTCGGAATTTTGAGAGGGATGGGTGGGCCCAATTGGGTACCAAATAGATCTGAAGCGTTTGATCATGGAGTTTGATGTGGGACCAACATGCATGTGATTTGGATATGAGATCTGGGTGACACGTTGATGGCCAGCTTGGTTTTTTTTGTTTGTTGTTTAGCGCCATTGTTCTTAGCTGTTTGTTTTTGTTCTTACGTTTTAAAAGATTTAAGAAATTTGTATTTTGTTTTCTTTTTTATTTGTTTTAAATCATTTTTCATTGTTTTAATATTCAACAATAAATCTTTAAAAAATATTATCTTAATATATTTTCAAAAAATAATACTTTAAAAATACTTATTACTACAGTACCATGATTTTAGGCTCTTATTTGCAGGGGAGGGTTTGTCCTATCTGTGGGAGGGGTGGAAGAGAGGATGGTAGAGTGGGCCTTTAATATGATTAAAAAAATGGTGATCATTAATAAGTTTGTTTGTTGGAATGATTTATATCTGTCCCTAAAACGGTGATGTATTTGCTGATCACTGGAACTAGTTTGAATCTTAAAATAGGGTAAATACTATTTTTTAAAGTGTTTTTATTTTAAAATTATATTAAAAATAATATATATTTTATTTTCTTTAATAACAACAATATAATATCTTTATATTTTAGGTTTGTAATAATTAATTAATTTTTTTTAATTAATAAATGTATCAAAATAATATTTATTTATTTTTTAAAATTATTTTTGATATCCGTACATAAAAATAATCTAAAAATTAATTTAAAATAAAAAATAATTCATTTTTTTCATTTTTTTAAATCCTTAAATATCACTTAGATGCTAGGATGATATTATATTGCGAGTGAAATCATTTTTTTCTACTCATAAAAAAAGCATAAAGTTATTAAGAAGCCTATATTTATACTATTCGAATATTAAAATTGTAATATATTAAATAACATATTTAAAAAATAATAAAACAGTAATATATTATATCAATTATGATCAATCATTGTTAATCTACAAGATTTACAGCTCGAGTTATTAAACAACAATAATCTTAAACAATATAAATTGAAATACATTATAAATCTATTTTCAATAAATCAAATATTAAGTGATAATATATATAAATGAAAAAAATCAGAAAAAAGCAGTTTGAGTAAATACAGGTAAACAAGCCAAAACCTTCAAAATTAGTAATTTTTAAGACCTCTATTTATCCTTCAAAATTTAATTAAATTAAGATGCAACAAAACCTCCATCTTATTTTTTCCTGTCGCTTCGTTTAAATCTCTTACCCCTTTCGTGAGCCAGGCTAGCTAATGATCGAATAATTTCCTGAGCCAGCCACCTTCGATAGCACTTTTTTTTGGGTCCTAAAAAACCTCGAGAGGTCGTCGTCTAGGGAAGAATAATGCACAGCAAAACGACAGTCCTTTTTACCTAAGAAGCAACAAGAGGATTATGATTAGCGGACCCTGCCTCTATCCCTGCTGGTCTTAATCATAGCAGGATTGGCACTGGCAGTTGTATATTTTACGCTGAAGTTTTGTCTATAGTCCACCAAATGTAGGAGCACCGCCGATTTCGTGGTGGCCCATTACGTGCTGTCTCGCCGTGACCGCTAATCAACTTAAATGCAAAATAATCTTTGACAATCTGTAGTTTTAAGTTTTTGTTTCATGATATATTAGTGGCTGTTTTATTCAAAATAATAAAAAATGACCAGAGAACAAAAAAATATTAATTTAAAACAATCTTTTTTAAATACAAGAACAAATAAATTCCTAGAGTTTGGTGTGGTTTTTATTTTATTTTAAATTAATTTTGTTTAATATTTTGAAATTGTTTTGATGTACAGAAATAATAAAATATATTTTAAAACACAAACAATATCAAACAAGAAAGAAAGTCTCGTAGAACAATTCATCTCATAAAATGATGAGAGAAGATATTCATTTTCAGAAGATCTCACGAAAACCGCCTGCATTAACTATGGGCTCTGTTTTCATTGGCCTATCACCATCGCACAAGTATTTGCAGGTTTCTTCTTAACAAACGTTTAATTATAGCAATCCATTTCCATGTTTTTTTTTATTATTATTAATATGGGTTATGAGTTAGTTTGAGTATATCATGACTAATTTTATAAAGTCTTGAAATTAATAATTATAGAAATCTCAAATGACCATTATATTCATACACTATAAGACTCTGAATATAAAATCACAAAATAAATAAATTACTTGATCTCAAACTCATATCACTAATCATTTACTAAATGTTTTTTTTTTAATGGAGACTGGTGGTAGCAAAGAGTGGGCATGCTTAAAATAGCACCTCTTACATGCACTCGAGGTTTGGTTTAGCAATGATAATCATATATATATATATATATATATATATATATATATATATATATATATATATATATATATGTATATAGCTTTTTAAAATAATATATATTTTAAAACTCTTAGTCTATTAAAATGATAAGAAAAAAAATAGTAATTTAAAGTTAAAAAACAAGTTCAAAAGCTCGGTTGAACCTCAATGACAAGTTAGTGGTTATTTTCATCCATAACTCAGGATTGAAATTGAGTCTTATTGAGAGATATAAAAGAATAAGATATGATAGAAATCTCAATGTATCTAATATAAAGAAATTGTTTTCAAAAGACAAACGTCATGGTAGATGACATATAATCTGCATAATAAATCTCGAGTT
Organism: Salix viminalis; assembly: GCA_029228465.1. Taxonomy (NCBI): domain Eukaryota; kingdom Viridiplantae; phylum Streptophyta; class Magnoliopsida; order Malpighiales; family Salicaceae; genus Salix; species Salix viminalis. The sequence continues at coordinate 16,960,160 of CM055441.1, read as the reverse complement.
TAAGTTATAACGTATATTTTTTGTAAGAGATCAGGATAACTAAAATTTTGCTCGTTTATCTGAATCCATAAAATATACTTTCAAGGGTTGAGTTTTCTTGCATTCAAAAAAAAATATAAAAGAGTTGGTTGAATTATTAGGGTTTGCATTGTTTTTTTGGGTGAAAAAAAAATTAAAAATCAAGTGACTGCGGGGGGTAGAGTTTTAATGAATCTTTTAATTTAGACACGTACAAATTTATTGAAGGATATGACGTGAACGGAAACAAGGAGGAGAAGAAAAGAAATCCTGCGCAAAAGAGAAGACTCTGCGAGAGCAGTAATTTAGGTGGCTAATTACTTTCAGCACACAAAAATGCAACGACTTCCATGAAAACTGAAGGTGATATTGCTAGCGCCAATCTTTTCCAGCATTTGAAAAGTAATGGCTTCTTCTTCAATCCTTTGTCCGCATGCATCAAGGATTTGCCTTCTCAACTTCCTCGACAACTCCCATTGACAGCAAGCCCCAGATTTTTTTACGAGCACGTTTCAGTTGAGTAGCAATAGAAAATTCTCCTCGTATCTTGACTGTTCTGGTCTGGATTGAAACATTAGGATAGCAGGCTCGGTTTATTTACAAAAGGTAGCTCCGGAGTCGATGTAATCCAGAGCTGAGGAAAGGGAGGGTGGAGGGGCCAGGTTCCTTTAACGAGCATTTACTGCAATGTGAATGATGGTAACGTGATATCCTCCTTCTGTTGGCCCATTTGTTTCCTTTCCTTGTGTTTAAATTGACCTCCTTCCTACCTCTTATTAATTAATTGAAGGTTAACTTTAGAATAATGTGTTTCAACAGCAACTTAATTTGTATTGTATTGTGTGTTTTAATTATGATCAATGTGGCTAAAACATGATTCTATGCATCCAATGGGATTTCACCAATCAAATTTTAAAGCTGGTTTGCCTATCAATTGGATTAATCTTCTTGAATTTTAAAAGTTATTTGGCCTAATGAATATTTTGTGAAAGAGAATGAACAATCCAAGATATGTCCTTTTGCCTTTTTTGTTTCATTTATTCTTCTCCAACTGAGCATCCATTTTGATAGCCAAAATGACAGTCCCCGCTTGATGTTGGCTATTAATAGCAGGCCAAAATGAGAAGGCTATAACACTGTTCATCATTAATAAATCATATTTAATAGAAAAGAGGGGGCTGGGATCTTGGGGGGAACACACAAATAATGTATATACAAAATATTAATAATAGAAAATAATGTAATTATATTAAAAATATTTTTTGTATTTTTGTAGATTGCATTAAAAAAAGTCATTCATACAAATGACAAATTATATTGTTGAGGGTTTCTTAAAAATAATTATTTAAACTATATAACTTATTACTATTAATTATATAATTTCATTGTACTAATCACCTATATCAAAATAATTGCACTATATGAAAAAAATATAAAAAAATGGGTCTCCAAAATGGCTTTTATCATAGAGCCCATATCGATAAAAAACCATTTATATTCAATATCCAAGAGGCATTTTAAAAGATTTCGTTTCTCAAATGTTTCTTTCTCTACCCGAGCCAGTTTTCAGCCCCATTTCTTACATTTAAACAGATAAATAGATCTAAAAAGATTCGTGTCAGTCTCTAAAAGAGAAGATGTTGTTGTATTTAAAAAGGAGTTCTTGCTCTAACCAGAGACTGAAAGAGGTAGTTGGGAGCAATGGTTTATCAGACTAGGTCTTGAAATAAAAAGGGATAACACATCGACATTCATATCTGGTAAGGGTGGGTAACTCTCCTCACACGAGCCCTTCTTTTACTATTGTTAGGGAGCTTAATAAGAGAAACATTACCTCAAACCATCAGGACAACATTCTTATCAGTCTATGACTATTGGGGTTGCATCCACATAAGACCCAAACTTGGAAGAATGTTTAGGAACCGGTGTGAGGTGCAATAGCATCTTTGTCTAGGAGTGAATATTTTTAGTTTGGTTTGGTTTTTATCAATAAAAAAACCAAATTAAAAAAAAATATATTATTGAACTGGACTCGGTTTAAACGGATTGATTGCGGTTTGATTTGTTTTTTTAACTAAAAAAAAGAAAAACAGTTTCGTCTTTTTAGATTTTGTTTACTTTAACCAAGTTTTTCCCTTCTTTCATTTAACCAAAATGGAATCAAACCAAAAAAATTAAATTGAACTGAAAGAATATTTTTTTTTATAACAAATATATATTTTTAATTTGAATCGGTTCGGTTCGGTTTTGATTTACCGTTTTTTCCTTAAAAACTGAAAATCAAACCGGAAGTTTCTAAAAAAAATTAATCGATTTAATCAATTTTTTTAATTTTAATTTTATTTTCTCGATTTAATCGATTTTTAAATTTTTTTACTTACCCCTATCGTTGTCTCATAATTTTGATGGATGACTAGTTTGAGAAGACGACTTTATTCTTGTCCAAAGCCTCACTAAGGAATAGTGAAGTTTTGGTCGACTTGTCTGTCAGTATGGAATGGAAGTTAAAACCCAATTCTGAAACCCACATCCACTTATTTCTAAGCATTTATGGGCTTCCTTCTATTTCAAATTCTTCATGAAGGGGCCGGGTTGGTTTTGTATGCCCAACCCAACTCCATTCTCCTCGGCCCAAACCTCTCGAGGATGACTGTCATATCATCACGCTTGGACACGTTTGACCCAACAAAAATCACACGATCCTTCCTACAGTATCTGCCTGATAGAGGGTATGTAAGTCATTTTCCTAAATCCTTAAAAAGTTAGAAAGAATAGTGTACGTCAGGATGAAAGGCGGGATCTCACTCACAAAGCCATCACTCCTATCAAAACACCAAAAGTAGAAGAAAAAGGAAAAAATAAAATTCAGGATAACTCAAAACTCTCTGCTCTCTCAGGAACCTAAGCATCTCCATTTTTATTTTTTAATTTTTCAAATGGAAATTTCCTTAAGGACTTGCTCTCCTTTCCTATGCACCGAAACGGTGCCGCTTCTCAAGCCTCCATTTCATACACTCTCTCCTTCTCTCAGGCTTCTGGCTGCGCGTCCTGTTAACTTGCGCATGGGGCGTACTCTTGTTACCTGCGCTACGGCGTCGACTGGAAATCGCGCTCCCAGCGGCTTAATGAAGCCGAGGCGAGTCTCACCTGAAATGGCAGACTTTGTTGGTGCTCCTGAGGTCTCTCGCACCCAGGTTCTCAAGCTTATCTGGGCCCATATAAAGGAGAGCAATCTTCAGGTATATTTTTGATTAAAACTCGGCAGGAGATGTATCATGTTTGTGGATAAGATTGTGGCGTTGTCAGGGGAATGTTCCAGTTCGGTTAACTTAAAATGAATGGTTTTTAGTATCCCCCCCTGTTTAGGCTGAATATATTGATGGGTTGTTATGAACGAAGTGTGGGTTATGCGGTTACCGTGTTTCAGCTCTAAAATATTTTGTGCTTTGTTTCTGTTGTGGGTTTGGATAATGATATTTGCCTGTTTGGCTGCTGGATTATTGTGGGCTTTTGGGTATTGTTTGTTTGCTATCTTTTATGCCTCATCTATGATTTTTAGGATCCATGATGTTTAGTGGAGCATGCTATATCTGAGTAGACTCGGATAATTTGAATGTTTAGATTGGCCTTTATATTTTTTATAGGGTGTCTTGGTTTGAAAAAAGATGGGGACATAGCGTGATTGCTTGAGTGTTTTTGTTGCTCTTCATTGTCATGTATTTTTGGATCTACTTGTTGAAATCTCTTTCAATGCTGACTAGGCTTATCTGCTGTATATCTCGAGTCGAGTATTTATCTTAGTGAGGTTTTAATCGCATGTTGAGCTGAGTTACTTGCATGGCCTGATGATTATTGTTGAATATAATGATGTATGGACAGGGCATCTCTCATGTTAGTGATAGATTTTATCGCAAGAATTTGGCTTGAGACATGATTTTGTAGATAGCATCAAGTTTGAGAAATGACTCTGAATAATTTCAAGTCTGTAATAAGTGAATGTGGTATGTAGTACTCTTTTTATTCGACAAATGCAGCATGTTATGTATGTGGCTAAATTAGAAGCCACTAGATTTTACCAAGTGAAAATGCCAGGCAGTTTGAATTCATGAAAGATGCAGTATCATTGCTGTATTTGCATGAATCTGATGTTTCTTCTTCTAGCTGTTTCCCAGCCATTGCATAGAACATCCATAATGCATGCATATATGACTACATCATAAATTTGGAGCTGACTTGACTTGTTGCAACGTTTTTAGGACCCCAGTAACAAGAAGAACATAATTTGCGATGAGAAGTTGAAGAGTATATTTCCTGGTAGAGACCAGGTTGGATTTCTTGAGATTGCCGGGTTGATTAGTCCTCACTTCCTCAAATGAAGTTCAAGGCGATGAACTGCAGTCTTCGTGTATCATCTCCCCTTCCTGTTCAAATGAGGCTATCTTTTTTGTTGATGATTATAGCCAAAATCATGCCTGCTGCTGTCGGCAATTTCTGTTTTTAGTTCTAGTTAGTACCTGCTTACAGGACTAGCTTTGTTAAGGATTTTGCTTATGGATCCCCTAAATATATATATATTTTGCATCATAAAACTGTCTCTTGTTATTCATTTAGGTAGTTTTTATGTATAAGCCGAAGAACTTCCCTTAAATGATCAAGCGTCTCTTGCAACTCCTCTGGACCCGGGAGTTCCTCATAAAAGTTCTTGCACAGAACTCGCCAGAAATTGGTGTCTGCGTGCAAAAACTAGTATGAGCAGGAAAGAGAACTATAGATGTTGGAGGGTAGGTGGATGCTGTGACAAGAAAGAAAAGGAAAGAGCCCTCTGAACCTCACTTCTGGATCTCAGTATTTTCTTCGGAATCATTTTTACAGTCATTCCTGCAAATGGAAACACGCATTATTAGATCAATGAATTACATAACATCACATATATATATACATACACAAGATTAGAGAGAGACTTGAACTGAAACTTCTGTTTCTCGGTCCATGTGTGAATGCTTTCCTCTGAACTCGAGTCCCAAAAATCCCTTAGGTTTTAGATTGAAAATTCTGAGAAACAGAACATGAGTACCCGTGTTGAGATGTAGATTGAAAAATTCTTTATTAAACTTCAAAATTTTAAGATTATGACAAGGGTTTGTGTTTTATTTATAAATATATCAAAATAATATATTTTTTTTACCACACAGTCACCTGTAGAGTGTAGACAGTAAACGTTTGCTGACATGGCAAGCCTGCTGTTCGGCAGATATTATTGTCTTCTACCTAGCAAAAAACCTCCACTACATTGAGAGTAGTAATCGCCACATAGGATTGAATCCCCTCCTCCTCTCTCAAATATCCCCCCTTGAGTATCTCAACATGCTCCAGTCAAAAGATTGCACAAAAAAAATCTTGTCATCAAGTAGAAACACCACACAAACTCAACGAAAAAAACCATTTTATAATCATTAAAACTCACCCGAACCCCTCTCACTCTAAAAATGACAGAGAAAATAGCTCTGCCTCTTCTCCTCTCAAACCCGCCTCCAACAAAACCCTCACTCCCTATCCAAACTCACCTCCACCACCAACAGCTAAAACCAACAACGCCCCCTTCACCACCACCTCAGCATGGCACACCACTTATGCATGACTTCCTTTTTAAGCAAAGCTCCGATCATTCCAAACCCTTTACCTCACAAACCCAACCTGACCCATTTCCCATCCCAAGAGCCCGAACCCGAATTGGCAAGGCCCGTGACAGAAACCGTGGAAAACCCTGGACCCACCATCGTCTCTCCCTTCAAGGTCAGCGAGTTCTTGATTCCTTAAATGACCCATCTTTTGAAAGCAGTGAATTAGATAAAATCTTGAGTCTTTTACTTGATTATCATAAAGAAGAGTTGCGTTTAAGTAGCGGTGGCAAGGAGGGGTTAAGTAATGATGTTTTGGGTGTTATTAAGGGTTTAGGGTTTTATAAAAAACGTGACCTGGCTATGAGTGTGTTTGAGTGGTTTAAGGATAGGAATGATTGTGGATCTGTTTTGAGTAATTCAGCTGTGGCTGTGATTATTAGTATGCTTGGTAAAGAAGGAAAAGTTTCAGCGGCAGCGGCTTTGTTGAATGATTTGCATAAAGATGGGTTTGAACTTGATGTTTATGCCTATACATCTTTAATCACTGCTTGTGTTAGCAATGGAAGGTATAGAGAAGCTGTGACGGTGTTTAAGAAGATGGAGGAAGAAGGGTGCAAACCAACTTTGATTACTTATAATGTGATATTGAATGTGTATGGGAAAATGGGCATGCCTTGGAATAAAATTAAAGGCCTGTTTGAGGGAATGAAGAATGCTGGAGTTTTGCCAGATGAGTATACATATAATACGCTAATAACTTGTTGCAGACGAGGATCTTTGCATGAAGAAGCTGCTGCGGTTTTCAAGGATATGAAATCGATGGGGTTTGTGCCTGACAAGGTCACTTACAATGCGTTATTGGATGTTTATGGGAAGTCAAGGCGGACTAAGGAGGCGATGGAGGTATTAAGAGAAATGGAGGTTAATGGATGTTCACCAAGCATTGTGACTTATAATTCCTTGATATCTGCCTATGGAAGAGATGGTCTGTTGAAAGAAGCAATGGAGCTTAAAAACCAGATGGTTGAAGGTGGGATTAAGCTGGATGTTTTTACTTACACTACGCTTTTGTCAGGATTTGTCAGAGCTGGTAAGGATGAGTCTGCAATGAGGGTTTTTGCTGAAATGAGAGTAGCAGGTTGCAAACCTAATATTTGTACTTTCAATGCCTTGATTAAGATGCATGGTTACAGGGGAAAGTTTGCAGAAATGATGAAGGTTTTCGAGGACATAAAAAATTCCTGTTGCGTACCAGATATTGTTACTTGGAATACCCTTCTAGCAGTGTTTGGGCAGAATGGGATGGACTCGGAAGTGTCTGGAGTTTTCAAGGAGATGAAAAGAGCTGGCTTTGTACCTGAGAGGGACACTTACAACACCCTAATCAGTGCGTACAGCCGGTGTGGATCATTTGACCAAGCCATGGCTATATACAAGAGAATGCTGGAAGCTGGGATTACACCTGATCTTTCCACGTATAATGCTGTTTTGGCAGCATTAGCTCGAGGAGGGCTCTGGGAACAGTCAGAGAAAATACTCGCTGAAATGAAAGATGGTCGGTGCAAGCCTAATGAACTGACATACTGTTCTTTGCTTCATGCTTATGCCAATGGCAAGGAGATTGGGCGGATGCTTGCTCTTGCGGAGGAGATATGCTCTGGTGTAATTGAACCCCATGCCGTACTCTTGAAGACCCTTGTTTTAGTTAATAGTAAATGTGACCTACTGATAGAAGCTGAGGTTGCATTCCTGGAGTTGAAGAGAAAAGGTTTTTCACCTGACTTGAGTACTCTGAATGCCATGCTTTCTATATATGGCAGGAGGCAGATGTTTACCAAAACAAATGAGATCTTGAACTTCATGAATGAGAGTGGATTCACTCCTAGCTTGGCAACTTACAATAGTTTGATGTATATGCACAGCCGATCAGAGAATTTTGAGAGATCAGAAGAAGTTTTGAAAGAAATTCTAGCAAAGGGAATAAAACCAGATATAATTTCTTACAACACTGTAATTTTTGCATATTGTCGAAATGGGCGGATGAAAGAGGCTTCACGGATATTCTCAGAAATGAGGGAATCTGGGCTTGTTCCAGATGTAATCACTTATAATACTTTTGTTGCCAGTTATTCAGCTGATTCAATGTTTGAGGATGCTATTGATGTTGTGCGATACATGATCAAGCATGGCTGTAAACCAAACCAAAATACATATAACTCAGTTGTCGATGGATACTGTAAACATAATCATCGGGATGATGCAATCATGTTCATAAGCAGTCTTCACGAGCTCGATCCACATATTTCTCGGGAGGAAAAGGGCAGGTTATCAGAACGATTAACCAAGTGGTCATAGGCAATCCTCTTATTCTGTCTCATGTTTTGATTAGGCATGGAGATATGGTTGATATGGATGATCTTGTAAAAGCATCCCAATGTCTCTTGGAGATTGAAGATATGCAAGTGCTCATGAACACATCCATTTGGAGGGCTGAGCATGGATCTGGACAAGACATGAAAAGAAGGGGAAGTTGTAGTTACTGACTTCAAGGTATGTATACCTCTATCAAATATGAAACATTCTGTGTCATTAACATTTGGTGGTTATGAAAATTAAAATTTTCTCTGCAACTTCTCGTCATTGTTTAATAATTTGATGTTCTTAATATACAAGATGACATTTTTATTATATTTACTCAAACAAGAAAATAGTTTCTCTGAAAATATGAAATTGGGATGTCTGCCTTTGTTTTGTTCTTATGGGCCACGTTATACTATATGTATTGTTATGCTAGTTGAACTTAGTTCTGAATCCTTGTCAAAGCATTTTTTGGCCTAAACCTCCTTACCCTTTCCCTGAGTTGGAGTGTGTTATTTATTTGACAAAATTTTACTGTCATATGAAAGATGGCCTTTAATTTTCGTTGATAAGATGTGATTTTGCATGTAATGTTGTTAGGTTCTTGAGCATCGAACTATGTGGTAAAGAACGACGAGTGAACAGTTCGGGCAGGAGAGTTGCTAATTGACCATTTGTTAGCTGATGATACGTGATTTCGGAAAGTTCTGGCTTCTGGGATATATACGGAAAGTAGCTAGATGTGTGTACAGTGTGTATTTAGTAGGTGTAACAAAAAGTATAGCTATATATAAATGCTTAATTAATGAAAAGCTATGCCTACAACTCTCGATGATGTGGCGTTTAAATTCCATTTTGTTAGTTTTGTGAAGCACAGTTCTAACCTAATTCAGAAACATGAATGCCAACAGGTGTGTTTCAGTGTCCCTCCGTAGTTTGTGCTGTTCAATCCTCAAGAATGATCATGGAAACCTTGTTAACGACGAAAAACTTGTTCACCAACCTCAAACTCCCAGTGGAACTCGTTCAACTGTGACCATCTTGGAAATTATGTGACGTCTTAGCAATGAGAAGTGCTCACTGTCATCCTTACGGGAGCAAAATCTTGTAGGATCCATTTCCACTCAAACAACTTGCTTAATGACTGGCATAAACAATTGCCAGTGCCAAAAACAGAGTGGTTGCCAAAACCATATTTCCTATCGTACTGTGTATTTCTCTGCATAAAGCAATAAAATATTAGGATTTCAACTGTGCCGGGTTTTTTTAACCTATAGATATTGTACTAGTTAAATTGACCGCAACGTTGCGGGTAAGAAAGAATTGAAATAATTAATAGATTTTGCTAATTTAAAAATAAAAAATAAAAATAAAATATTTATATATGCAAATTTTGCATTGTAAAGTTTGATATAATAACATACATCAACATCGAAGGCTTAATATCTAAAAATATTATTATTATTATTATTGCTAAAATAATAAAAATTATTAAATAACTCCGAGGAAAATATTATCAAAATAGGAACAAAGAAAAAAAATTAAAAGTATTATTATTATTATTTCGTGATTCATGAGAAAATAAATTCAGTAATAGAATATAGAAAAGCCCAATTTTTTTAACAAGAGTAAATAAAAAATTAAAAAATGTTAAAAAAATATTAGCTACAAAAATCATTTGACATGAAAATTATAATAATAAACTAATAAAAAAACCAAAAGAAAGAACAAAGGGAAAAAAATATCAATTTTCAAATAATTATAAACACAAATTAAAATTTAATAAATTTTTTTTTAAAAAAAACTACTATCTCAACAAAAGAGGAAATAATAAAAATTAAAAAAAAATTATGAGCATATATATATATAAACATAAATAAAAATATGGACTATTTAAGAAATATAAATAAAATAGAAAATCAAAATTATAAGGGTCGAAATGAAAACCAAATATATTATCAATTTCAATCAAAGGACAAAATTGAAAAAAATCAAATCTCCTATAATGAAAATATTAAAGGATTTAAAAACAATCCGAAAATTAAAATAATAAGGACTGAAATGAAAATGTAATATACAATCAATTTAATTGAAACAAATCACAACTTACATAACAGATATAAGGACCACACAACACAATTAAAAGAGCATGGACTGCAATGAAAAAACCATAAAATCTGGGGGCTGCTACGTAGTTTAGGGTGAAGGAGAGAGAAAAGAGAGAAAAAGTTCAATCGTCCACCGTCTCGTCTTCGACCACCTTTTGATTGCACGCACCATACCATGAGGAAGATGACACGACGTCACATCCACTGAGATGTTGTATGGACATTTTCCTTTACCGTACAATGCCGCATGCATCACTTGAAGAGAGCGCGATGCCAAACACTGTCGGTCGCGTTTGTCACACGCGCCCCCTAGTAATCGAAGAGAAATAATAATAAAAATATGATCAATTACCGTAACATCTCTACAACCAACTCTCCAGTTTTATCTTATAAGGGGGCATATCCGTATCTAGTCATTTTAAAAAAAAATGTGAAATTTCTGAGGCACCTCTCCCGGTCAGAGCTAATTGTTGTCTTTTTCAAGGGATAAAATAATTATTTTATTGTGCAAAAAATATAAAAAAAATTAATAAACCGGTGACCTGAATCAAATTGAAAATGTGCAATTGCCATGACATCCCTCTTGACAGGGCCTGTGTTTTTGTCTTTTTCAAGACTCAGAATGATTATTTTACTGTGCAAAAATATATAAAAAAATCGGTAAATTGGCAAATTGAACGAACCAAACCGACCCGAAAACAAAGCAATACTATTATAATCTATAATGATTTATCTCACAAGTTACAGTAACTAAACCATGATTTCTTTTTAATATATAGTAAAATTTTCCATAACACTAGATAAAAGTAACCAGCCCATAGAAAGAGACCTTGACTTGCTTGGTGACATGGATAAGCAATAGAGTAGACGAGCTGATTAGCCCGCTTCGCTGGGCATTTTTATCTATGTAGAAAATTAATTGATTTTATAAATGCTGTATTTTGTTATTTTAATATTTAATTAGTATAATTGTAATTGAGAAAATCTGTTACAAATGGTTTTTTTCAACCAAAATGTGATTGAATATTGTTATTGCTAAAAAACTTTTGATAAAATTTGTTAGAACATTTGCTAAGAAGGTGAAATGATTTATAAGAAATTTGTTGTCATGGATACTCTGGTTAAAAAAACCAAAACAACAAAAAAAACCCCGGTTAAAAAAGAACAATTGAGTTGGACAGTAAAAAATCAAAAATACATGTGAAAAAAAGGTCACCGTTTTTTAAAAGAAAAAAACAAAGGGTCTCAAATATAAATTTAAATTCAAAGCCAAAATTTTTTTTTATAAGATTTATTTATCATATTATTATATTAAATATCTTTAAGAATGCCGATATTAATTTTTTTTTCAAGAAATCGTAGGTCATTTTTTTTCTCTCTTTATATATTTTTAGGCGATAATATTAAATAAATATTAAACACATATACTTAGTCTCACATATTATATAGCGTGATTGAAATGGGAAGTGATTTTTATATTTTTTAATTGTAGATAACCTAGGTAAATTTGTAAAAAAAAAACAATATGAGTTGCCTTTTTTCCCCAGTAATATTAGATCTGACACATTATTAATAAAAACATTGCAATATTTTTTAAAAAAAGAATATATATTTTTTGTGTGCTATAATTACTTATTTGTTGTCTAAAAAGAACAGTGTAGTCGAAACGGAAAGTGCCTCATATATTTTTTAATTGTAGATAATGTAGGCAAATTTGTTTACCTTTTGTTTTTTTGAGTTGTATTTTTTCTCGGGTAATATTAGATCTTAAATATTAAAAATCCAATTTTGTTTTTTTTTAAGAAATACACTTGAACAAAAGAGCACAAAATTAAAATTCAAAGCCAATTTTTTTTTTTATTTTATAAGATTTATTCTTCATATTATTATAATAAATGTATTTAAGAATGCTGATATTAATTTTTTTCATGAAAAAAATCTGAGGTCATTTTTTTTTATCTCTTTATATATTTTTAGGCGATAATATGCAATAAATATTAAAACATATAAGAATGACTTGTTTGCCGTTTAAAAGGAACAGTGTAATCGAGACAAAAATGACTTGTATTGTTTTTTAATTGTAGATAACCTAGGTAAATTTGTCTATTTTTTGTTCTTGAGTTGTCTTTTATCCCCAGTAATATTAGATACAAAATGACTATTGCTATTATTGCAAAAACAATTAAAATTATAAAATTTTAACGAAAGAAAAAACACTCTAAAACATTAACAAAAGCGTAAGCAAGAAAAAAAAACATATTATTATTATTATTATTATTATTATTATTATTATTATTATTATTATTATTATTATTATTAATGAAAGTGGCAGAAATAAATCAAATGCAAGAAAAAAAATATTATTATTATTATTATTATTATTATTATTATTATTATTATTATTATTATTATTATTATTATTATTATTATTCTAATTAATGAAAGTGGCAGAAATAAATCAAAGGGAAAAGAATCGAGGGAAAATAAAATTATTAGGAAAAAACGTAGCAATTATTTGATAAGTATTAAAAATTTAAACAGGGATTTAAATTATAAATCAAAAAGTTGAAGGGCTGAAATGAAAATCACATTTATTATCAATTTCAATCCAAGGACAAAATTGCAAAAAACTCAAACCTGTGTACCGAATTTATTGACCAATTTGGACCCAATTCGAAAATCAAGAGTTGAAGGACCGAAGTGCAAGGTGACATTTAATTCATTTCAACCGGAAGGACCAAATCGAACCCAATTCAAAACTAATGTACCAGAAGTGACAGGTGCAGGCAAACAAATTGCAAGTTGAGGGGACCGGCGCTAAAAGGCAAAACACGAGGGGAGCTCCCCCGCGACTTTTACGCGTGCGGGAGAGAGAAACGTTGCAGCCGTCTTCAACCGGCCGACGAGACATCCACGCACATCGGATGCGGAAACGCGCCGACGCGGGAGGAAGACGACCCCGAGGTGCACCCAGTACGACGGCGGTTGCTCATCTCCGGTCACCATATGACGGCACACGCGCCGCCTCCACAGGGTGTGCGTCATAAAACCTGCTGGCGCGTGGAGCCGACGTACTGACAGCAGCGGAGATAAATAATAAAAAATATGGTCAATTACTGACTTACCCCTGTACCGAAAACACCGTTTTTTTGTCTTATTAAGGGCTATAACCGTATTTAGCCAATTTCAAAAATTAATAAAATAAGCGGAAAACCGGTTGGGCAGACCGGACTGGACCGGTTCGCTCGGTGCAATTACAACGCAGCCCCCCGGTCTGGCGGCGTGTTTTGTCATTTTCGGGGGGCTGTTTCGTGAATCCACTGTTCCCAGCCGAAAAAAAAGAAGAGGTGGACGAACAGCCGCGACGCACGGCGAGAAATGGCCAGTCCACAGTGCCATTGTGTCTGAAGCTACAGTGCGCCAACCCCGAGCTGTTTTAGCTATTGTTATAATTGGTATCCTCGGCTATGTCACGACCAAGTCAAATAGTAGGCATTTTTAAAAGCAAGAAAAATCCTGGCCTTGTCACGACCAAGTCAAATACCTATCGGTATATTTTAAAAAAATAAAAAAATAATGATAACGTGATAATCCAACATAAATCAAATAAAAAGATTTTAAAATTTAGTTTTCTAGATATAAATGTTTAAAAGGTAAAATTAAAAATAATAATTAAAAACAGTAAAAAAAAACCCGATTCGAGTCTACCTCAATGATTTTGTTAAATCTTTGACTTAGTTATGAAATTAAATAAAAAATTGAAGCTTAATTCTCAAATCAACTCAATGTTTAAAGAGTAAAACTAGAAAAAAAACATATTGTTTTTTAAAAAACAACAATGAAGAAAAGAGACACTACATAAGATTGAGATTATCTCATGGAAAGAAATGTGAAAAAAATTACAATTTTAAATTCTCAACCAATAAGATGTTGAAATAAATAACAAAAAAAACGAGACCTAATTTTAAAAAAATGAAACCAAATGACAATAGATGAAATTAAAAAAAAAAGTCAATTAAAAAAATAATCTAAATAAAAGATAGTAATTAGAAGAATAAACATAAAATTCGATATAAAAGCTAAATCAAATAAAATAAAAGGGAAGAATTTTTAAAAATCAAATCAATGAAAAAAAATCAAATCCAAAAATAAAGATAAAGATAAAAACAAAAAATAAAAACAAAAACAAATGCTGATGAGATTTGAAACAAAATGTTAGATTGTATGATAATTACATTGTTTTTATGAAAATCATACAAAATGATATGACAATTTAACATGATTTTCTTACATCCATAGCATTTTTAGTTGCGGTCCTCGCCAACTTCTACTAAGTTAAGTAACTATTTGAGAATGTAATTGAGATTAATTTTAGAAATATTTTATATTTAAAAATACATCAAAATGTTATTTTTTTTTATTTTTAAAAAGTTATTCTTGACATCAATATTTAAAAATGATCTAAAAACTATTATAAAAAATAATTTAAAATAAAAATAAATTATTATTTTTTTCAAAAATACTTTTAAAACACGATGTGAAATAGTATTATGCTTTGCTTAGCCAGTGTTTACTAAATCAAGTATATGTTTGGCGCGGCCAGCTTCAACCAAGTGTGTATGATGATTTATTTGTAACAAAGGTTTCAAGATTAATCAAACACTTATACAGTTGAAATAGAACACAGTTCTAACCGCATCTCCCACGACCGTACCCTAAATAGACAGGAAATAGATAGCATGCAGGGATACTAGGAAACAAGAATCTGCTAATCACGCATGCCATTGCTTTTGCGCCCTGTTTATCAGTGCAAGTTCATACATAAAACTGTTAAATTCCCTCGAACAGACTTCGTAATGGGACAACGATCGATCAATCAACCAAGACTTGTAATTTCTGAAATTTGGAAAACAAAGAGGCACAAAATCGGTGCTACAATCTCCGAGAAATTATCCAATCCGTAATACAACGAAAGAAAGTATAGTTAGATCTTCACTTGCAAAAGTATATACCAAACCCCCTATCCATTGATAAGTTTATCCACGTAAATGTATTTTCTACTTCGAGTTTCCTTATGTGCATCATCCATATGCATTTTATACCCATCTCAATACACCTAGAAGAAATCAAAACGTCAGCGTTGACCCTTCAAAGGTTTTTTCTTTTTCTTTTTCTTTGTTCAAGAAATTGATTGAAGCAAGTCCACCTCTGCTTGATCTGCATCGCGGGAAAAAATGTCGACTGGAGCTCTGGTGCAGCCAATGGCACTGTTCTTTAATCTACCATTGGAAGAACCTTTTTGGTGATCAAGATAAATTACAATCACAGTGATGTCATCATGAAAATGCCTTCGTATTCCCTTTTCAATTTTCTTAATGTCATTATATCTCATTTCTCTTTTCTTTGCAGCCTCCTGAATAGCAGCTCTAACCAATCTCTTAGCAATCCCCTGCACGTATCCAAACAGCCCAAAGGATCGTCAAGCAAACAACAAAATCTGGACTGGCATAAATAACTCCATACAATTGAACATTGGTGACATCTAGATTGTTCGTCAAAGCATTTGCTTAAAATCTCAAAAGTCTAGAATATCCTATTTCCATAAGTATGCCCATGCTCAACAAAAATATGGAACGTATAGAAGCTAGGGGTAGATTTAACTGAACTACCGCATTTTCATGGGCTCAACCAGGCTTGTGGTGTGAAAAAGGAATTCATTTATTTCATTCCCAATGATCCCATTATAGCTGAACTTGCCTAACCTAAGGGTATAAATTAGGACTGAGATTGGAGCTATCAATGAGAGTTGCAACAAAAAGTAAGCAAAACATGCAAGTCAAAGACAGCACTCACAGCTCTAGGGTTCTTGAAAACAATCTCTACAGCTGCTTCGTCGGTTAATTGTTCCCAAAGACCATCTGAAGCAAATATCAGGAACAAGTCTTCTGACCTCAACTTTCTACGAGCAATGGAAGGTTCTGCTGTCATGACTGGCCGTTTCAAAGGAATAGGGTTACCAAACTGCTGATAAATTGGGTCCCTGTTAAACTCTGGTTTCTTCAGATACACATCACCAATGGATCTGGATACCTGAAAAGGAAAAAAAGAATCAGGAAAGGTTTACTACACCCTCATCTACCACATGCATTTAGTTAGTGACCAGGTCCAAAACTTCAGGGAGTCAAGTAATAACAGAAGACAATATTTCCGTTCATTAATCAGGAGATCACAGGATGATGTTTCTAGTGTCTAGATAAGTTAAATGCAAACAAGAAAAAGGAAAAGGAAACAAAAAAGAGAGGATCAAGACTCCCTGTAATTACATAAGCATTCTTGTTAAAAGCCCTCAGGGGTTTCATGTCCATCTCATGCATGGAAGACCAGGAGACAGAGCATAAGATTCCTGGAAGAGCATGAACCTAACCCTCAGACCACTTTAACTATAGTGTTGCCACCATAGACAGATGCCTATCATAAAGCAAAAAAGCAAAAGCAAAAGATAATGATAAGATAAGATAAGCAAACATAAAATTGGATGCCTTTAGAATTGATCCATCCCCAGGCCAATTACTTTATGTTAAACATGTTAAGAATATATAATATATAGGTTAGGTTGTTTATTCATTAAGGTAGAGAAGTCTCTTTGCTTTAGCCTATATATAGTCCTTTTGTATTTAGGTTAAGTTAAGCATGAGCATGTATTCTGAAATTATTTATTTTTATGAAACCCTAGCTTCCTTCTCTTACATTTCTCTTTATGTATTTTGAATTGTTTAACAAAACAAACACTGCATGTGGTGTTTTTAAGATGAAGGGTTTCCGAGTAACTCAAAACAAACCTGGCAAGACATTCAAAGAAATGATAGGAAGAGTCATATTCGCCCCTAAATCAATGAATGTATTATTCCCCAACACAAACAACGCTCAATAAGTTGATTTCTCAAAACTAACAAGCAAAAACAGGAAGAAGAAAATAAGCCTAGCAACAAGAAGCCACTGTACCTGTATTATGCCCTTAATTCTCCAAACTCCACGAGTATAGACTACAATATGTGAATCATCAGGATGAAGTGCCTCAACCTCCTTTCTCACCTCTTCATCAGCAACATTGTGATCAGTCGATAACCTTTCTGCCACTACTGTTTTTTTCTTATCCTCATCGACTCTTCGGCCAAGAACTGCCCTAGAGTCCCCGAGATTTGCAACATATAACACATCATTTGAAATTGCACCAACCAAACAACATGACCCTACCGAAGCAATCTGCGGCTTCAAAGGTAATGATCGCTTCACTAAATGGCAAAATTCCTCTTCAGTTGCATTAAAAGCCTTCTTTATGACATCAGCTGATAATTCCCCATGCTCTTTAGCAAATTCTGCAATCAAAGATCAGATCTTAGACAGAAAATGATACAGAGACAGAAGTCTGTTGTCTACAGGCTATTTCAGTCCACACCTTCGGCTGTCAAAATTGTTATTTTAATCACATATTCTCTAGTTTCAATTTCAATCAGGGGAAAATGAGTATAAGGAAGCTCCAATTCAATAAAACCAGATATTTGTAGCATGCTCAGTGGGATGCAAGTTTTAAACTCCAGTTTTTTACATCTTATCATCCTAACTCTAACACCGTTAATCCCACAAAAGCAAACCTAAACCTCCCACGTCAAATTTCATTCTGTTGAATAGAAAACACATCAATACATCGTACCAAACTCTCTTTATTTTTTTTATGCGAGGAAACTTCATCCCCATGTAAATCGAACTCGAGACTTGAGTTCAAATCACAAGCGCTATCCCATCAAGCAACGCCCGGGGACCATCTTACCGAACTCGCACACACAAGGAGCGAAAAGAACGAAATAAAGAACAAGCTAATTCATGATTCATTAAATAAAAACTCTATTTTCTTTTCTATGGAATATGGACCTCAGCCTTGAGCCCTTAATCACTAGACTAAAAGTTAAAGAATGCAAAAAAACACAAACAAATTCAGGGTTTAAGAGAATCACCATGATCATTAAAATAAGAAAACAACATAACAGAACATCCTAATATATATATATATATATATATATATATATATATATATATATATATATATGAGAGAGAGAGAGAGAGAGAGAGAGAAGGGAAATTAAACAGGTAAACGGAGAGAGGGAGAGAATTCTCACTATGAATGAAATGAAACAAATGTTTATTAACAAATCGGGAAGCTTCAGGACCACCATGACCATCATAAACACCAATATAAGTAGCGGACGGAGACGTAAAAACCTGACTTTGATCTTCTAGATTAGAATTGGCTTGAACAACCGCTATTGAATAATCACCAGAAGCATGTTGTTTCAAATCCGCATGCCACATCAATCCATCACCACCAGCACCTGCTATCCGACCAAAACACCTCTCCAATGGTCTGTAACACGATCTCAACATCATCTGCTTTAGCAACTTTGAATGTTCCTGGTTTCTTTGGTTCTAGAGCTTTGGAGCGACGTCTCTTTAACTTTTCCCTTATCGGGTCTCTTTTTCCTATGTGAATAAATATTGGGAGGAGGGTTCGTTTTTTTCCCTTCTATGAAGAAAAATCATGACAGTGAGAGATCCCGCGTTGAGGAGGAGGAGGAGAGTGAATGCGAGAAATTAATCTTTTTGGGTTTTTGCTTTCGGTGTACACTCCGCGTTAACTCTCTCTCTCTCTCTACTTAAGCAACTTCCGGTTCCTTTCCATTTTCTGAATTTTCCTTTAAAAATATTTTTTATTTAAAAATTTGAAAAAAAAATATTTTTTTAGTTTTTTAAAAAGTATTTTTGATATTAATATTTTAAAATGATATATAAAAATATAAAAATATAATTTTTTTTTGAAATACAGTGCAAATACCCTATTTGTTTTAATCTTTCTTGAATTATTATTATTATTATTATTATTATTATTATTATTATTATTTCTTTGATGGTTAATTTATTTGTTTTAATCTTTCTTGATTTTTTTTTTGGAGTCAACAAGTCATGCTTGTTTAATTTATTGCTTAGTTGCGATAGTAAATTAGATAGGGTTACTTCATTGACTTTTGAAATTTTAGACCAAGACCAGGATATTATTATAAAAAATACCTAGATTTTGGACCAACGTATTTTAGGTTTAGACATTACCAAGAAATGTTGGAAACTAGGGTTAGCATCAAATTTCTTGGAACGATCTTCTTTTTTTGTATCCGTCTTCTAGCTAAACATGACTTGTGAATACAAAAATGTCATGGTTATTTCTTGTATATATTTTTCCGGTTACATAAATTATATAAACAAGAAAATAAAATAAAATTGTGAGCTATTGTATCATTATATGTTGGATAAATATACTACATATTGTTTTTTTTTTGGATTTAAGAAACTTCATCCTCTTTAAATATTTTTTATAGATCTGAGTTAAACAAGTAAAACTTTGTTTGTCCTAAATTCTTGTGTGGTGATTATGTCCTGACTCCAACTCGAGATATACAAGATAGATTTCAAGTTTTTTACCAAAATATACGAACTACCGTATCATGATATTCTATAACTATTACTTTACTGACTTATATTCTTGAAATTATTTTTATTTTCAATATTCTACACTAACGTATTGTCTGACTTTAATTACACGCAGGACATTCTTGTTTACAAACGGTCAATTATACCTCTGAAATTCTTCCAGGTTGCCAGTGACCATGTGATCGATGCTGCAAATGCAAGCAACGAGCGATGGTCTCTTCATTTTTCACTGATAAAATTAGATCAAATTACAGAACTATATAACACAGACAAACCTCATTGGAGAATGGCCATTGTTGTGCGGGAAGAAAAGGAAGGGGGATAAGATGTAGATGAAAACCGGCTGAATCGGTTGGACGTTGGATATGAATAATCCGGTAGGCAGCCAGTGGATTTTGATCCTGGACACGACTTTCCTGCTCACGGTTTCCCTGCACGTAGTTTTTCATCCTCGCTCAATTTTCACATAGTTTTCATCTCGATTTTCCATGAAATTAAAGTGTATGGCCAGAGATGATGCAGATGATTGCAGAGCAGGGAAACCATTAAACCATGGTAGGAGATGAGAGAATGATGGAAAACTCAGTACTTGAACTTGAAAATGAAAAATCTTGAGCTAATACTACATCCTGTTCAATTTATCAGCTCATCAGCCCATCACGGTTAGATTCTTCAGTTCATCCCTGCTAATTGCAGAGCTTAAAATCTTTTCCATCTCCGGGGCCAAGCTCTTCTCTGTCAAATTCTACTCTTGGCGTGTGAATGTAATCTCCCGTCAAGAACATTGATCTTGCAGAGCTTAGGATAATCACTGGATGTGAAAATCTTCAACTTCTCCTTCTTTGAGAGCAATTCTGCAAGTCCCTGCCGGTAGCGCTCTTCAATTTCAGAATACTTGTTCGTCGGAAAGAATACCTGGGTGAGGGAGCTGTATTCCACCATCATCTGTCCATGCCTTTCCCTTTAATCTCTGTTTCAAGCTTTGATTTTTTCACGCAAATTTTTTTCAATTGCTTCCTTAATTTTATCAGAATTTATAAATATTGACTTGGGAAAGGACGAGAAGAAAGAACGGTTGATTCTTCGGACCAATATGTGTTCTGTGCTGTCAAGCTAATAAGAATCAACATCTCCCCGCTGCATTTTCTTCTACCAGAAAATCAAATCAAATTCCAGATTCTGCAGATGAATCCATGACCATGAAACATAAAATGATTCAATCTTGTCACTAAAATTCAAAACTACACGAGACAAAAACTAGCTTGCTTGGAAAAATGTTGATCTATCCATTTGATCTAACAGCCAAATCATGATCTGAGAAGGCCCCGATTCTGGAGAATAAGCAAGGAATTGCCATTTATTTCGAGAATGCAAGCTCAAGACTCTTAATCATCCAACTAAACAAGCGATGGGAAGAACAAATAATCACAAAGCATCTGATGTCATGTTCTATTAACTGTCATTTGACTTGATCAATTTAAATGATTGTTAAAAAAAAAAAAAGAGAACGAAAATGAAAGAAAAGGGAGAGAAAGAAATGGAAAAAAGGGCTGAATTAAAAAAAATAAAGAAGTTTAACTATCCGTATAAAAAATGAACCTTCATAAGCTGTCCATAAGTTTTCCCAAGTCTTCAAATGCAGGGGGTGCCAGTAAAATCTTGGCCAAATAAATTCATCGGCATTATAAGCTTCCATAAAAGAATGCTAGAAAGAAGAAAGAGAAGAAGAAGCGAGCATCTTTATCGTCCAGACTATAATACGTAATGCTGTGTCCTCAATTAGGTACTAGTAAAAAAGCCAAAACATCAATCATGTTTAATTCGTTTCCATTCAACTCCGATGCATCTTATTAACCAGTAATTATTCAAATCACTTCACAAAATTATCGCAGTTGAATTCGAATTCATGAAAATGAAAGACTGGTCCCAGATGAGTGATGATGACTTAGTCACATTTTGCAACCTTTTTCTCCCTTGATATAAATCCATAAACAAACAGTATTGGAAAAAAGAGAAAAGGTGAGAGCGTATTGAAAATTTGAGATCAAGGAATATTACTCAGCACCTGGCATAAACAACACTCTAACAGAAAATAGTGGATCAAAACTGGGGGGCCTAAGCTAAAACAATTTCGTGTTTCACCTCAAAACCAAGGACGACAAGCACCTGAATCCAAAACAAAACAACAATTATGGGATTCCATCAAGATATAAACTTTACAAGTCTATGATATAAGAAAAAGCGGCAGGCAAAGAAACAGAAAACCTTCTCAGAGGACTTCGTTTTTTGTTAATCATCACTTACAACTATATCTCTTCTGCAATACGGGCAGTCCCCACAAGTTCGGACCCAAGGATCCAAGCAAGCAGAGTGGAATCTATGGTCACAGGGCAAGCGAATAAGCTCATCACCTTCAGCAAAACTCTCGAGACATATACTACAATCCCACGACAGCTGGGCTGAACCCCCTTCAATACCCTTCCCTAAACAGCTAAATACCTCTGATTGCAAACAGTGAAGGACATCTTGAGTTAGACCAGGCGGTTTCTTCTTGTGTGATTCCTGCAAAGTGTGAGGTCTTTCGGCTTGAAAGGTCGAGTCATTGAAAGGAGAAACTCCAGCAAACAACCCTGTAGAAATGTCAGTTCCCCAGTCCCCTGCATCTATAACCCTCAATTCATCACCAAGCGTATACTCCCTGTTATAGATGCCAAAGGAAGCTAGACCACTTTGCCTGAATGAAACCAAAATAAACTGGTCAGTTCCTCGAGTTATATCCATGACCTGGCGCTCTGAGATAACAAAACACGCTTGCATTAGCAAAGAAAATCATGCCATTACGTTTCTCCCAAATATGACCCAGATCCACGTTGTATGTGTCGTATGACATAATTAGACAGGTGTCTCCGAGTTACAACAAGAGATGCAGTAGTGGTAGTAGTGGATGGCATAAGAAATGGGACCAAAAGCAGCAGTCACATACATGATGGAATGGCATCAACATGTAACAAACGCCAAATATGCAGCTCTGTGCATTGTAAAGTGAATGCAGCAGGTAAATTGGATCACCTGTTTCCAGAGAGTGAAACTCCTCTTAACCTTTCAAGAAGCCTTGCCCTTGCTAGTAGCACAGCTCCAGGAAGTCTCTCGTTTCCAGTCACTCTTGGCTGGCTTGGGCTGCTTAAAGTTTCAGTGGTGAGATTGTTGCTTGGTACAGACTGGCCAGTACCTTGATCCAGTCGAGCTGAGGCACGTTCCTATGCAAGTCAGATAAATATACAGCAATAAGCTAAAGAGAATGTATCCTGGCATTGCCACACTGATTACAACAATGAAAATGCCCACCAGTTGGCAAACAAGAGAAGCAAAACAAAAGTCTTATTGAGAAAACCTGACAGTACAAAACAAACAAACAACAAGAAATATTAATGGGAGAGTACCAACTGCATGTAAAAGCACGCATAAGCTAGCCAAATGACCACGATTTAGAGGAGCAACACCATACAAATGACACGCCTTTATCAGTTAACAGCTTAAATCACCAGGCCACGCAGATTATGAACTTAAGCATAAAACACGCTGAAAATCCCATGAAATTACCAATCTCCAAAACCCAAATCACATTCCAGAATTGCAGCTTTTTATGTTGGAGAATTTACTGGTGCTAGAGAAATATCAGAATTACAAATTACCAATCAAGTAATTAAATAATTTAAGCTTCCGTTTCTTGAACTCTAAAATTCAAAAAAAAAAAAACACTCAGTTGCTTACAGATGGAGATGATAGCCGGGGGAATGGGGTCCGCACGTGGGGGTATCTGCGGAAAGGATCACAGCCGTCCAAATCATGACGATTGTTATGATTATGGCGATGGCGGCGGTTGTTATTCTGGTTAAAATTACGGTCAGAAAGAGAGGGCTCGAGCCCTAGATCGGTATTGGCCCTGCTCACACGGGACCTTCTTTGATAAAATAACTCCGATGCGCTCGTCATGCACCAAGAAGCTCACGATCAGGTATCTGTATTTATTTTTGCCACTAAATAAAGACTGGAGATAAAAAGAAAAAAAAATAGAGGTGAGGTTTCAAACTTGAAACTCAGAGAGGGGCCTCTGCTTGATGCTGAACAAGTGATAAAACGACGATGGAATTTTATCATAAGAAATGATTTTTTGGGAATAGAGTGTTTGGGATTGGGTTAGAAACAGTCCCTTGAGTTTGGTATATATTTCAGTTCAGGTCCCAAACTGTAATCTTTTTCGTTTTAGCATCTAGCTGTGTAGGCTTCAGTACAAATGTCAACAGTTTTGGTTTTATACAATTCTAATTTCTAAAGTAATAGTAATGCAAGCACATCGGATCGGATAGCACTTATTACAAAGTTTAAGGACCGGATTAAAAATGCATCATAGTCAGGTTTTTATAACAGAAAAAAAAAAAAAGCAGTGATAAAGATGTGAAATGAAAATGTCTGTCAAGAACAGATTGATAAAAAAAAAAAACATTTTCCCGTGATGAACGGCGAGTCTAACTTTTGACTCCCTGACTTGTGGTTTCTTTGTGGAATACTTGTAAGCCTTAATATGTCCCCCTAATTGTACCAAGTTTATCTTTTAACCCCCTCAAACTTATTTTTTTCATCAACCACCATCTTATGTTTCAGCTCAGTCTACAATGTTTGGAAATGAGGTTGAGTTATTTTTTTAATGTTTTAATATTGTTTTGACGTGTTGGTGTTAAAAGAAATTAAAAAAATATATTATTTTAATATATTTTTAAGCAAAAACCATTTGAAAAAACAATTATCTGAATTTCAACAATCATAATTGCTGAGTTTTCCAATAGATTTACAAATCTAAGAATGCATGTGAGACATTGCCAATCTCCCAACGATAATTCACAAGAGGGACGAACTTGTTAAATTAAGAAAAGATTGAGAGAAACTAATAAGATTCAAGGTGATGGTGACTGATCTGCAGTTATTAAGTTCTTCAGGGACTGATCTATAGTTGCACACTTTCCCTCAAAACATCTGCTTTCATTTCAATTTATCTGATGGAGGAGCCATGGAGGCACTAGAAATGAGGTATTTGAGACAGGGGCTGCCTTGCCTCTGAGGAATATAACGGTCCTCGTACACTTTCATAGGCTAAATTAGGTCGTATTCGCATACCAACCATGAAGTTTGCCGTACCAACACGTCAATTTTAATAAGTAGATGCTGGTAGGTTGCCTGGTTGGAAAAACAATATAATTTACTTATGTAATTAACTCTTTTTTAAAATATTTTTTTAATTTTTAAACTTGTTTTTGACTTAACTTCAAAATGATATGTAAATATAAAAAGTAATTTAAAATAAAAAATATACATTTTAAAAAAAACTTGTAAATCAAGTTTTGGAGTTTTATTTAGTAATTAAAGCTTTGGCGTTGAAATGTGTTTTTAACATTGTATTAGAATTTTATTTTATGCCACAAAACTCTATCTTTCAGAAAGTATATTTTATAAATCTATATAAACGAGTAAAATTCAGGTTGTTTCAGGTTTTTACAAGAGATACATGTCTTGACTCGAATTCGAAATCTATTGTGCAGATTACAAGCTTTCTGTTAGTGATTTATATTAGAACCTTGTTTACCAAGTTATTACAAGTTTAAATCTAATTATTTTATTTTATTTGATAAAAATTAAATACGAAATGATATGATTCATGTAATTTTAAATGTTTTAAAAAAAAATCTTCAAAAAAATAATATAAATTATATCCTCAATTTCTAGTTTAAAAATCAAAGATTTTAGATTAAAACATTGTCTCAAACTTTGAATTAAGCATAACTAATTGTAATTCATTTAGCACGATCGATGTTATTGATTAAGGATTTATTTTCCTGGGCCACAGCATGCAGCATTCATTTTCTTTCCAGGTTAATCATCATCACAGCAAGCAAGAACTTGATCGAGGCCTTCTTGACTAGCTGGATACAGATTGGTGGCCAAGCAATGAACTGGTTTCTCAACACCATCAACATTCCTCAGCCAGTAGGTCTGCCTGAACGAGGCTGCATTCTCCGGTACATCATCCATCACCCACTCATGGCCTTTCGGAACATAAATTCCTGTTCGAGGATGAGGCAACCAATCCTCCATCTTGCGACATTTGATCGGGTTCTCTGACTTTTCTGGCTGGTGCTCTGCCGTGGAGCTGCTGAAATGGCACCGGAGCTGCCTCGACGTTTCCCTGCACGAGCTGTCATAACTCAAACTCAGCACGTAGTATATCAGAGCAGAAGAAGAAAAACACAAAACAAGTCCACTCGCGAACACGAGTGGATGCCGAAGCAAATGAAATTAGATGCAAATCAAAAGTGATTACCTAAGCAGTAGCATCTTTGTTTTTGAAATCACAGCTCTAGCCATATGACAGATGACAAGAGAACAGAAGCTTATTATAAGCAGCAGCTATGGAGGTCTGAGGCCCTTTATATAAGAGTAATCATGTTATGAAAAATCGAAAACGACGGAGTCGAAGCATGGAAACACAAGTACCTCCCTCCAATCTTAGTGATGTTGCGTCAATATCCATGGAGGAATAAGTTCTCTCGTACATCTGGTAGTGAAGATCGGTTGCAGATAAGAGCACACATTCAAAAAGCAAAAGTGCATGGGAACCAGAAACGTTTTTTCCATATGAGAAAAACGATACAGATCTGTGGTTCTAAACTCATCACCGTCAATGAATTGCTTAAAGAAACGGGTTTCGAATGGGTGGGAGTACTGTGATATAACTGTTGATTTCAATATCTTATTTTACCACCTTGGAATATATGGTTTCTTTTTTCTTTTTTGAAGAGTGGTGATTAGTGAGTTGTGGTTTGTACCTGGTTTTTATAATTTGAAGTATACAGGTGTCGTGTAGTCATGGGCCAGAAACAGAAAGCATGAAAGAGCTGTATGTATCTGTTTGCCATTACATTTCAAAAAAATAAAATTGAAAACAAATTATTTTATTTTTTATTATAAATTAATTTTTTATATATTTTTATATTATTTCATGTAGTGATTTTAAAAATAATTTTTAATAAATAAAAAATATTATTTTCATATATTTTTAAATAAAAAAATATTTTTTAAAAATACTCCATATCATTGCAGATGAGCTGGGACTTGGTTAAGGTTGTATATCTGCCTATCACCCAAGGTTTGATCCTTGAGCAATAGCCTATTCGATTGAAAATCTTTATATTATTATTTTTTTAAAAAAAGTAAAAGACATCACTCTATAAACACATCACATTGTTTGAAATAATGAAATTACAGTTTACACTTGATAAAAAAAATCGATAATACTTGTAATTGGGATAGAATTGTTTTATTAAGGTGTGTTTGGTATTATTTTTATTTTTATGATTGAGGTTTTAAAAAAACAGTTTTATGAAAAGAATTTTTAACTACAATTCAAAATAATTATTGAAGTGTTTGGTTAAAACTATAGTTGAGTTTGAAATTAATGAAAAACAATTTCATATGTTTTGGTTACCAAACTTTTTTCATATTGTTGTCAACATATAAAATTAATTTAAAGGTGTGTGTGTGTGTATAGTTTTTTAAATATTATAGATTTAATAATAATAATAATAAAAATATAATTAATAATTCAAGTAAATTAGACACTTGCTTTTATTCTCCCATCAAACTCATTGTAATTTCATCACGAACTAAATTCATATGTCTTTGTCTCTACAATCCCTAACTATTTGATCGAAGAACAACACCTAGTAAAATATCATCATGAAACAAAATTATGAATTGCGAGACAAAAATTATATTGTGATCTACTTCTAAAATATTTATTTATATTTTAACTAAAAATTTAAATTATTTTAATATTAAAAATATATTTTATATAAAAAAAATTTAACTCCCTATAACCCCCCCTCCACACACTCCACCCCTCTCTCCCCCACCACCCACCCCCGATACTCCCCTCCGATATACTTCACTCTCTCTCGCTCCCCCGGGGATATACTCCACTCCTCTCTTTGGCCCTCCCTCTCTTGTCCCCTTGTGGTGATGAGTTTGTATATTATTTGATGGGGGTTTTGTATTTTTGATGAGTTTGTATTATAAGGGAATGGTAGGGGAAACACATGAAAAGTAGCTATCTGCTGCTTTTCATGGAACAAAATTTGGTTGTTTTTTTTAGATGAGATCTATAACAATTTTTCAGCTTCTCAACCATAATCAAACATCAAAACACATGATTTTTTTTTCAAACTACAGCTGTGACCGCATTCTCAAACACCTTTTTAGGAGAGAGAGAAAATGAACATGTATACAAAGGATTTATGTCTTTCTATTTTTTTAAAACAATTAAATGAAAAGAATTACACTTGGAATCCGAAAAAATAAGGTTCATCTCGATGGTTTTATATTTTTTTTATATAGTTATTTTTTTTAAATTTAGTTATAGGCTGTTTGGTAAATTTTAGTAATTAAATATTGCTAAAAAAATGTTGGTGATGTGTGACCACAACTGAGTTAAAGTCTTATGTTTCTTATGAACTGCATTAGATCATAAGTGTACATTTTTTATTTTTTTTTAAATATCTAACCGGCAACAAATCAGGAATCAAATAACTGGTTCTATTAATTTTTTTTTATTGAACTGACATATGTTTTTTTATATGCATATAAACAACCTTGAAATCATTATTTATAAAACAAAAATCAAAATGAATGAGGACAATAAATAGCTAACACGTTACTAAATAAACTTGAATATAAATTAGAGATCCATGAATTGCTTTTCGCGGCATAACAATGTTTTTCATAAAATTTTATTTTTTAAAATTAATTCTTTTATTATTTTTGTATTGATATTAAAAATATATTTTAAAAAATAATAATAAAATATTATTTTAATATATTTCCAAGCAATAAATACTTTTAAAAAAACCATTAACACACTATCACATAACAGCATATATAAAAAAATAATCTACAATTAAGAAGAAGAGACACCCTCCAACAAGAATTACCGAAGACAAGACATGCATGAGATCATGACTTTAGAACGTGACATTAAAATCATGAAGAAGAGAAAAAAAATAACCTTTTGTTGTTGTTTTTCTTGAGGAACATCAAAACTATATATATAAAAAACATAGAAATATATCAATTTACAGATCATCTACATAAACAAACAAAGAAGTTGCTTCCACGAGCACTGTGGTAACGTGGTCGCGGGCCATAACACCACATGTTGGATTATTAATCAGCAAATCAAATTCCTGGAACTTTATCCGTACTATTTTTTACCCCGACAACATTACACTCATCGTATCTGTTTGTCGAGCATTTTAAAAAAATTTTTTTTTTTATGTTTGAATTCAATTTTTTTTTATGTATTAGATCATTTTAATGTGTTAATATTAAAAAAATAAATTTTATTTTATATTTTTATTTTAAATTAAATATTTTCAATATTTTAATATGTTGATATTAAAAATAATTTTTTAAAAAATAAAAAAAATATTATTTTAATATAAAATTTTAATTAAAAAATATTTTAAAAAACAATACATTTAACCCCTGGTTAATTTTATGTCCTCTAGTAGCCGCACACTTGGCTGCCCCCGTGATGTCACAGCGAAGAATAAAAAACCGTCCTCTCCCGCCATTAACGCGCCTTGCCCTTCAGATCAACAGAAGAAAACACAACCTGAAACTCTCAGCTTTGTTTTTCAAGATCCACGGTCTACACCCACAAAAAGAAAAAGAAAAGGAAGAATCATAAATGAAAATCAAAACGAAAAGATCAAAAAGAAAGCTAGGGCTACCAGCTGCAATACTTCTTTGCTCTTTGTTCTTTCTTGCGGGTCTATACAGCTCCACTTTTATCTCCCACGTTTGTCTCTCTCCCTCAATGCATGCATTGGTCGTGTGTTTTAATTAATTACTCTGATCAGAAGGTGATTACGTGTTTAAATATGGTTTTGCAGGATGTCCCGGTCATCAGACCAAGGTTAAGAATGCTTGAAGTGGATCACGACGCGATGCCGCATGGGGATACTGGCGAAGCTTTTATTGAATCCATCCCTTTTCAGGTAATTTAGGTCTGATAGTTCGAGGGTATAGAGAAAAAAAAATGCTATGGGCTAGTGATAGATTGGAGATTTACTAGGGGAGTTGCTTTAAAATTAAGTCAGATTAACAAAGATTGATACGGTAAAGATTTGCTTTAATATTGATTGGATCATAGTTTGTGGAATTTAATTTATTGTTATAATGTGAAGTGATGGCAAACAGAAATGGAAAATTTGAAGCGTGGAAAGATATCTGGTCCCTTGTAGATGTTGTTGAGAGTAGGCAATAGAAAAGAAATCGATGCATCGAAAGATGAAGTGGAGTTTTGATTTTGTAACAAGCCGATTTGTTTTTGCTCCCGCGATCTTGTAATAGACCCTTTTTTTTTGGCAGATAGGAAAGGTTTTGAATTATGTGATTCTAAGTTGGTTCGTGGATCATGTTATGCTGTATGGTTTCAGGTTTTAAGTTGGAACCCAAGAGCACTTTATTTCCCGAACTTTGCGACTCCTGAACAATGTGAAAGCATCATTAAAATGGCAGAATCTAAACTGAAACCATCTACTTTAGCTTTGCGAAAGGGGGAAACTACTGAGAGTACTAAAGGAACTAGAACAAGGCAAGCCAGTTCACTTTCATCTCTTTTTTATGTGCAATATGCTTCTTCGTTTTTTAACTTTTATCTCACAAGCTTTAGATCAATGGCTTTTTTCTCATCTGTTTGACATTAAAACTCACGGCAACAGTTCAGGCACATTTATTAGTGGATCAGAAGATAAAACTGGAGTCTTGGACTTCATTGAGCGGAAAATTGCAAAGGCTACAATGATCCCACAATCACATGGAGAGGTATTTTCTTGCTGTTAATATGTCCTTTGTTGTTGTATGGCTTGTATCCGGGACTGGAATTCAGAGGTTTGAGATAATAACTGTTGTGACAGGTAGTAATGCTACTTTCGTATCTGGGTGCTTACATCTTTCTCTTTCTTTAAGTTAAGCTAAAACTAATAACTTACAATCCAATGTGACTCAATTAACAGTTGCAAATGCTTTATGACATTATATAAGCTAAGGTTCCAGACTATAACAACTGATGGATCTTTGACTTGCTTTTGTATTCTGAGTATATTTTTTGTTAAACAAAGTGAAGCACATCTGTCCAGAGAGTTTCTAAATATTTGCTTTTTTATGGATCTCTGGCCTTTTTCGTAAATTATAGTGGTTAATGCGCTATACTTGCAAGTTTTTGGAATCATGCTTGTGGGGTTCTAATGACTAATAAATCGAGAATGTTGGTAAATGTTCAGAAAGGAAAGGAACTGCTGGAATTTAGATGGTCATCACTGGAAGACTAATGGTTTAAATAATTGGCAACAAAGTTCAGGATACTTATGAGAAAAGCTGAAAGATTTACAAGAAGAACCCTTTCATGAAATCACAACTTACCTCTAATAGACTTTTTTAGCCGGTCACTTATCTACTCAGAAGTCTAGAATTTAGAAATAATTGTAAAACTGGCTGAAAAGACAAGCTTTTTAATAACATCATCAACCGACTCAGCCTTTTACATCTGAGTGACTGCCTGTTTTAGCTAGTCACTTTTCCACCTTTCATCCTGATGACTTCATTGACCTACCCAATTCACCTGCTCATTATTGCATTTTCAGAAGTGGTCCAAGACTATAAGCAATCTATTTGCATCTTATATTTTTCCAGAAAGAAGTTGTGGACCCTGATTCTAGAATCTGCAACTTGACATGATTATTTTAGATTTTTATTTTAGTCTCTCTACAGTGTTATAATTTGAAAACAGAAAACTGAAGAAAAATGAGTGGCCATTTTTTGTGGTAGATACGTGTATTCAATAAATATTTACTTTGATGGTCTAAAAGAAGTTCAATGCATTTGTAATGCTACCAAATGCATGTGAAATCTGATACTGCTCCACTGTCACTTGTTTTCCTCCTATATGAGCTACTCGGAGTGCTGTCTAGCATCTCTGATCTTTGTGATGTATGATGGTAGAAAATATCATACATTTTCTTATAAGCATGATTTGACCATTTCAGTTAATGATTCTTAGCTAATCAAAAATTTGATATTCTGTCCCCTTGCATTTAAAATTTTAAAATAACTAACCTTTCTTTACAGGTCATTTCTATGTTAGTCTGAGTGGATATCACCCTGTTGCAGGCATTCAATATCTTGCGTTATGAAATCGGGCAGAAGTATGATTCACATTATGATGCATTTAACCCAGATGAATATGGTCCACAGCCAAGCCAAAGGGTACATAACAAACACCTTTATCGAATCTTGAATGCTTCGTTTTACCACTCCCTGCTACTTACTACATGTAGAATGATGTGCCAAATTTGAAGTTCTAAATTAGATTGCTCCCTTGCATGCCATCGTTTTTTCCCTTGCCTTTTACATGTGTAATCATACCCAAAAATCATATTTAAAGCTCTTTCATCTTGTTGTCAATTTACTAGGATTTTATTGCAGCATGTTCCTTCTATGACGTTTTATAGCAATGCTTTACATGCTCCCAATGAGAATCTGTGAATCAATTGAAGTAGTCGCCATGTTCTCAAAGATTGTTCTTTCCTCTTTTTTTTTCATTAAAAAAACACCAGATCTTTCTGTACCTTATGAAAGTTGTGTTTCCAAAATTATAATTCTGTGATTGATTCACCTTCGTGCAGGTTGCTTCTTTCTTGTTGTATCTGTCTAGTGTGGAAGAAGGTGGAGAAACCATGTTTCCCCTTGAGGTATTTACCCTATCTTTTTTGTTGCCTTATGATTTGAATCGTTTTGCGAACTGGTAATAATCCGGTAATAATCCTATTGGTTTGATTTATAGAATGGCTCTGCAGTAAGTTCTGGCTTTGAATACAAGCGATGTGTTGGTTTGAAAGTGAAGCCTCGACAAGGTGATGGACTTCTATTTTACTCGTTGTTTCCAAATGGCACCATAGACCGGGTAATTGTTCCTTTTTTCCAGATCATATTCACCCCATGATCATGTTTATATAACTGTACGTGTATTTTCTTGTTTTAACAAGCAAGTTAAGAGCTTTCCCATTAAATTGTAATGATGAGCATAGCATCAAAACCCAAAACGTTTTTCAAACCGTCCCTTTCCTTAGGATAGAGCATATAGCAGAAGACCTCCCCAGTTGAATTGTTTTTCATCCCTACAGTTCATTGAAAGTTGTTTTCATACTTTCTTTGCCGCCTTTGCTGGATAATTTGCACCACGTGTTTCCCCCCCTCTTTAGTTCATTATTAGCCATCGGTTTATGCATGTGTTTTCTGACCCAGATGCGTCACAAACTTTTGCAGGCATCTCTTCACGGAAGCTGTCCAGTTATCGAAGGGGAGAAATGGGTGGCAACCAAGTGGATTAGAGATCAAATAGAATTGGACGAGGAATGATAAGTAGATAATAATCTGCGATTCGCTCATCATCTTTGTCGGAACTAGCAATAAATTTCATCACCCAATGCGAACTGTTTCATGTAAAAGCATTTTCAACTCTGGCTCGCTGGTGTATAGTTTATAAGTTAAACGTGCAGAGAATTTGATCAGTGCATTCTCCTAAAACTACTGGAATATTTCTCTATCTATCGGTTTCTCATGTCAGAAAAATGAAAGAACAGATGCTACAAGCATCGTCGGCATTTCCCCTATTTTACATGCTGTAATTGATAGAGTCCGCATCCAATTCCTGAACACTACAGATATACAACGATGCTAACTTTATTCAAAGTTTTTTCTAAAAATAACTTCCTGGAAAATCCACCAAGTGGGTTTCGCAAATCCAATAATTATGATGCTTCAAAAAAACTTACTTGAAGTGTGTGTGTATGTATATATATATAATGATAGCATTAGTGTTGTTTGACACTGTTTTTGAAGGAAAAAAATATTTTGTTTTAAATAAATTATTTTTAAAATTTTCATATTATTTTAATATATTGATGTTAAAAAAATAATTTTACAAAAATAAAAAAATATATTATTTTAAATAAAAAAATACTTTAAAAAAAACTCACACTAGACTACGACCCACGTGTCTTGCTAGCAGTAGTCCATCACTAGCGTCACCATACTCCAAACACACCGGATAACAACTCAATACCGGATTTGGCAAAAACTAGCCGTTTGAGACCAAACACCCTAGCTCGTAACGGCTATTTTCAATTTTTTAAAAAAAAACGAAACCATTAATTACATCGTCATAATTTCCTCTTCATAAAATCAGATTTCCTAAAAAGCTCACACTTTTCTTCGTTCACTTCCCTCTCTCCCTCCAAGTCCCAAATATCACCTTACTGATTCAATTGAATTCTACTTAATACTTTCGAGAGTGCAAATTTTCAAGAGATTTAATTGTATGGTTTGGCAATCGATGGATGTTGGGTGCTTAGACTTGGGATGCATATCTGTGTTAGACAAGAACACCGGGTCACACTGTTCTTGATTCTGTTAACAAAGAATGTGATTCGAGTGAGAAGGTTTCTTCGGGTTCTAAGCCCGGAAAGGTAAATCCTCTCTCGTTTTGTTGATTTTTCAACGATTAGGATTCTTTGGTTTCTTGCTAATTTGTATCATTAAATTTTGTCTCATTTTATTGAATTTCAGAGTTACTCGGTGATTAAGGTTTTTTCTTTCGAGTGTTTACTTTAGGGTTTTGATTTTGATTTGATGAAAATCAAAACCTTGAAATCTGGGAAACAAAAGAATTTGGTTTCGAAACAAAGATTATTGTCGAAATTGATTAGAATTCTAGAAGTCCCTAACATTAATCGAAGAACGTTGCTACTTGAACTGGAGAAAAGAAAATCTTTTGAAGTACTTAGTGATTAAGTCTTAAGTTCTAAGTCAACGGTTCATCTTTTCATCCATTCATTTGTTGTCATCTAGGCCAGTACCATTTTTATTGGCTATATATGATTTTCATATTGTTGAGTGGTTTTACTAGTCTGATATTTGAAATTTGTGGAGGTTAATTGTAATGTTTCATTTCCTACTCTTGAGTTTTGCAGAATAAATCACCAAAAGGGACTGGTCAATCAGCATTGAATGCTCTAAACAAATTTACATCCCAAATTAAGAAGCCTTCTCACCGTAAGAATTCTCCCATCAACTGGTTCCCACGCAAAAAGGGGGACTCCTACTTGCAGAGGAAAATCAAAATGCTGCAGGTTGGTTTTGTCATCTGCTTTGTTGTATTATCTCTACTTTGTAAAAGAAGTTAAAACACGCATCATTTTTATGAAAACTGATTTTTATATTTGGATCAGGAATTAGATGGAATGAGTATGACTCTTGATGAGGCGCTTGGTGATTCAAATCCACATTATTCCAGAGTACTGAGAGAGAAGATTGCAGCAAGAGAGGCCGCAAACAAAGCTGTGGAGGCTCGAAAAGCTGCACTGGTGGAAGCATCTTGGTGCCGGATACTAAAAGCAGCCAGGTAAACTTTCTTGATGCATGGAGGATATGAAATATCTTGACATTCTCCATTCTCTCGCTTTGTTTATTCGTATTGAATTTGTAGGATCCAGAGCAAAGAAGCAGAAGAGCTGCTGCTTAAGGCAGAGAAAACTGCAGCCGAAGCTTTCGAAGCGGCAAAAGCTATGGAAGTAATCATGTTCGATGTACCAAATAGCCCCCACGTGTCCTGTCAAGTTCAGACATCTACTGTTAGTGGAGGGGGATCTACTCCTTGTACGGTCACAACATCTTTTGAGGTAGATAAACAAGTAACTGCAGCAGTCAAAACTGCATTTACCAGGCTTGCAAACTGTCCTACTTCTAACAAAGAAGAATTTAAAGATCTGCTGCGAAAAATCAATCAGAATCCAGATTTGGATGATAGTAATTCTGATTTTTCAGAATGTGAATTAGAGTCTGGGTCAGAACTTGAACCTCTATCTCAAGACATGGATTGTAAGTTGCCGCCGATTCCTGGGACAAGACTCAAGAAATATAAGAGGAGACAGTCTCCGGACACGTTGAATATGACCACGCTTGTGGATATGATGTTTGAGAGGCTCAGATGTTTGAATGAAGATGAACTTTCTTCTCTGGCAACGATTGTTGCTACATGTGGTTTAAATGCTGCCTTAGCAGAGGTGGGAAACAGCAAGGTGCATGGTCCAGGCTCTGCTGCTGATTATACCTCGAGTGAAGCTGTTAACCGTCCCCGAAGAATGTCTTCCGTTGGTTCGGCAGTAAGAAGGAACGAGGTTCAGTTGGAACTCCCAAGTCTAGACAAGTTCTTGGTCAAGCACGTGTCAAAACTTGAAAGAGAAGTCCAAGAAGCTAAGGATAGGAGGAAGAATGAACTCAAGGAAGGGGATCAAGGGAATACACATAAAAGTGGTGATGGAAAGGTCAATTTAGATGGTAAAAAGACTTCATCCGAGAGTGATGATCTGGAAACTATTCTTGTAAAGCAT
Organism: Salix viminalis; assembly: GCA_029228465.1. Taxonomy (NCBI): domain Eukaryota; kingdom Viridiplantae; phylum Streptophyta; class Magnoliopsida; order Malpighiales; family Salicaceae; genus Salix; species Salix viminalis. Next base: position 16,923,959 of record CM055441.1, on the reverse strand, counting down.
TCCTCAAAGTTAGAGAAAGAGATTGAAGAGGCAAAGAAAAATACGAGGAAAAGTTTCAAAAATATTTCAAAGAAACTGGCAAGTGACTTAACCATATCCGAGGGCACTTCTGACCTGGGAAGTATTTTGATTAAGCATCCATCAAAGCTTGAAAAGGAAGTTCAAGAGATAAGAAAAAACTCAGGAAAAATGTTTGACATCGATGGTAAGGAACTTGGAAGAGCACCAAACTTTCCAAGAAAATATGTTCCAGAAGTACCAAGCCTGGATAAAATTCTGGTAAAACATGTGTCAAGACTAGAAAAAGAGGTTCAAGAAGCAAAAAACAGAAAGAAAAATGAATCAGATGAAGAAGCAAGATTAGAGAAGGAAAATGTGAACTTGAATAAAAAAGAGAATGGGCTGGAAACGGAGAAAACGCAAGAACTGCCACTGGGAAGGAACTGTGGAAATTACAGGCACCAAAACAAATTCGGAGGAAATGCTACTGCAGATTGTGAGGGCTTGGACAGTGTTCTGGTCAAGCATATCTCTAGACTAGAGAAAGAGAAAATGGCATTGAGTCTAAACCAAGAAGAGATGCATGTGGAAAGAAGTGGCAGAAAAGCTCACATGCAGACGAATGAAGGTGGTCTGGACCAAATTTTGGTTAAACATAAATCAAGGCTCGAGAGAGAGAAGATGGCTTCTGCTCAGCAATCTGGAGAAGAAGAGCCAGCTAGGCTCTCCGTATCTCGTAGAGAAGCAAGGGAGAGAGAGTTGCAAGAAGCTTGGGGAGGGTTGAGTTTAGGAAATTCCATCCGCCCACATCTCTCCAGACTTGAAAGGGATAAGGCAAGTTGTCACAATTGTTTTTAGCTTTTACCATTTCTGGGACTTTACTTTTCGCAGTCTTGTTGAAATTTTTCATGTTGGTTCTTCAGGCGGCTTGGATTAAAGCTGAAGAAGAGGCAAGAAGGCGAGCCATGGAGGAGGAGGTGTAAATTCTTCAGCCATATATCGCCAATGCTAGTAGGAAGATTCTCTCTTGAATCCTATTTTATACCACATTGTTCTGTACATCTTAATTTTATATATAACATGAACTGATTTTTCATCTTGGGTTTAGAAAACCCTTTGAATCGGCTGCCCTCCATTTAATTTCTACCAGCAAAATTGAGATACAACTGAAAGTTGGGACTGCATATCTGGGTTGATTTTTCTGATTCAGCTAGGCAAGAACAGAAACAACGTATCTATCTGGGTTGATTTTTCTAATTCGGCTAGTCAAGAATGCAGTGCAAGTTAAAATTGTCCCAGTCACATTTCAAGAAATAATTTACAACGCAAAAGGCGTCATCAGAGCTCAAAAAACAAACATAAGTAGCTTGTAAGAAGCCACTCAATGAAGGATTTTCTGAATCTTTATCGGTCTATCCAATATGACAAAAAAAATAGCACTACAGGGAAATTTAATTTTGTTACTAGGGAAAATAACTACAAACTGCTCCAGTCACAAGCATCGGAACCAAAAAAAACATAAAAAGAAAAGGAAAGTAAGGCAGCCAATGGCAAACAAAATTGCCAATGGAAAGCAAGGTTTTGGACCCCACTCCGTGCCAAAAAGTTGATAAAAATACACTAATAGGAAAGGAATTATGCTTTGAGGTCGAATAAAAAAAATATTGAAAGAAAATGATTACCAAATAGCAATAATTTCAGGCTTTTGTTTTCCTTCAAGAACTTCCTTTTATGCATGACAACCTTGTATTTCTAATAATGAAATACTAATCTGAATTACAACTGTCTTCTAGGAATGTCATCAGAACGAAATAGGAAAAGAAATATATATCAATACTTATATTAGTCTACCATTGAATGGAGATATAAACAGTTCCTGATCAACAAAAGAGGGATCAGTCGGTGCCCAACATTTCCATCTTGATGGATATGAAATGGGAACAAAATAATTTATAATCCAGATATAGTTCGCAGTGGCAAAAGAAAATGGGGGAGGGGAGAAACGTCGGCCCTGAAATACAAAGGTGTAAAGCCCAAAACCCCGTCTCAGCAACTTTGGAGTCCTTGACATGCATTCCTTCTTGTAAACTATTTTCCAATGTTACATTCTTTTATACACTTACGTATTTATACAACTCTCAAATACTATACAAAGACATGAACACATCAACAATATAAGATAAGTTTTAGTGTAGAAGATAAAACTAATTCAAATTCAAACTCAAGACTCCTAACTCCATATGTTATTGATCTTTCTGAAGACCAGGTCAGTGGTCGTTATTATCCAAAATCCCGCCTCACGATGGACAATCTTGAGTAAGTCCAATCTTGTTCTTAAGAGCTTCAAACTGATAACATGAGAGGGGTTTAGTCAATGCATCAGCTAGTTGATCATCAAAGGAAACATAACAAACCCTAAGAATTCCATATTGAACTTTTTTACAAATAAAATAAAAATCAATCGAGACATGTTTCATTCTTGAATGAGAGACTGGGTTCAAACTTAATTAAGTTGCATCAATATTATTATAGTATATCACAGGAACTTGATTAACTTGATATTGAAGTCCATTCTGTAATAAACATACCCAGCTGATTTCTGAGGTCGCGTCGGCCACAAATTGATATTCAACCTCCATAGATTCTCAGGAAATAGTTTGTTGCTTCTTAGAAGACCATGAGACAAAATTCTGAATAAGGTATATAATATAGGCACTGGTAGAGGAGAAGTCATCTTTGTTCCCCCCCAATCGGCATCAGAAAAGGCATGCAAAATTGTAGGAGATTGATGATGTAGAAGAAGACCTATAGTGTTGGTGCTAGGGAGATAACATAATAGTCGTTTGATAAGCTTCCAATGAGCGACAATCGATTTATGTTGAAATTCCTGGATTCCAAGACTGCTGAAGACAGAACACGTCTGTTGAAGAGTGAAGATGGTGAGTCCTAGTTGGAGTCCAATCTTAGTGTTAGATTAGTATTGAATTAGCTTGGTTTTATTTGTTTCTGAATAAAGGTCATGTTGACCAAGTTTAGGATTGAGTTCAGTTTATTCTTAGTTAACAGATCATGTTGATCAATTAGCTGATTAGGATTAAGTTAAGTTTTGAATTTTAGCTTATCATGTACAAGAAGAAGTTGTTTTCAACTAAACCTCTTGTAATTTCTTTTATCTATAAATAAAGAAGAGGGATGACAGTAACCTCACATTGATTCTGCCCCTTATTATACAAGAATTTCAGTTCTTAGTGTTCTCCCCGTGTTCTTCATTTTCTGGAAATTCCAGATTTGAATCTCTACAGTACATGTTCTTGGGCTTATCACAGTTGACTTTTGTTGATTTTTTTGTTTTAATTTCAACAATTTATGCATGAATTGCGACAATTTATTCACAACGAAGAATAAGTCTGGTTTGGTAAGTGAAAGGTATTGAAGACTCCCAACAATGGCTTGATATTTAAAGGGATCAGGTAGTAATGTACCCATCGCAAGAGTAGGAGGAGGACCAGCCAGTAGTGGAGTGCCCACAGGCTATAAGTTGTTCATGTTCGTGTGTCGTAGTAGATCTTGAATATACCTGTGCTAAGATAGTATTAACGCGTGAGGATGAGGTTGAATTTTCACACCAAGAAAATAAGTTAGAGCTCTCAAATCCTTTAATGAGAACCTCTAGGCTAGGTAGTGAACAAAGAGATTGACTTCATGGTCATCATCACCAGTGATGATGATGTCATTAACATATACCAATAAATATATAAGATGACCATGATGTTTGAAAATGAATAAAGAAGTATCATTCACCGAATTTGTGAAGCTCGAAGCATGTGGTTGGGTGTTAGGGTTGTTGGCTTTGGGGAAATTTGTTTATTGAGACGCAAATTTAAAACAAGAGCATGTTTTTGTCGTATGCCCTTGGATTCCACACACTTGACAGTGTCCCAGGTAGGGACGAAGGCCAGGCCACTGGTTGTGTGGTCCCTGATTGTGAACATGGCCTTGCTGCCTTGAAAGGTCTTGGTAGGGTGTGTGCCGCTAGGATGATGTCTAAGAGTGTGATGCTGACCAATAACTACGTTGGTCGTAGGTGAAAATTGTGATTTGTTTACAGGAGGTAAGGAAGCTTCAAACATGAGTAATTTCTCAAGAAGTTCATCAAAAGTTATTGTTGTCTCGTGCTTGCACTACACGTACCAGCTCTTTGTAGTCATCTCCTAATTCCTCCAAAGTTTTATCTATGACATCTTCACCATCTATGAGGGCACCAAGCAATGCTAATTCATCAGCTTCTGATATGCTAAAAGAGCCCTTAGTAAGGGCTTTGAAACTGGCTTTGACTTGTTTGATGCCACCTCTAGAAGGGGTGGCATAGGTGGATGCTAAAACTTTTCAGGCTTCTTGTGATGTGGTTGCTCGAGCAATAAATGGAATAATATTGTGATGAATTGATCAAAGGAGAGCGTTGAGTATGAATTGATCTTGACGTACCCATGCATGATACTTCAAGAATGGGAGTGTTGAAATTGTCTGTGGTAAGATGCTGTGGTGAGCAAGGTTTAGACCCATCAATAAAACCTTGGAGATCATAACCTGTGAAGAGTGTCTGGAATTGCAACTTCCATGACAGGTAGTTGGAGCTTGTGAGCTTGAAGGGAGTTTGTGTCATGACATTGATGGTCACTAGGTTGGATAGGCTAGCTATAGTATTTCTGGTGATGTCGGAATCAATCATGACGAGAGATAAGGAGAAGATAAAATTAAGAGTGTCCTGATACCATGTAAACTATTTTCCAATGTTACTTTCTTTTATACACTAATGTTATTTATACAACTCTTAAACATTATACAACAGACATCAACACAACAACAACATAAGATAAGTTTCAGTGTAGAAGATAAAGCTAATTCATATTCAAACTCAAGACTCCTAACTTCATCTGCTACCGATCTTCCTGAAGACCAGGTCAGTGGCTGTTATTGTCCAACACAACTTACATCAGAAAAATGTACCTGTTTCAAGCACCAAAAGCTTCCATGTTCCTGGGAAAAAAAAACCCATGAGAAAATTTAGATCCAAATGTTCGTCCCAGGAGGTTCATACACCAATTGATATAAAATCAAAGATGAAATGATGCAGCATTCAAAAAAATGACATTCCTACACAGCAAGTTCCTGAATATATAATGTCAATTGATTAAGATTGTTTGGCTACATAATGCTCCACCACTATCAAAATGCTAAAATTCAATATGGGACCAACGGGAAAAGGAGACTCGCGAAGCAAACACTAAGATGAGTAGCTTTAGGAACATCACACTACATCCTAATTTAGCAGTCTAGTCAAGTTTGCTTTCGTGTTGATTTTAATTTGCAGTGAAAACAAAGTTTTTAATGCCAATAAGAAAACTCTATAGAATATCCAAATTTCACAACATGCAAAGTGATACTTGCTATCTCATTTGCTCATAAACAAATACATATTGTACAAAGGACAACAGAAAAACCATAGGCATATTAGCAAGCGTAAAACAAGACTCTCTGCACCAAGTTTCACAAGGAATTCAAAGATACTGGCAGTAGCGTTAGAAAAGGAAGAAAAATAAAAGAAAAAAAATATTTTATTGAGCACGACATGGAAACAACTTCAAATGGAAGTGTACAAAATTGGAAAACTTCTAACCACCGCTCTTATCCATAACATTTTAACAACAAGGTGCGTCACAGAATAGAGGAATAGAAAAGAATAGGTTTGATTGACGACTTGATAATTCATTCCATTACCAGTATCTTCCTATATTGTAATTTTTACTCAATGAGAAGTAATGGTGACTCCTGACTTTTCCCTCAACCTCACACCGCCTGTTTAGCATATACCATGACCCAAATGCTTTCCTCGTTACAATAAAACAAATCACAGAAGTTAGGGGGCATTTGATGCTTACAGTTTTTTTGCATGCGCGACTTCTCTATGCTTCTATACAAATTCCACTGGAAACACAGCGCTGCAAAACGTAATATACCAGCAGCAACCACCTCAACAAATGCCATCAAGTATGATCTCTGAGGAGATAAACCGGCAGTCGCCATGGACAATAAGATTCCCTCTGAGTTGCAAGGGATTATAAAACTACCAGATTTAATGCCATCTAAAGCTTTCTTTGCAACTTCATCGGCTGTCATTGCACTAGAGGATGCTGCTATTATACTTGTGAGTTGTGGTTTTCTTTTGTTTTCTGCAAGAAAATTCATCCTTTAGTCCCGAGCAGCAATCGAATTACAGCCGATGAATTACCAGGCAAAGCATATAAAAAAAGTCCACACATTCATATGTAGAGTCTATCACAGCTACATCACACAATATTGCAGTGAATATAACGAGCTTAAGAGTAAAAATCCACAATTTACGGATAACACAATAACTTTTCCTGACCAACTATTAAATACATATCAAAGATATATCTTCCTATGTGTTCTTCATCGTGACTTTCACTTTCACAACAGTGATCTAATATATCATTATGCAGTATCGCAATCTCTCACGCCTCAAGTTTAAACATATCAATCATCATGAAAAGGTCATCGTTATATAAAAAACCGACGCGATCCCTTATGTAAGGCTTGTAGGACAGGAGCCTAAACTGAGTTTGCATATCAATCAGATGTCAAATCTTAGAATACAAAATAAATCAACCAAATTAGCCCACTCTAGGGAATGCTAATATGTCATAACATAACATGACCTTAAACGTGGTCCCACACAAATTCAATACCTTCAACCAGACCAGGAGTTTTAGTATCCGGAGGGAAGACAAGAGAGACATGGATATTGTCCCCAATAACCTCCTGCTGCAATGCTTCTGCTAAACCCCGGAGACCAAATTTACTAGCCGAGTAAGCTGTGTATCCATAAATACCTACCTAAACAGGAACAATCCCACATGAACGATCAATAACATAGACTCTTACTACTTTCATTGAACCACTAAATGAACACGCACGCACGCAAAAGAAAAAAACCAATATAAATTGATCAGTACCTGGCCAGCCTGGGAAGACATGAGAGAAATAGAACCAGGTCCCCGATCCTTCCTGCTTCTCTTCATTCCAGGCAAGGTGGCTTTAATCATATTGAAACTCCCCATCAAATTAACATCTATAATGAACCTGACCTCATCCAATTTCTGCTCCTCCAATTCCTGAGCCACAAAAACCCCTTGATTCACAATCAAGACATCTATGGGACCGGCTTCATCAACGGCTCTCTGTACTGCTTCAAAATCTCTCACGTCAGCAGCAAAAATTGCCACGTCAATGCCGGTGGAGAGTCTGATAGCGTTCTTAGCTTCTTCTAGCTTATCTATGGACCTGGATAAAATTGAGATACGGGCTCCCTCTGATGCGGCCTGGTGGGCCAGGGCTAGACCGATGCCGCTGGATCCGCCGGTGATGAAGACATGGCGTTTCTTTATTGGGATTTGTACGGGTCGGGGTCTGATAATTATGGATAGAAGAAAGAGGAGGAAGAGAGGGAGGAGGAGGAGGAGGAGGAGGGAAATGTAGAAGAGGTTTACGATCGCCATTTATGAAGCTCGAGCTCGTTCGGGCAGAGAAAACAGAGGAGTAGTAGCAAATCAAGTGGGTATTTTAGCGCGCTTAAGTCACGTTGTGTTAGATACTTTCAGTGGGTCTTTTATCACGCTAAAGTCACGTGGTGTTTAGATATTTTCAGATGGGCTTTTGTTATTAGGATAGGGTTTATAATTTGGTTTAGATTAGATATTTATCTGAATTTTACCCGGGTCCACAACTTGAATAGTATATTCAGGGGGCATTCTGGATCTATTTACACGTGAAAATAAATAGCATCCATTAAAATTATTTAGAGGCTCTCTCTTTGTGGAAATAAATAAATAATAGTTTTTATTTTTAAATATTAATCTCAAAATAAATTATTATAGTAAATAAGAGAGTCTCCTCTTTCATTTGTTTTTATAAATTAAATTTTATATGGAAATTAAATCCCTGTTTCATTTTAAATGTAAGAGCTGCAAGCACCCTGTCAGTGGGCCTGGATGACGTGGCATATCTTGTTAGCGGGTCCCAGCAGAACATCTTATCCTCCCTTCCCAAAAAGCCCTTTTAACGGCTCCGGCTCTTCAGAAAGCCTTCCCATTGATTCGATTTATTAGCCTCAACTGCCAGACTTCAGATCATCAATTTTTTAAAATATTTTTTATTCAAAAATATAATAAAATATATTATTATTATTAAAATTTATTTTTAAAATTAACAGAAAAAAAAATTTTTCTGAAGAAAAACCTTTCTGTAAGATGAAAAACGGACTCTTGGTGGGACCACACGAAACTCAACGCGCCAAAGACTCGCAACACACCCAGTTCGCGTGAGTGAGAGAGTCAAAAGCCCAACACTTGACTCCCGTCGGATGTCTCTACATATCTTCTCCTTCCTTCAACTGTCTCTATTATCTTCTCTTGGCGTGGCGCGGTGCGGTGCGGTACAGCAGCAACACCAGTGGTCTTTCTTCGAAACAAATAGTGTGTGAGAGAAACCCGCTTTTCAGAATCTCTTTCTTCTTCTTCTTCTTCAACTCAAAAACATTTGACGTTGACTTGACCTGCAACCATCTCTCTTTAAACTCCTTTGTTATCTTGCTTCCATCTTAAAAATGGCTCACCTTTACGGTCTCTCTATCGTTCTCTCCTTTCTTCTCACTGTCTCCCCCTCCCTCTCCACCAACACTGAAGGTACTGCCACTGCTCATCAACTTCACTCTCAGCCTTTAGCTGCACTAACATGATAATAATTTTACCTTTCTTTTTCTATCTTGGCATGAAAGAAAGAGTAGAGGGTTTAGGTTTGAATTATTTCTTGTTCAAGATTTTTAGTTTTTTTTATTTCGCTTTTGTTGGTGAGAAAACGTGGCTGGGTTTTACTGATTTCTGATTTTGTTGTTTTGTGACTTTTTTTTGTTTGTATTGGGGTTTCAGGAAATGCTTTGCATGCCCTAAGAAGTAGGCTTTCTGATCCGACCAATGTGTTGCAGAGTTGGGACCCAACTCTTGTCAATCCCTGCACCTGGTTCCATGTCACTTGTGATTCCAGCAATCATGTTACTCGCTTGTATTTTCTTAACCCCCCCACTCTCTCTCTCTCTTGCTTGTTTCGTTCTTATTTTTTAGATTTGTTGCAATTCTTTTTTATAATTATGTTGTTTTATTTCTGACTTTTTATTTTTATTTTCAGGGATTTGGGTAATTCTAATATTTCTGGAACTTTGGGGCCAGAGCTTGGAGAACTCAGGCATCTAAAGTACCTGTATGTATCATTTTTCTTCCCCTTTGGCCGGACCTTGTTTTCTATTATGTTGTGAAAACATCAGCTAAAAACAGGAGAATTTTAGACCCTGAAGTAGTACATCCTGTTTCTGTTCTGATTTTTCTTTTTTTCTTCGATGGAAAGGAGCATTTGATGTGTTTTTGTTGAGTGTGACCTAGTAGATTTCAGGCTTTTGTTTCTTCGGAAACATCTTGTGAAGAAGCTTACATGCAATTCTAGGACGATATATCATCCTATCAATTGCTCTGTGAATAGGCTGTTGTGTTTGTTTTTCATACGATTATATTAAATTACTGGGTTGTGATAGTCTTGAATGCCTGCAGGGAGCTTTATAGGAATGATATAGGAGGGAAAATTCCCAAGGAGTTGGGTAATATGAAAAACCTTGTTAGCATGGATATTTATGGCAACAGGTTTGAAGGAGAAATACCCAAGTCTTTTGCCATGTTGAAGTCTCTCAGATTCCTGTAAGCATTTTCGCTTTAATTGCCCTAAACAATTTCAACATACACAACTCATAAATTACTTCAACTTTGAGCTTTAAATTTGGTTGAATTGATGGTACAGTCGACTAAACAACAACAAGCTATCAGGATCTATTCCAAGGGAGCTCACGACTCTTAAGGACCTCAAAGTTTTGTAAGTAGAGAACAAGGAAGATGTTCGAGATTCCAAAAAAATTGCTATTTAGATTGCTTATGAGTATTCTAATTCTGTCAATGTTTTGCTTTTGTTTGCAGTGATGTTTCTAACAACGATCTCTGTGGAACAATTCCAGTCGATGGCCCCTTTGCGTCTTTTCCGATGGAAAGGTATCTAGATCCTGTCAACATAACATGTCTTGCTTGTAGTTTTCTTGAATTACTAGGGCATGGAAGTTACTGTAATTCTAATGGCCTATTGCATGTCTGAAATATAATTGCCAGTCTCCCTAACAATCCAATATAACGAGTACAATGAGAAGTTAGACTCTGAATGGAAGAGCTTCAATGGTGTAACCTTAAGCGCCAGTTTATCTGTGTGGGTCAGTGTCGGACATGTGACTGGCATGTTGCATTTATGAACTAGCCACACATAATTTCTCTGCCCCAATATTGACATCTGGGAACTCCTCAATCGTGTAGAATTCCAAATTCCATAGGCTTTTTTTTATGTGAAAATGCCGCTTTTTTCCCCACTGGTGTCCACTTTAGCTGTCAACACTGCTTGCATCAGTCACATGGAGATGCAAGTGCACCAGCAAATGGACTGATACAAGTCTTGAGCTATGCAAATACTTTATTGCATGCAAGGTATCAATAAATTCAACGAGTAGTTGCAAACTCAAAAAAATACAGAATGTCTAAAGCTGCTATGCATAAATTTTTCGTACATTGCTGTACAGAAAAACAAGTAATTCGTTTCATAATACATGCAAGAAGCATGATATAGCTCTGTCTTAGTTTATTTTCTGTGAACTTGGTTGATTTTTGCTGGCTTGTTTCAGTTTCGAAAACAACAAGCTTAATGGACCTGAGCTGAAGGGACTGGTGCCTTATGATTTCGGATGCTGAAGAAAGCTTGAACTTAGCCGACCTTCCTCGAAGACTCTAATGCCGAAACTTATCTAAGATAATTTAGCTGAGATATGCCGCATTGCGATATGTAGCTGACAATGGCACATTGTTGATGTGTAGAAGTTTATCAGGTCAGCAAATAAAATGATTATACAAGATCTGCGAGTTGGTCAAAGACTCTTAGCCTACCTTCCTCGGTGAGGAAAACATCCCTCGTTAGGCATTTACATTATGTATTGGTGGTGGAGGACAGTGTTCGCATTATTAATATGTAAAAGTGAGCAGCCAAATTAGTTTGCTGCACAACATTTGCTATAAATTTGCTGTGTTTTCACTCTGAACCTGCACAATGTTTTGTGGCCTTTTGATGGATTTGGACATAGTGTGATCTTGTTTAGTTGTGTTTGGTTAGTATTCCATGACAAATAGGATGCATACACACGAGGAATATAAACATAAACGTATTTAAATCATAAAATCAAATTGAATAAGATTTTTCATCCTCAACTTAAATTTGATTTTTTAAACAATATTCGAGCTTAAAATAACCACTGTAAAACTTTTTCAATTTTTTTTTGTAAGAATCTCTTTAACATTAATTTCAATTATTTTATTTGTCAGAATAAATTATTTTTTAATCTTTTTACGTTGAATTCCAACAATTATTTTTCTTATCCACAAAAAATATTGAAGATGGGAAAAATAAAATATATATATTAAAATAAAAAAAATTTAACAACTAAGAGAACTACTTATTAACTGCGAAAAATGTGAGACCAAAGCTATTTTGGATGAAATTGAAGCTTTTTTTGGTGTGTTTCGATTTCATCCTTTAAAAAAAAATGAGAATATGACTTGCGTTTATAATGACCCAATTATTGAAAAACAAAATAAAAAATCAAATTAAAAATTCATTAAAATACTAACTTCCAAGAAATTTTAAAAAAAAATACAAGGTAGAACTTCAACATGAAAATCAACACACGGCTTAGTTTTTCTGTAATAAATAAAACTCTAGCATTTACTCCCGGGGTATTGAGAAATTTTTACAGTAGCTGTAATGATCATTAATGTAAAATGAGATAATATCCTTCAAAGATAGAATCTTTATACATATCTGCGCCCAATAAAAAAGAAAATGTCAGCTAATTAGAAGATCTGGAGGGAGAAAACGAGAGTGCAAAATCGTTTTCCTTACTCGAGAAACTGTATGAAAAGCGCCCCTCCATAGTCCCACACCACCACCACCAGCAGCTCGTTCGGTTTTCAGACGACGACGACAGTAGTCAAGAAAAGCTTACTTTGGTTTCTAAACTTTTTTTAAGAGATCACAAGAATACAATAATGAGCACTCTTCTTCTTCTCTCTTGACTTCTTCTTTCTCTTCAAAGGCTAAAAATGCTGCGTTTTTCAAAATTGGGTTTATTGGTTGGTACCTGGGGATGGTAAAGTCATGGCCTGTTTTTGACCAAAAGTGCCACTTCTTCTCCTATTTTCATTGCTGCTGATTGTCCTCTCAGGTAAATGTAGAGCCACCGAGTTGCTAAACATGGCTTGCAGGTTACCGGGTCTTTGTTGTTTGCATAAAAAATGGGGTCTTTTTAAGTATTTGTTTTTCACTGTTAAATTCTGAATTTTGATGGACTTGGTTTGTGTTCATAGAGCTATACCCGGAGCAACAATCTAAACGCGAGAGAAGAAAACTGGGATCATGCTGATATATTGAAATCGAGAATAGTTAGATGATGGATTTAGTATAACCAGGGAGTGATGAGGAATCTTTTCTTGATTGGGACTAATTTGGTTGAAAATTATGGACAGGCCTTTTCTGCTATGATAAATTGTTAAATTCTGGACGCTGCTTCATTTGTTGTAATCATAGCTTGGATTAAACTATGATTACTCCAGCTATACTTCTGTTCTATCTCACTACTGTGGACAATATTAGCAGGGACAGGATCATAAAACTCTAAACCAGCAACTCTGTTCAGCTTGCATTTTACTCTCTGTTTAGAATGTCTTGACAAGGCATGCTTTCAAGTCATCTTAGGACTGGGATGAGGTGCTCCTCTTCCTATTTGCATTTTTTGTTTGACCTCTCTCTTCTCCTTGCCTACTTTAATGCAAAAACTTCACTTGTCTCTGCCAGAATTAGATGCAAATTGCTGCGATTAATAGTTGTATGTTTTCCCAGGAAACTAGCATTATCACTGACACTCTTTCACAAAAATTTCGTCATTTTTTGCTCAGACAATTTCACTGCCAAGTTCGGAACCTTATGATCTGGAGAGGACGTTGCGCATGGCTGGATATGGGTTGCTGGTTATAGGACCATCACTGCATTTTTGGTTCGGCTTTGTCTCGAAACTCCTTCCAGAACGAGATCTAGTCACGACATTCAAGAAAATTCTCATGGGTCAGACCATCTATGAACCTATCATGACTGTTGTTTTCTTCTCATTGAATGCACGCCTACAGGGTATGCACAGGGTAATTCTTGCAATTTGAGATACCACTTTTCCGCTGTGAGCATTGAAGTAATAAACTTGATGACTACGAAAAATTTTGTTCATTTATTTCTTCCTTGGCTGTTGATGGCCAGTTTATTCAATGTGAAAAACCCAATTAATAAGCATGGAACAATTAATATGAGCACAGGTGTTTTTAGTAACTCTGAAACAAGAGGTGTTTTTAAGTAATTCAGAAGATTTTAATTGTGATAATTGTGAGTGGTTGACAATATATCTAATATACGTTGTGAAGTGAAACTTCTGGCACATTCTTGAGTTCAATTTGACTTTATAGGTATTAAAATGTTCTGAATTGTCTATATATTTCAAAGCTTTCGGAATTAACAACATTATGTCAATGTGCAGGCCTTCTCTACTACATTTGCATCTTTGCTCACACGTATTGACCAGGCAGATCCTGTACTGTCAAATTGTCAATCAATAAAAAATTTATTCCTTTTTGATCTTCATGATGGTCAAGTGTGTTCCACAGTAGACACAATCACCTGTATGAACTACTTAAGAAACTTCATGGTAAAGTGTTTGCTGCCTTGATTGCCTGGTTCAGGTGAGAATAGTGCCGAGATTATTGCCTGGTTAAAGCAAGATTCATTGCCTACAACGATAAACGGTGTTATGTACTGGCCTGTTTGTGATTTTGTCAAGTTCAAATTCATTCTTGTCCGAGGTATAAGTAGGTTCATTGCTGTCGTCAAAACTATTATCCATCCTTTTGATACGATCTGGTTTTGCACTTCTGACTTTTGCTCCTGGTGTTCTCTTTTTGGCAGCCCTTGGTGAGCAATCGTTTTCATATCTATAGGCTGTCTACATGACATTCACGGCAAGTCTAGAGAAACCAGCGCAACTCCTCCAGCTGATGGGCTCAATACTTACCACTTCATTCCTTCAACAAAATTATGTCTCCTAACTACACAGCCCTGCACTGGTGATTGCGTACATAACTAGTTCAACGGAACTCAATGACATGCTGCCATGGTATCTAGAATAGCACGATGGCTGAACCAGCGAGCTAGATGTCTGATACAATTGAGAATAGCAACCTGATCTTGTATTTTCATGATTGTTTTGAGATAATTTACCAGATATGTAAAGTATGACTTGAGGTTTTGGAAAGCAATGGCTTAATGTCATTGGAAACATATCCTTGAAACATTGCCCTCCGGAATTACGTTTAATTTATATCAAACTTCATTTTAAAGAGCTGACAGGGGAAAATGTAACATATTTTTTGGAAAAATTGATGCTACAGAAGAATAAGCAAAAGATAATTGCACTGTCTACTCTATAAGTGAACTTTTTAGATTGGAACTGCAAGTAGGGTCATTGTTACCAGGAATAACTCCAACTCAAGCCAGTCTTCTATCAAGAGGAGACCTTCTGGAGAACTTTAAACAGATATGATTTTGCTCTGATGCCATTTTTAAGTGAAGTTCCAGAAATGGGATTATTATGTCAAGGTAATTGCTTAATTCAATAAGAAAACAAACAGAACTGGAAACTGGTTGTTTGAACAAGGGAAAAGAAGATTGGAGAGGGGAGTTTTGGCCTCTGAACTAAGGAGAGGATCAAAATTGATGAGGATCGTTGATGGAAAGGCATGAGCTGTTCCAGACCTCTTATGCTCTTTGGGCTGCGGAACGAGTGCATCATGCAAGTCAACAGCTACTTGTCCAACATGAAATTCAGGATCATTCTTGACTTTTGCACGCTTTTCCACTGATTGAACAATCTGTTTTCACCTTCTATTAGCAGAAAGTCTCAGACCTTCCAGGAAATAATAGGATTCAATAGTCAGCAATTCACATCAGATTCGATACCAAGACACCAGCCTTCCAAATCGCAAATGTGAGGATGAGGTGATTAAATGCAAAATGAAAGCTTGTTAACAAGCAACAAATTATCCAAGATGAGGTTCTGTAACAACAGTTAACATCATTCCAAATCAAAGAAGCTTTAATTCATTGATAACCCAACACGCTACAGGGAGGCAAAAACCAAAAGAGATTGGTAGAAGAATCGTGTAAATTTCCTAAAATAGCTAAGCTCTAACCTGTATCTAGAATTACACTGTACTGTATAAACAAGTTTCCCTTCAACGATTAAGACTGCTGGCATGTAAAGGCAACCTGGTCAAGCTGACCAAAGATTTCCGCAGCTTCTGCTAGCTATTATTCTCCTTGGATCTGTCTGTAAGGCTCCAAGCCAAGAGGAGAGCAAAATTGGAGTAATGATTGATTCAAAAAACTGAATTATCTATGTAAGTGGTTATAAACTAAAAATCCTTTTCATCCACCACTTAATTCTAATACAGCAGTGAAGAAGGTATTTATCGCTCTTCAAAACCATGCAAGGAGATTTTTTCAAGTTGCACAGGCCAATCCTCCCCGAGTATCTGGGGATTTGACTCCATGGCAACACGAAAATCCAACATGGATGCATTAACTGATTTTCTCTGTCTTTGTGCATATCTCCCAGGTAATGTTGTTCCATTCAGACCAGGAATGAACTCACCACTTGCACTTTTCAACTGCTTATTATCACTCCTTGAGCCAGCTAGAGCCATACAAGGCTCAATCAACCTCTTCAAATACGCATCCAGTCCCATTATTTAGCAGGTTAACACAGTCCAAGGATACACTGACGCCTTCCATCTCCAACTTCTGCTCCAGACAACTTCTTAATGATATTGTGTCTGGTAGCTCTCCACTATTTAGACAAGTCTCTGGAATGTAATTACTCCTTCTAGAAATATTTGTAAGCGCTTTACGGGATCCACCTGGATTCATCAATACACCAAAAGGAGCAGTAACTGGGCTTCTACTCTGAACACCAGGGCTTACTGCCATTTGATCAACCTCTTCTCCATCTTCCTCGGAAGCAAATTCAATTGGAGGTCTGCTACCAAGTGAAAGCAATTCTGTAGCGCTTTGCTGCTCTTGGGCCCTGGAGTTCAATTCCTCACATGCCATACTTTGAGGCTTGCCATGCGGACCCAGAGGACTTGGGCGGTCCCTACACTTGCGATCTCGACTAACAGGCGATCTTCCCTTGCGTGGGGAAGAAGGAAAGGCATCCCTGTAAAGTGACTGAAGACAATTTCTCTTATACCCATTTTCAGTTTTATCAGTGAGGTTACTTCCTGCTCTTTTAACACCTTTGTGAGGTGGAACTTTCCCAAGGCAAGTATTCTTGAGAATAGATCTAATAAAGTGGTTATGAAGAGAGATATTTTCCCTACCAATAATCCTAAGAAAAAACTTATCAAATTCACATTTGGTAATCTTCAAACTAAATAATTTTGTAAGCTGATCAAAGTATTTATCGGCTCTTTGATGCCCAAACTTTTTTAGAATCAAAGATTTGAGCTCCAAAGTATCAATTCGACTATTCATTTCATTCGACCCCATTGTTTCCACTCTCTCTAAAAAAATTATTTATCTTCACCAAATCCAAAATCTTGAACTTTATAGCAAAACCCACATCATTAAAATGCTTCTTCAAAGATCTAAAACCTAAAACCCGATTCCCTGAGCACCGTTCCCATCTGCATAGTAACCAGAAATACATCAGAATTCAACAGAGTTCGCGCATTTTTTCTAGTTGTGATCAAACATTAAAAAAACCCTAGCTACAAATTCAGCTAAAATAACACAGCTTGTAATGCTTAATATAAAAATATTCACAACCAAAAAAGGGAATATAATTATTTTAATTTAAGAACTACATGAACAGATGTTGCAGATATGGAAAGACAATTAGGGAAATTCAAGAGCCGAATTGAAAGAATAACAGAAACCCATTTAGGATTTCAATGAAAATCGAAAACCCAAATGGATAATTTTGAATTAAAACAAAGTACGTACCAAATTGGAATAAGGATTTCCAATGTTAGTTTGTGCTCGTGCAAGCAAGGGTTTTCCCGGTGAAGCAACACCTCTTTTGTAGCTGGTTATGTGCTTTTGGGTGTCTAGAAACAGACCGAAGCCAGAAAGGATGGCTCGTGGGCTTGTTTTAGGACACAAGTCACACAGCACATGTCACGTGCACTTTCAGAGGACCTGTTTGTTTTGCTGTTTTTTAAAACCAATTTTATTTTCCTCCATGTTTTGCATGAAAGGAATGTCCACAACATAGATAATGCGGGTGAAAACTGAAAAGCTTTCTACTTCCCATGGAAACAAAAAAGAAGAAAGAAATAAAATTATATTATTTTCGTTTTCTGGCAAGTAATTTGGACCAACCCATACGCACCCAAATTGTGTTTCTTATGGTTTGATCATGATCGGATTTCTGTAATCTGATCCAATGTTATTCACGCTGGGTTACTTTCTGTAATCTGGTCTGAGAATTTGGATAGTTTTGTTTAATTTCAACGATTTATTCAAAACATTATAGCATGAATAATTTATTTCACTGATATTAGAAAATTTCAGATTTTAAACTCTTCTAAGACTTATCGGGCCCTTATATTTCTTCAACAAATTAATCCAGCTAGTGGGTGAAAATTGAGATAGGTGGCGTAGCTTGTAGCTGAGGAGATGATGGAATGTCTCTCCACAGACAGCCATTTCAGGATTTCCAAGAACTCGTCATCATTTGTCGGAACAACAATTTACATGGCAGAGAAACAATCTGCACATTTTTTAATTAGCGACCTTGTTAAAGCAAAATTTAAAAATGGTTTCAAAAACTCCTGACACCAAAACCTCATTCTTGATCTGTTTCTGCATAAGACGAAATGGAAAGAATGATGGCTGAAGCCTCACTGGCTACTTCTTCATTGTGGATCTGGCACAACCCAGTTGTCCCTGCAGAAAAGTATTGGAAGACACTGATGGTTTTGCTGTATCAAATTTGGCTCATTTTATACCCTTTTGCGAGATCTAAAGTTAGTATAAGAAGAATCCCACGAAAAAAAATGCACCTCGAACTAGGAATCTTTTGCTCATAAGCCCGAGGAGCATAAATAAAACAAGCAACAGCACAAGATCGACGCTTGTTGCACCAAAATAATAAACATTGCATGGCCAGTGACGCGGTGGCTTCTTTATTCACAACTTTATTAAAGCTGAAAAGCATAAGCAACATTCCATTGGCATATATGACATGAAGAAAACTAATTATCAATGTACAGTGACTAGGAACTGATTTCCAGTTTCATAAACCCCTTAACTACCAAAACGAGGACAATATTTATCACTCTTCAAACCCATGCAAGGAGATTTTTTCAAGTTGCGTGGGCCAATCCTCTCCGAGTATTTGAGGGATTTGACTCCATTGCCACACGAAAATCCAACATGGATGCACAAACTGATTCTGTCTCTCCATGGATGTATTTCCCAGGTAACGCCCCATTCAAACCAGGAATGAACTGACCACTTGCTCTTTTCAAGTACTCATTTCCATGCCTTGAACCCGCTAGAGCCATACAAGGCTCAATCAACCTCTTCAAATACGCATCTAAACCATTATTCAACAGGTTAACACTGTCCAAAGACATGCTAATGCTCTCCATCTGCAAACTTCCGCTCCAACCAATGTCTTAATGATCTAGAATCAGGTAGTTTGCCGGTTCTCAGACAAGTCCCTTTAAGGTAATTACTGCTTAAAGAAGCATTTGAAAGAGCTTTCCGAGATCCACTGTAATTCATAGAAATACCAAGAGGAGCAGTGACCGGGCTTCTGCTCTGAACAAAGGGGCTTCCTGCCATCTGCTCAACCTCTTCTCCCTCTTCCACAGAAGCAACTTCCACTGGGGGTCTACTACCAAGTGAAAGCAACTCTGTTGCACTCTGCTGTTCTTGTGCCCCTGCATTCAATTCCTCACATGCAACGCTTTGAGGCTTTCCAAGTGGGCCTGGAGGACTTGGGTGGTCCTTAAACCGGCGATCTCGACTGACAGGTGACCTTCCCTTGCGAGGGGAAGAAGGAAAGGCATCCCCATAAAGCAATTGAAGACTGTTTTTCTGGTATCCATTTGCATTAGCAACAGTGAGGTTACTTCCCACTCTTCTAAAACCTTTGGATGGTAGAACTTTTGCACAGCAAGCATTCTTGAGAATAGATTGAATAAATCGGTTGTGAAGAGGGATATTTTCTCTTCCAATAATCCCAACACAAAATTTATCAAATTCACACTTGGTAACCTTCGAACTAAGTAATCTTGTAAGTTGGTAGAAGTATCTATCTGCTCTTTGCTGCCCAATCTTTTTAACAATCAAGGATTTGAGCTCTAAAGTATCAATTCGCATAAGTGTTTGATTGGATAGTGTCATTTTCACTCCCCAAAACAATTTAAGTTCAGCCAATCCAGTTCCTCATCAAAATCCTCACTTTCAAGATTCAGAACGCTTCCTCTTAAATCCAAAAACTCTGTAGGGCTAGACCAAAAACAATCTATTGACATCAGCACAGTGACCAAAAACTCATCAAAACTCAATGAAATCTCAGACATTTTTCTAGCTCTAATGAAAAGACAAACAACACCCAAGTATAAATTTAGCTAAAGAATACAACTTTAACATTAAAACAAAGTTACTCAAACTGAAAAGAAGAAAAAAAAACAGAATTCTTAATAGAAACCCATTTGAGATTATAATGAAATTCAATAACCAAATGGTTAGTTGAAAATTGAAACAAGATGGAGTGAAGTACGTACCACACTGTGAATTGGGTTTATTTCTTTTTGTGTTACTCTGCAAGTATGTAAGGATTTTCAGGTTGATCGATGGGGTCTGTTTTAAACTTTTTTTCTTTTCTTTCCACTATTTTTGGTTTCTTTCTCTCCCTTTCCTTTTCCTCTTCGTTTTTTTTTTCTTTTTTCAATCTTTTTTTGTCCGCGAGCAGAGAAGCAGACCAAAGACCAAAAGCCCTTGGCGGCTCGTTTTTCAGGACACAACTCAACACACGTGCGTTTTGAGAGGGGTTGTTTGTTACTTTGTTTGCTATTTCTGTGTTTCGGTAAAATGTTTTTTAAAATTATTTTTTATTTAAAAAATGTATTAGAATATATGTTTTTTTAATATTTTTAATAAACAAAAGTTAATTAAACACGGAGTTTTTGGAAATGAGTAATTTTTAATTCGATACATGTTTAGTTTAAACTAGTTAATTGTCCCGCACTACATTGCAGGGCTGAGCAAATACTTTTTTATAATTGATGGTATCAAAAAAAATTAATAGATTTTGCTAGTTCAAAAATAAAATATAATATTTATATATGCAAAGTTTGATATAATAAAACACATCAATACATCCTATTATAACAACAACAATAACATCGAAGCTTAACATCTAAAAATATCACTACTATTATTGCTAAAACAATAAAAATTATTAAATTATTCCGAGCAGAAAAAAAATCAAAAACATTAATAAAAGAGAAAACAAGAAAAAAAAACTAAAATTATTATTATTATTATTATTATTATTATTATTATTATTATTATTATTATTATTATTATTATTACGTGAATAATGGAAAAATAAATTCAATAAAAGAATAAAAAACCCAAAAACTTTAATAAAAGAGCAAACAAAAAAAATGAATAAGAATAAAAATAAAAATTATTAGCTAAAAAAATCATTTGATGTTAAAATAAAATTAAAAACTAATAAAAAAAACCGAAAGTAAAAACAAATAGAAGTATCAATTTTCAAAAGATCGTGAATGCAAACTAAAATTCAAGAACAAATTTTTTGAAAAAAAATATTATCTCAACAAAAGAGAAAATAATAAAAATTAAAAACAAAAAATAAAGGCATATATATATATATATATAAAAAATAGGAACTATTTAAGAACTATAAAAAATTAAAAGAATTAAAATCAAAAGTATAAGGACCGAAAAAAAAATCAAATATATCATCAATTTTAATCAAATGAAAAAATTGAAAAAATTCAAATAAAGTATAACATTTATACATGCAAGGTTTGATATAATGAAAACATATCAACACACCCTATTATAACAACAAGAACATTGAAGCTTTAACATCTAAAAATATCATTACTATTACTGCTAAAACAATAAAAATTATTAAATTATCCCGATGAAAAAAATAAAAAACATAAAAAAAGAGGAAGCAAGAAAAAAAAAGTAAAATTATTATTCTTATTGCGTTAATAATGGGGGGAAATTCAAATCAAAGAAAAAAAAAGGTCAATAAATTTAATAAAAAATGAAGAAAAAAAATTATAAGCAAAAAAAAATAATTTGACATCAAAATAAATAAATAAAAATAATCAAAAATAATCAAAAAGAAATAAAAAAAAATCATAAGTGAAAAAAAAATAATAACAAAATAAATAAATAAAAACATCAAAATAAATAAATAAAAATAATAAAAAACAATCAAAAGAAATAAAAATGAAAAAAAAAATCATAAGTGAAAAAAAAATCAAAAAATGAAAAATGAAAAAAAACAATTATAAGCAAAAACGGAATTTATAATTAAGCACAGGGTGAGTTCGACCTCGTCTTTCTCAGATGAACTACTGCTTTTTCGATGAGCTATAGGCCTTTGTTGTATCTTCCTGTGCAACAATATATAAATAGTATAAAAATAGTGAACTAAATTGACCCGAACTGACTCGAACAACCCCAAAACTGAGTAGTACTATTGTAATCCACAGTGATTCTCCTCACATGCTACAGTAACGACTCTCACCTCTTTTAGTATATTAGATAATAATTCATCTTGATGTTCTTTAGCAATGTAAATAATAAATAATTTTGATTAACTTGTAAAGTAGTTTCAAAATATTCTTTATTCTCAAATAAAAAAACAATTCATATCTTTATTATTGATTAGCGCAAATATTTTATTTTTTATTTTTGCTTTTATATTTTAAAAGAAAATTAGAGTGTATTTAATACAAATATGAATGAAACGTTCAAAATAATAATAAAAAAAGGGGGCTGTAAGAATTCTTCGAATACAGCATGTCAGTCTATTAGTAGATTGCCAGAGTTGAAGTTGTTGCTCCTGGTGTCATTTATCAATTATAAGCCTCCCTTTTGGGATCTAATTGAGTTGAGGAAACAATTTAATCACTCTTATTTTATTTTTTTGATACGATGAAATTTCATTTTCAAAAATATATTTTATGAATTTAAATGAAAATAAAATTTTAGTTATTCTAAATTTTTAAAAAAAGAAATACATGTTCTAATTCGAATTCAAAATTTACGGTAGATTGAAAAGTTGTACGATGGAAATAGTGAAAACTGAAAGTCTGAAGTACATTGAAAAGTTTTCATGAATTATAATTAGATTCCATCAAGAAAAATAAGAACATGAAATTTTGTTCTCCAAGGCACTGAAAATCTTTTCCAAACTGCCAGTCATCAAGGTTAAAACTTGGTTTGCTGATTGAAACACGCCCTTTTCCTGCCCTGAAGTTAATTAGTGGCAGAATTACAGAATTTCCTAAAGCTCGTTGAGAAAAATTCACCTACCAAGACATCGAAACATTATTGCAATTCAAGGATGCCATCTGGTGCTTTAAAATAACAATTTACAAGCAGTGATAATGGTGAAGCTGGTTTTTTAGTATGATCTACAGCGTAAAAATATACATGGACTTCTCATTCTGGCTTTTCACAACTCCTTCCACCAAAATTTCACCGCGTTCTTGGCCCAGTTTTATTGATGACAAATCTGAAAGAAGGCTGACTGAAGCCTCATCTGCTACTTCCTGATGCGGCTGTATCAGAACCGAGTTCTCTTCTAGTGATGTTCTGGAAGGTAATCCTGGTTCATCTGTATCAAATTTGGCCCATTTCCTATCCTTGGCATGAACTAAAATCGGGTATAAGAGGAACCCTAAAAGAATAACGACACTGCTACCTAAGAATGTCTGGACAGAAGCCAGGCACATAACAAGAACAAGTAGCATCGCAGGAGGCAGACAAAGCAGTGTTGCACCAAATGTTTGCAAGGGGAACTTTATAAGGCCTGTGAAGTTCTGGCTTCTTTATCCTCAATTTTATGAAAGCTGCAAACTCAAGGAGCATTCCTATAGCATATAAGAAGTTCAGAAATTCCAGGATCTCCTGAAAACTCATCCAAGAGAGGAAGATTATTCCAGTAGCAGAGCACAAAATGCTGATGGTAGGCGTTCCGTATTTGGACCTGCAGAAACACATAAAAGTTCGCAAATGATGCAATAAGAGTGAAAAATATTATGGTCTGGTTGATCATCTTGGGGTCTGGGAAGCAAAGGTAGTTCAATCAATTTGATTAGGAATCCACATCCTTGAGGTGCACTTATAGGGCTTATTTGAAAAATAAAAGAAAAAGGTCAACTTCAAATACCGAAAAAGTAAAACTGATGTGCAGAATTTATGTCTGAGCCTCACCCTGTTAACATTGTCCCAAGTATCATGGGGAAACTTTTGCTTGAATTGCTTCATGATAGATTAATTTCAAATAACAAAGAAAACAGCAATTATTGTAAAAAAAATTATGACAAATTGGCTAACCTTGAAGCAAATATAGATGGAAGCATTCCCATCTCGCTCATACCAAGAAGTTGAAAAGCATCACCACTCATTTCTGCTTCAAACAATCCCAAGTTAGACATAGCAGCAGCTGCTTGGATCCACCATTTGAGCCAAACCCCTCCAATCAACATCCCAACTTCTGCGAAGTACCCATCACTCCACTCATTAGAGGACGACTTCAATGCCCCCGTGCCCGCAAGAAGTGGAATTAAGTATGAAGAAACCACCAAAATCACAGCACCAAAAAGTGCCTTTGGAAATGTCTTGCTGGGGTTTTCAACCTCACCTGCTAGAGTACTAGCCTTGTCCCAATAATTCAGGTTCCAAAACATGCAATTGAAGTATCCTCTCCATTCCACTTTCTTAAAATCAACAGCTAGCCATTGTTTAGGACTAATTCGAGGGATCGAAAGAAAACTCATTACAATAAATGGACATAGTGAAAAAAAAGCAAGGGCAACTGCTGAGAATCCAACAATATGCAGACCTCTATAATTCAAATATGTCAAAGAAACTGTGATGCCTAAAAGAGCTGGAATTCGAGCTATTAAATGGTTAAAAATAGGAAATGAATGCTTCAAGTAATCAAGGAACAACACAGGGTAAAGGGCATTGTCTATAACCCCACTAAACCATTTCCAAAATCCCTCTTGGAAACCCCAGAAGGGACCAAAAGCTGAAGATATCCAAATAACATATCCACCATTCTGAGGGAAACTCGTGGCCAGCTCTGCGGTGACTAGAGCTTCTGGTATGCTCCAAATTAAAGGGAAGATCAAGAAACCGAGCAAAGACAATAAAGGGCCACCTCCCGCCCTCACTGAATCCTCTACACCAAATGGACCCCCAGATACATCATAGAATATCAAAGCAATAAGAGGCAACAGAGTTAGTTTTGGACTTGTTTTAGCTTTGTTCTCTGCATCACTTGTCATCCCCTCTTCACCCATCCACACAGACAGGATCTAGAGGAGGTTTAAACTTTGATCCTGGATTAGTTGAACTCGGTTAAGCCTGAAATCAGATATTTATGGATCTATGAAGCTATTTCAGTTTCTTCATACCAATCAATAAAAGTAAAAGAATTTTTCCGAAAAAATTACCTGTGCCTGAATTTCAAGAGAAACAAAGTAGTAGTACTTTCTCTATTCGATCAAAGAACAAAAGGAAGAGCTCGTCGGCTTGTCATTTTATGAGAATCTATGCTTGAATGTTATCTTCTCGTTATCTTTGCTTTGGTGGCTTCCTGTCACTCTCTCTCTCTCTCTCTGTGAAACTCGAGGAAAGTTGAACTTTCCAAGGTATCGTGCCCCCGTCTCCTGGCTTGCAGGGAGAGGGGTGTAATTTAATTAATATTTTCCGGGGATGGCAGATTTGACCACGTAATAGAGACTTTTGTCACGCGAAACTGTTTCACCTTGCTTAACGTTTTTTTTTATATATATATATATATATATATTATTTTTTATTTTAAATTAAATATTTTTAATATTTTATATCATTTTTCATATGCTACTATTAATAAAAATAAAAATATATAATTTTAATATTTTTTAAATAAAAAATATTTTTAAAAATAACTTTAACCACAATTTAAAACACTACTGAATAACTCTGCTTATCATATTATAAGGGCTACAGATGTTCAATTACTGTCAAATTAAAAACAAATTTGAAATTTTAATTTGATGATTTTGGTCACCAAAACTATGGTTTTCTCTGATTGCAATCCCCCGCTGGTATGAAATGTTGGATACTCTATGTGTAACATCGTTTTACCGGCATGAAGTTGGTCCTAAAATGATAATCATTCATAAACTCTACTTTTAAGAATCGTAAAGAAATTTCTCCTGCAGTTAATTAACACTTAACCGAGTTGATATATTTTGGTTAGTCTCTGATGCAAAACCTAGTAATATTAAAAACAATGCAAGTCGTAAGATATTTTTACTATGCATTCTTCCACAAATCACTTAAATTATAATAGTCAATTTAAAAAAAAATTAGTTTTATATTCCACCTTTGTTTTTGCACAATTTAATTACTTTTTGCCCAAATTGTCACCTAATAACTTGTTTTTTAAAAGAAAATTTTGAATTGAAATACAAAGAATCAATGTGAAAAAAACATGAAAAATAGGTGGCTTTATTGTTATATAATTAAATAAAAAATAATATATGAGATTGTTTTAAAAAAAATAATAATGTGCATGAATTTCATCATAAGTATGGTTTCTTGACTTAAGTACACTTAATTTATTTAGAAAAAATTGAATGTTGTTTTTTAATTAATTTAATTTCATTCATTATCTATTTTATGGATTATATTAAGTATCATGTTGTGCAACTTGTTAAAATATATTGATAGATCTAGATTGGCTCACTCACATGAGCAATCATCTTTAACACTTGTGAAGTGAGTAAATATGAGACTAATTAAGTTTAAATGCTCAATTTTAACTCAAAATAATTATTAAAATATCACATTGGTTGGTACCAGAATGAGGTTCTTAAATAAATGAATATACATGAATGAATTCCCACTATCCATGTGTCTTTTATGATTAAAGCCAAACATGAAATTATTCATCTACCACTAAAGACAATGAGCAAATAAGATTTTTTTTATTTGAAGTCTATGTTTTTTTGCAACAGAGCTAAGACTTGTATGATGTATTTTCTCTAACAAGAATAACAACAACATACACTCTTTGTTTTCAAAAAAGAAAAGAGTATGCTCTATTATAACATCTATTTTATGATACATGTGTTAATGATCACTATAGAAGTAGAGAATAGATCTCAGCTTCTTTATTATATGAGTCATGGAGATCATATCTAAGATATCAAAATCTTACAATTTGTGATTTTTAATTATATTATGAGGTGATGTATAAATGATCGTTACTTTAAGAGTATATACAATGATTTAACTTGAAGGGATACTTTCAAGAAAATGAGTTAATTAAGATCTTATTGATATAAGAGCAAAAGAAAACGTAATTTTAGTTTTACACTTGTTACATGTATTTACCGCTTAAGATCATATCACTTTAATATATTTAATATGATTTAGAATACTTGTAATTGTAATAATGGATTATGTATGCAATTCTCGAGTGATTAAATTATATTCAGTTATGTATAGCTAAAAATACTTAGAATATATTAATACACTTTAAAGAATAATTAATTACGAGGTTGATATCTCCTATATGACATGTATTAGGTTTATATATTTGAGCTCGTTTCATTGTGTGCTTCAGGTTACACCGTTTGTTTGTCAAGTATGAATTTCTCGTGCAAGTTTAAAATATAATATATTATATAATTTCAGTCTTTCATGGACGAGTAGTAGATGTTAGTTACTAGGTTAAGCTTGACTCATCCACGAGAGATGTGTCTAGTCCAAATATTTAGAGAAATTATTACAAAAAAAATAATTATTTATACTTATATAATAAGAACATAAATCATATGAAGAGATAAGTTTTTACTATTGAAAAAACACAGTTCTCCTTTTCTTTTCTCCCATCTTGACTCTCTATAGTAGCTTGAAAAGATTTATAGAGAAAGTAGCTAATTATCTATTTTTAAAAGAGAAATTTACTCAATTAAAATATAATGGTACTGAAAATCATTAATAATAATATGAACCATTTTTATTCCTTTCGATGAAAAAAATAACATAACGAAAGTAGCTAATTATCTATTTTTAAAGAGTAATTTACTACCATAATACACTGATATCATAAAATTGGATCAATACAGAAAAAGGCCTAAAACCTATGCTACCGACGGCCCAGAGCCTCTATCCTATAGGCCCAAACGAGTAGTCACTCTGGGTCAAATGCCAAGAAAGGCCCAAACCCGACAACCTCGTTGCTCGCATGACACAAACTAGGAAGCTAGGGTTTGTTTTTACCACCACTATAAATATTCTCTTTCCTTCTCAAAGTGCCAAAACCCTCGGCAACCTCCAGGCTTTCAAGGTCTCTCTAGCGGCTTCAAGCAGACGTTCACCATAACAATCGGAAGTAGAAGGGATGGGTCACGCTAATGTCTGGAACTCTCACCCCAAGAACTACGGCCCTGGTTCTCGCACTTGGTAACCTATACTTTCCTTCTCTCAGCTTGAATTGAAGTATATCTTTGTATCAAATCTATGTATTTACTTCTTACTATACGACATAAAGGGGTTGTATCAGTTTTCTTTGTTATGATTCTTTAATATTTTGTCGCGTCTGAGAGTTTTCCTTGTGAGTGTGGTTTCTAGGAACTTGGTTTTTGTTATTGTCTTCTTCGTGTTGTCCTAAGAACTTTTCTAGTTCATGGGGGTATCTGTGGGTCTATGCGGATTTATGGTTGTGTCTGGATATTTCCCAGGAAATAAGATGATTTACTGTGCATTAGATCTATTAGCTAGTGCTTAAGATGATTGTATCTATGTGTTTGTTAGAGTTTAATTTTGAAGGTCAATGATTCCTAACCTTTATTTCTACGAGATTATCTTATTGTATCATTCAGTTAGATGAAGCTAAAATTGATTCTGGTAAGATTTTTCTTGTTAGGATTTCAATGTGGATCTATTCTTTTAATGGCTACTTTTCTATTTTTAGTTACTAGATTGCAATGGTTTGATAGAAAAATGAAATATTGAATTGTGTATTCTGATGCTTTGTTTTATTGTTGATTTGTCAGCCGTGTGTGTGGAAATCCCCATGGTATTATCAGGAAGTACGGGCTTATGTGCTGCAGACAGTGCTTCCGTAGCAATGCCAAGGAAATCGGATTCATCAAGGTAAAGTCAATCATATATTTATTGAATAGCATTAAATTTTTGTAACTTAATCTTATGCTATGCATTGGTTCTTTTACAGTACCGCTGAAGAGGATAGATAGTGTCTTCCACAAAAGCAGATGGGTCTGGAACAAGTATGATCTTGCTAGATTTTTATGTTTGAAGTGAACTATTAAGACAATGTTTTGCCTAGTTGATGTATTATTGAAATTGGATTGATGTTGGAAATGGATTATTTTCGAATTACTTGATAAGATTTTGTGATTTTCTCCTTGATTTTACTTCTCCTTCAAAACTTGTTAGCATCGCATTCCAAACTAAGAACTTATTTTCAACTGTGTTATGCACCTGTCCATACCATGTGCTTGTCGAATGATCTGATGATAACTGCCATCTATTGGTTACTGAAGATTTTAGAGATAATAACACTTCAATCATGGTCGCCGCCAGTGTTCCTCACAAGCTGGTGTATGGTTTGTTTAAAAAAAGAGTGCATTGTAAATGTGGATGAATAGGTTAACGGCCTCCAACTTTTTCTTACTTAATCTCCATGTGAATTCTGGAGAGGATATACCAGACACTCTTTTTATGCATATATATTGTGGGATTACGATATGTGGTATTTTCCTGAACAAACAAGCACTTGAGGATATACCAGACTTTTTTGAATCTAATATATTGTGGGATTAAGATGTGTGGCATTTTCCTGAACTAACAACCTCTTGAGCGATCTTTGTTCAAGTTTTATGTCTATCAAGTTTTCTCACTAATATCCCTTTATTACTGGGTCCTTGATAAGCTTTTATTATATAAGGGGTTCATACGCAATGCATGTTCATGTCTCGGTTTTATATGCAATGCATCAATGCGTGGCTCGATTCTAGTCTGGCGAATGTGGGTACTGATTGGGCAGAGAGGACTTGTGTCTCACCTTTACTCGGATGAGATCTTGAATAACTGTCTGTAAAATGGAGCAAGTCAGATACGACTTCTTTCACTGCTAATCCTCTGCAGATGATCACGCTTACTAGTTTGCGAATCAAAATTGCAAAAATGGAACCATGTAGGAGTTGACTAAGGAGTTTGTTTTCCACTCATTAGAAGTTTTCATAGTTATTTACTTCTGGTTCAGTCAGATTAATGAGATTAGTTAAGGTGTTTGGAAGCTGATTCGGTGATATATTAATAAAAAAGATTTGCAAAAATGATGAATTTATAAAAGAGAAAAGTGATCAATTCTTCTTTCGGAATGAACACTTGCATCATTCTCATGTGCACTCCATAAAAAGACGAGGAAGAATAGAGAAGGTTGTGGTTTGGAACTTTGCAAACGAACCAAGCTCCTCTCTGTTATCAAGACTGTATACACCGATGACCAGTGTCTTCCATCTGGCAGCTTGGTTTCATATGCCTTTGCCTTCATGTTCCACTGCGAATCTTATCCATGGGTCGATGATTCCATGATCATTCAATTCTCCTTGCCACCCCTCTCCTTTTGGAGTTATCAAACAGCAAAATCCACCATTAAATTTGTAAATGGCATTTCGGGGATTTCAATTTGTTTGTTTGTCAGACAAGGCGAGGATGGCTGTGTTTGGATTCTGGGCTTTGATCCTTCCTGCTGGGACTGCCTTTATGTCTTCCAGTCATTCCTCTTCTCATGGTAAGTTCTATTAACCCAAGGTTTTTTTTCTTTAATTTATATATATATAGTTCCGTTTTAATACTTTCTTCATTGAATTTTATTCTATCTTTACACTATATAAGGTTTTTTGCTCCATGGTGCCATATTTTATCTGCTATAGCATCTCCAAGAGAAAAATCTATTTAGAGAAATCAAATTAATAATACGGTTTTTTAAATATATTATTTTTTATATTGGATTGTATTTGCACTCCAATGGAAGAAAAACTATTTAGAGAAGTCAACTCTATTTTAATATATATGATATTAATATAAATATTTATTAATAATAAATAACTAATACAGGTACAGTAAAAATCATTTTTTTTTTGCATAGCATTGAAATATATTAAATAATTTTTGGCTCCTTTGATCAAACATGTAGGAATAACTCTTTAATTTAAAAATGCTATTTTAGCTCTTCCCTTGAGATTATCAAAATAAAAAATAAAAATAATATTTTTTTATTTTTTTCCTGTAGTTTTTTTTTTTTGCACTTTCATTGGAATTGATCTCAGGCTGCCACAGTTAAGCAGTATTTGTAATTGTTGTAGTGTTGTACTGGTAAAACTAGTGTAAGAATGCTGTCATATTCATCATTGTCAATAATTGAAATAATTGAGGTATCACTATTTTCGTTCTGGTCATTGTCATTTACAAGCTAAAAACATGTTTATAAAAAAAACTTATTGATCTTCTGATTGATTTACCAGTACACATATAGTTTAGAGGACTGTATATGGACTAGTGATGGATAAACTTTCCCTTGCAAACTCCATTATCATCTATGAATTAGCCCCTTGGACCACTGGGCCATGCATCTTTCTGTTTCCAGCAATTTCCTCTTTCACGGTCCTTCATCTATGCATGTGCCCTTCGAACATAAAGCAGAGTAAGCAATCACCAAGTGTTTTCTTTTGATAGCAAGGTCTGTAATTAAAGGAATTATTACCAGGAAATGGATCCAGAATCATCATTTATAGAGCTAAAAACTGAAGGAAGGCCGGGGAGCAATTCTTTTTGCCACTTAAACCTTGTAGATTTTGCTGGGAGTTCCAACTGTGTGCTTGAAGATTATGCTGTAACAGTGTGGAATCTTTTTGTTTACTATCTTTTCCCTTACCCCACTTCCTTAATCTACATCGATTGAGCTCTTAACGTAAGAATTCCATATCGTTACCTTTTCCTACCTTTATGTGTTGCTTGATTTGACACTGCCTTACAGCTTGTGGTGTCCTCTCCATTTTAGCTGCTTGACAAACTCATATAATATAAATCATATTTTAAGATTTTACCTAACAGTTTAAACTTTCAGATGAAATAATTTTTTTAATATAGTATCAGAATCTTGTTGACTAGTGGTCACGAGTTCGAAACTCACAAACTTCATTTTATTTGATAAAAATCAAACACAAGATAATATGGATCTGTGCAAATTTCAAGCTCAGAAGGATTTTATTTGAGGAATGTGTTAGAGAATAATATAAATTATATTCTAGAATCTTGTCCTAACAACTTAAATTTTTAGGTGAGATAGTTTATTACCTGACGATAACATTCCTTTTTGTGCTATCATGTAATTTATGCGTGCACATTGAATGGACTTCCACTAATCATGAATATGCTCTGCACCGACAGACATAGAAGCACCAAATTGCGAAAGACTGTTTGCTATCATCCGTGTAGAGCTAGAGAGAAGCTGCAAATGTTTGCTTAAGTCATCCATTCTTGAGCACTGTGTCCGAACTGAGCGTGGGCAGGGGCTGATATCTTTTTATATAGGATCCCTGACACTAGAAAAATAATGATTCTTAATCTTATCTCGCACTCGCCAAACAGGGCCACTGATAATGATGTAGAAGATAGGAGCCGCTGCAGTCCATTTTCTCTGGTGTGTCCTTGAGGATGATGGAGAACTTATCTTTTATTCGTAATCACCCTATCCATTCATAACAAATTCGGGCATATTATTTGATCTGGTTTCTGCTATGGCATCCATAAACACCACAGACAAATGTAAAGTTAAATCTGTGCTCGCCAATCTCATGTCACGTTTCCCAATTCTTTGTTTGTTCTTAGTCAGAGCATATTCATTTTCTTTTACTGTTACTGCAATTATTTACCAGCTACAAGTCGAGCAGATCGCCTGATAATAATAAATTACCTGCGCACCCTTTCAGAGATGTTAAATGCTGTGGGAGAAGAAAAAAAAGGCGCAGAAGGAGAATATATAGAAACCCAGATTCCATTTGAACTTCACGTGGATCTAAACTTAATGAGCATGTCAGTTCATGATTCTGCTGAACATAGTTGAATTGCTGGATCATTATTAACAGAGATATCATACGAGATTGATGATTTCGAGCTCATCATAGTGTTTTGAACTGATTATATGAACATTGATGATGACCAGTGACATAAAAAATGTTCAAATTGTTAAATTCAAGTCCAATGTTGTCTCTTTTCTGATCATTTCTGCTATATCACGTGAATTTCCCCAAAACTGAAGATGGAATGACAGCTACACTACCAATGAAAGAACTAAAGGTATACTTAATTCTTTAACATCTGACTCAATCCTAAACCCGCCCTATACATGAGTTCATGAAGTTGCCAAGAAGGCATTGGTTTGTGCCGTAGGATGCGAAATTCAGTATCTTGAAATATAAGACTGCAAAATGTCAAATTAATGGATTTTCTTCCACTTCCTTATGTGATTTCTCTGTTTCCAGGACGGAAGCTATAGGCAGGGAATCTCCAGGGAAGAGATTCAGACAGACAGACAACGTAGATTTGAGGACTAGAGCCAAATTGTTCCAGCTTTGAAATCTACTGTCACTACGTATCCAGACCAATTTAGCATGAAACTCCTGTTACACCCCAAAAACATGGCAGGTTCGATTCACCTCCACCTGCTTAAACATTCTATCTCCAGCCAAAACCAAGTCCTTGGTAGTTTTGAAATACTGAGGTATTTCAAAGTTCAGGTTGTTGTCTGAAGTCTTAAATCAGGGTCAGCATGTATCACAAGCTACCCTCGTTTGTTTGCTTGTATGATGGTCTAAAAGGCAAAAATGTATACTTCATTGCATCAAAACTACATTTCTAATGCTTGTTTTTGGCTTAAAGATTCTGAAAAAAACATTTGTTTTGCACAGCTAAAACTATTCCTGTGACTGCTGAAACTGAAACCTTAAATTAGGCATCAGTTTGCTTTCTTTTAGTGCCCAGGCATCGTTCAAGCTGGTAAGGTTTTGCCTAACTAACAATATTTAACGGCTGATGCATGCTCTAAAGGCACCTTAAATGGTCACGTACACTGCAATCACCTAAATGAGAAATAAAAGCACATAAAAGCTAAAAGCGACCGCAATAACCTCCTTCACCAACCTCCATTACTATAATTTCAAGGTATTTTGCATGCCCCTTTCACAGTTCTTTCAAGCCCCAATCATTCATCTCTATCATTGAAGCACGCATCTGGAAGTTTCACGAATGCTTCATCTCTCCAACTGGGATTGTAGTTAAACCACATTTACTCCGGATATAACCGAGTCCTGAACCTTATCCTCATTACCTGGAATTCAAATCCCTGAGAGAATGTAACCGTGTCTTATAGGCATTCAAGCAGTGCATCGATCTCTTACATTTCAGAGACACTTGCTAGGCTGTCTATTTAACAAGCAACTGGAACAAATCAATAGCTTCGAGATATGTTTTCATTTCTGAGTCCTGAAAACCTGTAGGGGGTCTAAACTGTAAATGGTCGAAAAGGGAGGTTGTGTAACTTCTCCAAGAGGCTGTACTCAATATATTTTAATCCTGCGTTTCTTTTTAGTTGCCCCTGAATCTTTGGTTCTAAGAAAATTTTGAAGCACAGCTGAATGCATGCACCACAAATCGCTTTCCCGATTGTTTTAATTGCATTGTTTTATACGTGGGGTTGGGTAGATGTGGAAAGGTAAACCAATGCTGGAAAGTTATGGGTCCAGACAAAACCGTACTCCCATTTATATTATCACTTTTCGAAGTGGGTTAACTGGTACGAACAACACTTAAGTGCTTGTTTTGCTTTTAAATTAATTGAAGCATGGAGTTTTTTTTAAGTCACACCCCTTGAAAGGTTTTATGATCTTCATTTCTGCACGACAAACTGAGTTCTTAACACACCGTGTTCATCTCAGGATGAACCAGCTGGTGAGTTTTTATGTTGAATATTTGCCTTACATCTGGGTTAACTGTTTCTCTCTTTTTAATAGATAAATGTAGACTTAATAAGGGTTCACCGTATCGATATAACGGGGGTATTTCTTTGATATAAATCTGTTATTTATATGAGATTTACCTTAATTAATCACGTAATAATAAATCTATATTTGAATATACATTAAAATTCCAAATTATTATGCAAATCATGCGTCTAATCCCTTGAGCTGACTTGAAAATCTCAGCTATATGATATGCTGAACAATAAAATTGATCTAATTAAAACACATAAAAATAATATTTAGAGTAGGATTAGAATTGTTTTTTAAAACATATATAAATAATATTTTTAATAAATAGTGATTCCACAGTAAGTAGGCAGTAGAGATACGACCCTACGTCTCTCCATTTCCTTTTACAGTTGACTATAATTACTTTCACTTTCTTTTTGGTCAGAACAAGTCAACTAGACATGAGTTCATAGGGACCGGCCACCGGAGTGAAAATAACTTAAATGGGAAAGTAAACTTTGCTGAGATTTTCAGGGAACCTGACCTCTGTTTGCATCTAATTTATTGTTTCATAGTCTGGAAACATCTAGTTAAGCTGACTCTTGTCCGAACCTATTTCAGCTAGTAATTAATAGAGCACAGCCTAGATCTTACAGAGCAAGGCTAGTTCGACATAGTTTAGGTTGTTTTTTTAAAGATATTTTATGTTTTAAAATATATTATCAGAACATTTAAAAAAATACATGTTTTTAAAAGAATTTTACTACAACTAGTGCAAGAAATTAATTAGAAGAAATAAATAATTAGAAATGCGTGAAAAGCAAGGGTTTTGAGAGAGGTTGAGAAAGATGGAAGGAGATGTTTCATCTTATTACATCATTAATTAACGTAAAAAACTAATTATTAACTAATAAAATAAGCTTTGTGGCTTAGCTTGTTTTTGTCGCTTTTTTTCTCCTTAAAGTTAGTAGCCTTTTTATACTGATTATTTATACAGCATATTCCTTGTCTGCTTGGGAGCTCCTTTCATCAAGCCTGTCTCTCTCAGGCTAGCTCAGCTACTCCTCTCTCTTTCTATATTTTTCTGCATTTCCAGCAGCCTTGAATATATTTATTTATTTATTTATTTATTCACCTAGGAGGTTTATCGCCACAAACAAAATGTTTTTTTTTATTTATTTATTTATTTAGGTTCTTATTACAGTTGTGCAGTCATGAGTTTCATTGCTTTAAAAGAGAGAAAATAGAAACTGAGAGCCTCAAAGGTGTGTGCTGTAGCTTGCGGTTGTGTAGTCATTGTGAGCTAGTATTTTTAACTACTCTCATTGATTATTGCCTAAGCAGGCATCATTGAATTTTTTGATTTTTTTTAGCTTTGAGTTTATTTTCTCTAAATTATTTTAATATACTGTTTAATCATATTCATTTGATGGTGCGCGAGAGTTTTTTTTATTACTATTAATGTGGGTGTCCGGACTAATTTGAATGCATCTCGACTAACCCAACGGATCCTGAAGTTAACAAACACATAAGTTTCTAGTGATTATCATATTAACAATCGCATAGCTCGAACATGAAACCAAAGAGAAAACAAACTCTTGGTTATGAATTCTTGCCACTGAGTCACCTCCTAGATGGTTATCGCGAGGGCCTTCTTCTTGCTCGATTTTTTGTTGACTCAACATTGTTCTCATTCAAGTGACCCCTTTGGGCCAAAAATCTGGTTCACAGGCATCATTGGAAAGATTCACAAATCAAGTAATGTGATGATAAAAACCTATAATAAATGACACCAGCAGCCCAGCTTTGATTCCTTGACCATTTCGGGGAACTATAATGGTGAGTAAATATGGAAAACCACCCTCAATCATTTTACAGAAATAAATTAATTGAAAACGATCAATACCTTAAAAACATCATCTAAATGAAAAATGCAATATCAATTTGTGGATAAAGTGATCCTAAATCCCTCCTGAATTGATAATTATAGCTTGGCATGGAGCATGATCATTAATGTACTTAACAAACGACAAGCATGATGTTCTTACGCAGATGCTTGATTGTGTTATCACCGTCACAATCTTTATTTATTTTATCGAATAATTAAAGTTCAGCCGTTCCCCCCACCCTTAAATTATCAAAGATGAACTCTGCACGTACCTGATCGGAAAGAAAAAGGATAACGAGTGTCTTCACAACTGTAGGTGTAGCGCGAGACAGAGACGCCATTAAAAAACAAATACCAGTAGAGTTTTAGACGAAAATGGAGGTGTGTAGACTGTAGAGGGTAGAAAAACCAAAGGGAAAACCATGCTCTAACTGTATTGAAAGTTTTGTCAGAACTAGAAAATGGCGCAAACACAATTAAATTATCATTACTTCTCTCCAAAGATTCATCAAAACCTGCACCCAAAACACACACACTCACATAAGCCCACTTGTGATTTTCCTCTCTCAAATCTCACCTACTCTTTCTGATCCCCCTCGAACCCAAAATAGAGAAGTGAAAGGTGAAAAAAATGCATGACTGATCCATCTGTAACCCATATTGGGTTTCCTATTTCTTGCTCAAAATCCTAACTTTTTTGCAGGATTTAACCATGAAACCCACAGTGTTGTGTCTTTAGTGTGAGAGAAGTGTAAAACCTAAACTTTTTCAAGAGGCAATGTGAGAAACTCATAGACTAGATTCATCACACACAGAATGGTGGCTGCCTTTCCTCAAGCAGCAGCAGCAACTAGTTCAACTGACAAAACCCGCTATTCTAACAAGACCCCCACTTTTACCTTCAGGGAAAGACCAACACCAAAACAATGGTAGTACACACATTGCAACAAGAAAACCCAGAGGCAGACAAGTCCCTTCAAGGTACCTCTCCCCCTCTCCTTCCACTTCTACGACAACGACGACGACGACCACCACCACCACCACTTCAAGTTCTTTTCTTCCAAAGAGACTTCCTTCTCCGTTACTTTCAAGGTCTACCAATTCTGGACCTTTACACACACCATCAACAACTGCCAGTCCTTTTCTTTCTGGGTCTAAAAGATCCCAATCTGTTGATCGAAGAAGGCCTGTTACTTCTTCAAGGGAAACAACACCAAACCCACAAGGCAATGCTGAAATGTCTGCTGCGACGAAGATGTTGATTACTTCAACGAGGAGTTTATCAGTTTCTTTTCAAGGTGAGGCCTTTTCACTTCCAATTAGTAAAGCTAAGTCTGTGACACCACCACAAAATATCGTGGCCAGAAAAGCCACTCCTGAGAGGAGGAGAGCTACTCCTGTGGGAGATCAGGGAGAGAATTCTAGGCCTATGGATCACCATAGGTGGCCCGGGAGGAGTAGAGAAGGGAATTTGAAGGAACGGAATCAACTGTTGTCTAGGAGTTTGGATTGTAGTGTTGTTGTAGGTGGTGGTGGAGATAAGAGGGTTGTTGGATCTGGGTTCATGGGGGTTAAGTCTTTGCAGCAGTCTATGATGGTTGATGAGGGTAGGAGGTTGAGTTTGGATTTAGGCAATATTGCTAAGCATAACCCAGATTCTATTTCAGTTACAGAGTCTTCTTTTACTGGTGATCTCACTGCTTCTGATAGTGAAAGTGTCTCCTCTGGTAGCACTTCTGGAGTGACAGAAATTGGTAAATGGAAAACCGGGGCTCGCGGCATTGCTGCTTCGGCAAGGTTTTGGCAGGAAACTAATAGCAGGTTGAGGAGGTTGCAGGATCCAGGTTCACCTTTATCTACTAGTCCCGGTTCTAGAATGGGTGTTTCACCAAAGGCTATTCAATCAAAAAGATTTAGTAGTGATGGTCCTTTGGCTTCTCCAAGAATGATGGCTGCATCACCTGTTAGGGGAGCTGCAAGGTCTGCATCTCCTAGTAAGCTTTGGACATCTTCATCTCCGTCTAGAGGGATGTCTAGTCCTTCAAGGGTGATACCGATGAGCAGCAGTACACCTTCCATTCTTAGTATCTCTGTTGATTTAAGGAGAGGGAAGATGGGGGAGAATAGAATTGTCGATGCACACATGTTGAGGCTTCTGTATAACCGTTATTTGCAATGGCGATTTGTAAATGCAAGGGCAGATGCGACCTTCATGGTGCAAAGACTAAGTGCAGAGGTATGATAAACTGATATATTATCTAGATTATGTTGTTTTTAATTTATCCATTCTAATTCTCTTTTTTTAGCTTAGTTTATATCCTGTGGATGCACCTTTTCATTGCTAATATTTGATGTATTCATTTTGGTGTGTGAATGTGAAAATAATGTCCATTTCAAATCTGAAAGTGAATGCTCGATGAAAATGCTATCATTTTCATTCCAAGGTTGCTAGCTTCTGTATGTTATTTGCTTTCTAATGATGTAAACTGCTTAGACTTTTTACATCAAAAAGTATTCTATGGAGTGGAAAAACTAAGTACAGTGTTAAATTTTTTGGCTTCCAGTGTCCAAAAAATGGGGTATGAACCATAAATCTAAGCAAGTAAATTTCTGTGTGTATTTTTGTGAGAATTTGGTGGAGATAATAGGTTAAGAGTGAGGACCTTGACTTAAGGTGGTTCACAATCAAAAGGATAACATTGTCGTGTTTGCAAACTTGATTAAGCACTTGCTAGAGATGGAATTTACTTTCTGGATGGCTGTGGCATGCTTTTTAGTGTGCTTCATAACTATGGGCAAGGACATACTTCATGCTTAAATTGAGGATTTATGCTATCTTAAATTCCCAAGAGTCAAGGTGACATGATTATCTTCGTGCCTAAGACAATATTCTACACATCTTATTACTTTCTCTAAGATAAAAGGAACGGTCAAACTCAAAACCCCATTCCTTTTTATTCCTAGGTGGTCTTTGCATCATTTACACAAAACCTATGTGGAGTTCTGGAGCTTAGGCATGCCATTAGTACCTTAAAGAAACATTTGATACTGTATATGTAATCAATAACAATTCCTAAATATGGGCCCATGCTTTACTTTGTATTGCACTTGGACTCCTCATTCAAGTCCATGCTGGAATCAAAAGCAACAGTGGAGCAGACAGATTGGGAACTAGCAGGGTAGAAGTTGTATTTGTCTATAGGGATTGTTTACTATACAAGCCTTCCCTTTTAATATAATTGAGTTTTCACAATTAGACTAAGAGTGCATAAGAGGTTAGTAAAGGTACAGGTTCAAAGGGATGTTTCCGTTGGAACAGTACTACAAGGGGAAAGTGGAGGGAGCACGCAAAACAATTTTAAATATTGTTTGTATACATGTTAAATAGGATAAGAACTTGCTACTTTGAATAAAGGACCTTTAGTTCAGCGATTTTCGTCTTATGAATGTTGGAAAGGGCTGTTTGAGGAGGTATACGAGACAAGTTCTGATTTCATTTCTGTAAATGTGATTTAGATATTTTAAATAGGATAAGGAAGTCGCCTCCTTGAGCAAAACACTTTTCGTTCTGTACCTTTGGTGTTCTGAACATGGGAAATGGAAGTTAGCGGAGATGGATTGTAAACTCGAACAAGGGAAGTGGATGAATATCGGAGGTTGGGATATTTTTCATTCTCACCTCATGTGTTATTTGGATGTTATGAGAGATGCTTTGACTTGGCATTGAATGCAGAGGATAAACTCTTAAATCCCTTCTTCTGTAATTGCTTATCATTAAGTTAATGGTTGTCAACGACCTGCTTTTGAAAATTATTTCTTGATGCTGTTATAGGAGTTCTTGAAGGCTTCTGTATCTGATTATCTTCTGGTCTCCTTGCCTTTGAGGTTTTGAAGGTGGTACAGAATTGAGAGTTAGTGTGAACACTTCCATTCTGGATAGTTTCAGAGTTTGTTTTGTTGGGGATCCAAGAAGTTTTTTATGTTTGCACAAGATTAAAAAGGTGGACTTATCATTTAACTTCCTTTACTGAGTCGGGGCTGTT
Organism: Salix viminalis; assembly: GCA_029228465.1. NCBI lineage: Eukaryota > Viridiplantae > Streptophyta > Magnoliopsida > Malpighiales > Salicaceae > Salix > Salix viminalis. The sequence continues at coordinate 16,883,376 of CM055441.1, read as the reverse complement.
CCTCCTTATGTGGTGTCCTCTCATCGGAAAGCACATGGAAAAAGCATCCTAAAGTTACTAGCCATACTTGCCTGGCATGTTTGGTTCAAGCTAGTAAAGTCTAAAGTTTAGGGTAATTTCAGCTTCTGTTTCAAAAAACTGTTTTTTTTTCTTGAGACAAACCCTTTTTTAGACTGAAAAATCTGTTTGGCTAGCTGCTGAAAACAATTTTCTGAAAATTCGTTTCTCCAAAAAAAGCCTTATAATTAACAGCAGGAAAAAGGTAGTTTTCTGTGTCTCCAAAAGCTTTCCTAAAGAGAGGTCATGAAGAAACAAAATTTCAATTAAGAAAAATTTCATCGGTTTTTTCTCTTTGTTTCTTAAAATTACATTTTAGAGAACTGGAAAATGGAACAGGAACCAAATAGGATCACCAGCGATCAGCATAAATGGACTTCTTTGCACCTCATAATAGTGTAACTGTATCCCCACTCCCCTTCATGCTTTGTATCTAGGTTTGTTTTTCATTGACTGTTTTTTGTTTGCATTAACCTTGTGAGACATTGCTTTGATTCAGGAGCTTGTTCTTTCAATATTGCCTACAGAAACTTCTGTTTCTAGTGGTTTCTAAGCCCTATACCCTAGCCTGAAACAATTTATTTAAACAAGTTACTTTGGTTCCAAAATTTCAGGATAAGTATAGCAGACATGTTACTTTGATTTCACACTCATAATGTTATTCTTTCTACCAGAAAAACTTGTGGAATGCATGGGTAACAGTCTCAGAACTACGGCATTCTGTCACTCTCAGGAGAATCAAGTTACTATTGCTGAGGCAAAAGCTAAAGCTAACTTCTATCCTCAAGGGACAAGTAAGATTAAAAGATTCACTTTGTTACAGTATTGAACCGCTTCATATCTCTGATAAACTATCTGCATTCAGCACTGGATTATCTCTTGTCCTCATTAATTTATGCCAAGCTTAAAATCCGGATGTTTTGATCTGGCAATGCATCATGGGAACTTCAATTTATAGATTGTGTTAATGAACTATCTCATCTAAAAACTTAAGCTATTAAATAAGAAACCAGGATATGATTTATATTATTCTCTAACACGCACCCTCAAGTGAAATCTCTTTGAGCTTGAAAATTGCACACATGTCCACATCACCTTGTTCTTTATTTTTATCATTTAGAATAAGGGTGGTGAGATTCGAACCCGTGATTGTCGGGTCAACAAGGCTCTGATACCATGTGAAGAAACCATTTCACCTAAAAGCTTAAGCTATTAGGCGAGGCAACAAGATATGATTTATATTATTCTCTAATAGATTGAAATGTTTAGAAATCAACCACTTCATTCTTCTGAGAATAGTTAAACCTGAGAGATCAATTGAGCAGGCAACAGCATATCATTTGGTATTATACCTGTCGGACTTGGACTGGTCAATTTCTCTCTCGTGTAACTTGATAGTGGCATACAGATTATGAAGGATCTATACTGTTTGCCTGCTCATACCAGCCAACTGTGCCCCAAATGCCTTCCAAAGTCATTTTTCTTTTGTTTATTTTTATTTGGAACCTGACCTAAAAACAATTAAGACCATAACATTGTTTCTAAAATCATTTGGAAAGATTCAAAAATTTCCTATGAGCTGATGAAGCGTTTATAGGCCTTAATGTTTGCCTATATTATAGATGCTTGTAGAGTTTTATCTAGATTTCCTTTAATTTATTGATCATTTTTTCAGGAGTAACTTTTTTACTGTAAGTTAGTCATATGCCTTGTATATATCTGTTGGAAAATTGGAAAAGCTCTAAAATCTGAAATTGATAGAAATTGAAGAACAAAAATAAAATCATAAATATTGGAATGAATCACATTCATTCATTCCATAAAATCATAAATATTGGAATGAAGTACATCCATCCATTCATTCAATTTATTCAATTGAAACTTTGCCTATTTATAGGCTTACAAAAACCAGAAATTAAAATAAACTAGAACTCTCAATAGATAGGAGAGATTATTGGATAAGGATAGGATTTATGATAAATCCTATAAAAGATAATCATAAAAACTATTTAGAATTTTATAGCTAAAAACTTCTTATCTTCATATCTTCAAAGCTAATCTCATTAAAATTTAACAATATCAAGGGTCTCCAATGCCATGATGGATGATTATTTACTAAACCCAGGGATTAGTCATGTTGGTTGTGTTGAAGTAGAAGAGTGTTATTTTGCTCTATTTTGGTACTTCCAGAAACACATTTAGTATTTATTCATTCTGGTTTTCTCATCTTCATCACTGAAGTTCATTGTACTTGGTGAACGCAGATTGCTCATTTAGAAGAATGGTCTCTTCTTGATAGAGGTCATTCAAGTTCTCTTGAAGGAGCAACTGAAGCTTTGAAGGCCAGTACCCTTCGCCTTCCAGTTGTTGGAAAAGCAGTGGTATATCCCTTCAGTTTTAATCATCTAAATTGAAAGGCAGCATTTTACAAGTTCAACACTCGCAATACTGAGTCTAACAAACTTTACTTTTCTATATTACAGGCCAATATACAAAACCTGAAGGATGTTGTCGGTTCAGCTGTTGATGTGATGCAAGCAATGGCATCCTCAATATGCTCACTATCATCGAAGGTAACTCATTCTTGTAACCATAGTTATATATAACTCAAGAAAGGGGTTGTTTAACTGGCGAGCATGACAAATACTCTTCTAAAACATAGAAGGGTGCTTCAAAGACAAACTTTAAGTTATCTAGCATGTCTTCCAATTTCTTAATATATGAGCAATAAAGCATTGAAAGATGTTCTTAGTGCTATGTTGATGAAGAGTCAGGATTTCCTAACTAACTCGGTCACCCAGTTTTGACTCTGGTTTGAGGGAGTTTGCTGGATTATTCGCAGTCTGGCTCATGGTGTGCATGGTATGACTAGGTAAACCTTGGACAGGTCCTGTTTTTAAGTGCTGCTTGAAGCAGTGTACAGTGTGTACTACTACTGTTTGGCAAGTAAACTAAAGTCCTGCTTGACTTAGGTACTGGCACTTAGACAGGTCCTTTTTTCTGTCTCTTTTTTTTAACCTTTAAGACCACAAATCGATTTCTCCCTGAAATAAAATCAGTCCTGTCCTTTCAAGTCAGCGAAATAGAAATTGATTGTTTGGCAACTGGCATCGAGACATTAGCTAAGTCATTCCATGTTCATCTTCTATGACACCGACTCTCATTCCTGAAACCCAATAGCACCAGTACTGTGTCATCTTGGTCATGTATTATCTAGAACAATGCCAACAATTTTATTTAGAGTTCACTGTCAATTTCTCCATTTAATGGCTGGAAATAACTTGATTTATTCTGACCTCGATAAATCTAGGGAAAGGGGCATGAAAAAGAACTACTGATGCAAATACATTTGCTTAAAATCATTTGGTTACCGCTTCCATGGACTTTTTAGAGATGTCTGTACTTCACATCTAAAATCATTTGTCAGTCACAGGTGGAGGACATGAATTCGTTGGTGGCTGAACTTTTGAATGTGACTGCTAAGGAAAGACGCATGCTTGAACAATGTAAAGGGTTTCTTGACCGCCTTAGCAATTGTGCAGGTAATCTTTGTTTCTTCTGGCTACACTAGGATTAGTGGATTATTTTCCTCTTCATCTGCTTTTGAAGAAATTACAGAACGAATTTACACATAAATTTGATATTTGTGACACACATACAAACAGGTTAAGCACTGTAGCATGAGAACACATACATTACAGCTAAATCGTTTGCCATCTACCAGCAGCCTGACAACACATGTGTAGAACTGATCTCACTTGACCATTCACTCTAAAAAGCTAACATGGCACCCGACTCTTCCTTTTCTACTTGGTGGAGGTGGAGGTAATAAACATGGACTGAATAGTTAGTTTTGGCTTCACGCTTGGCATTTTTTTGAACCACATGTGGTCTTGTTTTTCTTTTATTCCATGTATGTATCCTTACATCCTATGACAGGATGTAGTTTTTCGCCTCCTAGTAATTAGCTGTATACGATGCAAAAAGAAAGTAATTGTGTATATATATGTAACATGCACGGTGGTTCATCTGATTGCTCGAAATTATGTAGTTCTTGGCCAACTTGATCGTGTAATCTGAACATGGTTTTGTGAACTTGTCATTCTTGATCTTTTGGTTGGAAGTCTGGTGACAAGGCATCTTAACTAGTAGTAGTTCACTGCACCAGTGAGCACGTCGAAAAACAGCGCCCGAGTTGAGTGAAACCAATCACGGTGACGGCGATCTGCCAAATGTTCATGTTGTGTACTCAGGAGGCGTTGGAAGTGTATTTTTAAAGAGTAAAAACACCCCGAGACTCAGAATCATAAAAAGAGAATTGAAAAATAAATAAATGTTGTCAATTTATAAGAATAAAAATGTAGAGGAACAAAATTGGTAAAAAACAAATGATGAAAAGTCTTAAAAAATAAAGTATCAGCCAAATGGGTGAGGTCGCCAAAATTTACTCGTAGGATCATGCAAATAGAATAATCTATATACCATCATAGCAGGCAAAACTTGAAAAAAGTTGAAACCTAATTATACAAAGGATTGAATTTTGAAAGAAAAAATTAAAAAGGGTCAAAAAAACCTATCTAAATAAAACTTGGAAACAAAATCCCTACCTAGATCATGAGATAGAGATAAAAACATAATAAGAAAAGAAAATGATATTAATTCATGCTTAACTTTTCAAACTTGCGATCCAGCTAGTGACTAAATTTGAAGCACTACATTTATAAAAACTAATGGTAATAAAAATTTGCTAAAATAACAAAAAAATTAAATTAGAAATCAAAATATGTCAAACTTGAAACATCATAAAATAATAAAATCACGCATTCTATTGATTTGAAGTGGTGTTTTATAAATTTATATTCAAATGAAAGCAGCCATAACCTTCAAAACAATTAATTTTCATATGGTATATTAAAGAATAATAATAATAATAATTGATTAATTTTTCTATAAATTGGTAATATAGAAAAATGATGTAAAATACATGGAAACTAGCTATGTAACTTCTACTCTAGGAGGGGTTGAATAAACATAATTTAAGGAAATAAATGATATTCAGCCGACATAAGCAAAATGTTGAAGGGATGATGAAAACAAGAAAGAAAATAAGCAAAGATAAAAATGATATCAAATGTATTAACCTCTTAATCCCATGACCCTAGTCATTTGACTAGAAACAATATACTTGAAAAAACCTTGAAACCTAATTTCAACTAACCAAATATTGAAAAAATAAATCAAATATATAAAAGGAAAAAATAACAATTATGAGAGAGAGAGAGAGAGAGAGAGAGAGAGAGAGAGAGAATGGGGTTGCTCAGGTAATCCACTAAATATATTAGTTGAGTTACTAGATCGAGATACCTTCACAAAAAATATGATGAAAAAAAATCATAAAACCTAATTAAAAAAATCAATGTTTATCGTTGAATCATGATATGGAAATGATTAAAAAAAATAGCAATTATAAGCCAGAACAAGGCTTTTGCTCACCCAAATCAACCTATAGGCTAAATCATGAAATTAGAATAACCCTGAGTGAAATGAAAACAAAGAAAGTCACGAATCTTTTTTTTTTCAAAAAAAAAACAATGTCGATTCATGAGATGGGACAAAACTAGGTGAAAAAAAACAATATTAACCCTTGTTAACTTATAAAACTCATGCCTCGGGTCATTTGATTGAAAGCATCAAATATAGAAAAACTACAAAAACCTATTCTCAATAAAATAAATATTGAAAGATGGATTTTTTATAAAAACAATAACACAAAAGGATCTAAAAGAAAAAAAACTATTATTAAAAGGTTAAAAAAAAGTGCAAACCACCTAGATTAACTTACCAAACTCCCTGGTCAGGTCATGAGATCGCTCTCTAAACATTTAAATAAAAATAATATGCAACCTAGTTTAAAAAAACAGTGTCAAGTAAAGATACTGAAAAAGAAAATAAGTCTAAGAAAATAAGAACCCATACTAGCTTATAAAACTTGTGCCCCGAGCCATTTGATTAGAACACCAAATTTAGAAAAAATCATGAATCTTTTTTTTTAATTACGAAATGAGATTAAACTAAACAAACCACACAAAAAATCAAAAGAAAAGGTAGCAATTAAAGGAATGAGGATAAAATTTAAAGAAGAAAAACGAAATGCGGGGGAAAATAATTTTAGATTAAAAGCTAAATTAAAAGGAAAGAAAAATTCCCTAAATAACTAAAAAACCACCAAAAGAACGAGAACCAATTTTTAAAAACTAACAAATTGAAAAAAAATAAATAATTGAAGGATAAATTTGAAAAAAAATTAAAGTTTACACGAGACAAAAGAAAAATGAAGGGAAAAAATCTAGTGAAAAATCAGTTTTTATGCCACGTTTGTTTTGAGGCATTAGACCATTTACTTCGAGATAAACGGCAAGCAACAAGCAAAACTACAACTTCCAATTTCTACAGCTAATTGAGATTTACAACAAAATTCTTTAATTGATAACCTTAGTTGGATTGCATGAATTATTAAAAACATATTCTTTCTGGGTGACTTGTAGCCGCATTTACATCTACCAGGAACTTTACATTGATCTTAGCTACCGTCAGTAGAGCAGAGATTGTAGGTTTTTGCAAATTGTAATGGTTTCTCTGAAAACACGTAAAAAAACTATCATGTCGTTGGCTTGCTTGTATTTGACCAATCTCAGATTCTGGTGCTTCGGTGAGTTATGTCTTGATGCATGATGTTAATAACTTCATTACATATCGTCGTCAGGCTGTACGTGTGATTTAGATTCTCAATTATTTATGAAACGCCGCCTGGTGCCCGTTTGCTAACGAAATCCTGTTATCTATGTCAGCAGGAAATTTATATTCTATGTATTCATGATGTTCTTGCTGGTATTTGTAATAAACTCGTTTATTCCAGCAGTGATATTCACAGATTTGTTCTTCCCTGCAACTTTCCTGGAAATCTGTTGAAAAGAATGTATTTGCAAAGTATAGACTTCATTTTGCTCAATTTAGAAGATAAAGCACTGCTCTTTTCAAGTTGTAGCAGTCACTGACATAGGGTGAAAGGCCAAAAAGAAACTACCCTGCATAATAACTAAACTCTCCTAAGAGACTGAGTACCTCCTATTTCTCGAAGGTGTGGATTTGGCTTCTTCAATGTTAGCAGAACCAGGACTCTCTGATGAATCCGAGCCGCTGTTCTCACCCTTTTCTCCTTTGCTTGACCAGAGCTTAGTGAAGATCTTCTTCGACTTAAGCATCCCTTTCAATTTGTTACTGGCAGCTTTATCTACACCATTTCTACCATTAGCCAATCTCAAGGAGGCTACCTCCTCCTTTAGAGCCTTGAGCTCCTCCGCGGTGGCCACAGCATCCCAGTCTTCTTCTGTGTTAGCGGTGGTTGACCTCGAGCTCCTCTGCGACCCGTTGTTTAGATCCCTGATGCTTTTAGGAAGGTCGGGAGTGCTGCTGCCGGATGAGGCGGCCGCCCTGACCTGCTCGAAGAAAAGTACCTGCACAACCACACGCGATGGTAGTCTGTCATTCTGCATCGCATGCATGCACGCATCAACTGATAGCTTCTTGCAGTCCATCAATTTGCATATCCTCTTCCTCTCACCCTTGCTGATCCCCGGGTGTTCCTGCATCGAAGAATAGGAGTTTTAAGATTGTCTACACTCACTGAACATGTTTTCTTTCAATTGTAAGAGTGGATTTGCGGGATCAAACATGCTGTTCGGTGTATTTTGATATTTTTTGATGTGAATTTAAAGAAAATTTCGAGATTACCTTGAGATACATGTCAACTGCCCTGTAAAGTGCATCATGAGCAGGTCTAGAGATACCAGATACCATCTCAGCAAGTTCAATAAACTTCAACAGGGGCAGATTTGGATCCTTTGCTATCTCAGCTAGATATCCATCTATCAGTTTTACCACCATGAGCTTGGAAGCGTCAGATAAAATCCCAGGTTTTCTTATCTCCTGAACCTCATGGCCTTCTTCTGACTCAATCTCAGCAATCTGATCTCGCACCAGAAACTCTTCGACCATTTTCTTTACTGAATCAACATCATACATCATATTTTCTCCTTCCCCTGCACGGATCAAAAGATCATTTACAGAAGCCTCCTCTAGTTGCTGACCTATTTTCTTTATCAGCTGTCCTTTTGTTGTATCACCAAAGTCGGCATATATGGTTGCTTTTAATAGCTTCAGCAAGAAACTACAGGAGACGCTGCCTCGCTCAGCAGGCAACAGCCACACAATGATATCAACTATTGATCGATATTTTGCTGCTTGTCCACTCTGGATCATACCCTTGCTGAAACCTGGCAACCTTCTGTAAGCATAAGCTTTCAAAGCTTCTCCAATCACCTCATCGGAATGTATGGCTTTGGTCCTGATTGTAGCAACAACACGCTTATATAATCCAATTTCAAGCTCACACAAATCCTCAACCCACCAGTCCTTCGGCACTGACCGGTTTCTCAGACCATTCAAGTTTGAATCAATCCCATTTTCCTCAGGGAGATTTTTTCGATTATATGAATAGGACCAGTCAACTTTTGAAACATCAACACAGGCCTTTGCAGCTATGGCATCAATGCAATGGCTGATCACCTCCAGTTCCTCGGATAATGGCAAAAGTGACCTTGTGGTCTGAAGAACAATGATGGAATCCTTCCAGCTGCGGAAAATGCTAGAGCTAAGGAAGACATCAATTTTGTAAATGAGGTTCCCTTTTTCGACAGTCTCGTGCATTCCCAGGTACTCAGCCGCGCATCGGGTAGCAACAACATTATAAGCATTGATGGTCACAGTCATGCCATAACAAAATTTTGCACATATCTCGAAGGCAGAAGGCCCGCCCGGAATATCAGAAATGTCAACTTCATCACTGTTTTCTCCGTTGGCAGATGTTACCAACTTCTGCAACTGGCCACTTTTGGACAGCAGAGGAAACTGCATAGCAGGATTTTCAATTAATTAGCATCAAAACAATTGTTGCAACATAGCATATTGACACAGATTCCTATTGGCAAGCCAAAACAGTTCCATTTCATAACACTCTACCCAGCATATTTGTAGCCTTAGTCCATTGATGCCTTTGACAAAAGGTTAGATGATTTATTCAGCAATGATAAATAATACATAATGCATCGAATCACTTAAGTATTGCTGCCATCCTACCATGCTTGTTTCAGACATTGCCAACCCAAGCTGAGCGAGGTCAGATCAATGTCGCACGGGAGAGCCAAAAATTATAGTACAGGCTCACTTATATTGAATTGATAAGCAAATCAGCTATCTAGGGTGCCAATAGTGTCATTTACTGCATCATGCACTAAGGATACAAAGACCTAGATGAAGTTACAGAAATAATACCCTGGTTATGAACTTGAAATGTTTACTGGATTGAAAGATTAGGAGTACCTTATGCAAATAAAACTTTATATCCCCCACGTTGACAATGATATCAGTTGCCAACTCGGCAGCCACATACCTGCACATGAATATAAAGCCTCAGTAATGTCAGCAACAGTTTAAAAAAAAATTAATTGTGGCAATACGCATACTGACAAGTATAGCCACATGCTTTTCCGAATATCTAAACCATTCTTTTACTTTCTTTTAATGTATTAAGCTTCACATGCTGACCAAACTTTATGAGGGAAAACACCATAATAACCAGCATCCAACCAGAACAAATTTAGATTCCTCAAATAATCAGAAACTGAAGAGCAATCTCTCCTTTGAACCACTCGGCATTTCGGAGCAGCTCCAATTTCACAGAAGATAGAGATAATCAGTGCACAATGGGCTCATGCATGAAAGTGAGATCATGGAGAAATGGAATTGAACACACAGGCAAAACATTTTAAAGATTATTTCATTTTGTTAAAGCATCTGTTGTATTAGCAACTACCAACGGAGGCTGAATAAACCTCATTTGCTTTACTTTCCAGCAATACAAATGTTGTATGGCCTTCCAGTAGAGAAGCCGACTTTCATGGTTCTTTATCGAAGGTAGTCATACAACCAAAGTGGCAAATCTATGACAAAGCAATAGCTGTGCAAATTCATCAATTAGAGGATTAACTTGAAAGAAACCAAAATGTATCAAACATCAAAGCAGCTCCAGGAATCAAAATAAAATTTTCAGCAAGGAATAAAACAGAATGCAAATTAAGCTACAAAGCATCTCACCTCATACTATTCCCATCTGTTTGAAACGAATCTGACTTTGATCCAAGTTTCATGAACTTCATCTTGCCAAACAAGAAGATCCAAATAATGTAGCACTTCAAAAGCAATCTTCTTCCCCGCACTCAATTGATCACTCCCAAATCAAACACCTTTGCGCTATATCGCTCACAACCACACATCCCAATGAAACATCTACATAACCGAACTCGAGGAAGTTTTTCCTGAATTGGAAAGGATATTCCAGGAGTGGGGACCAGATTCCTCAATTGTTACAGGCTTCTTGGCCTACGTGAGATTCAATAAGGATCTGAAAGGGCAGTGAACAATATGTACAAAGTAAGGTATGAGCAAATCTTGACAGCAACCGAGGCAGGAAGGGTAGAGAGAGAGAGAGAGAGTTATGGAGGGATAATAAAGAAGATGGGATTGAGTAGTTTCTCAACTAAAAGGATCTCTTATATAAATTGAAAGCCAAGAAATGGCTGTTGCCTAAATCAGCGGCAAAGCCCACAGAGTACGGAGGCAATGAATCAGCCCAGGAGACATGGCCAACAGGCTCTGTACACTAAACAATTCACTAAATAGAAGAACCCACAAGCATAAATCTGATTCCACCTCACTCGCACTCTATTTCTCTTATCTTTCCATCTCTGATTACTCTGCTACGCTGTTTCCTCCCTTTTTTATTGAAAGATTCATATATCAACAAGAAAAAATCAGCTTAATTAATTGTCAAGTTCCAAACTTGACGAGTATAAAGAATATGTATATTTTTACCGTTGAACTTTGAAAACCTGCAACAGAAAACAGCATCTCGGTATCAGTTGAATAAACCACCGAAAACCCAGACAGCAAGCATCTATCTTCATTTTATTTTTTATTTTTTAAAAAAAGGGCAAGGTATGGGAATAAATGAGAGAGACATGCAGTAAATATGCTCTAGTAATGAACAATCAAACTTCAACTACCAACAACAACACTGAAACTGAACTCAAAAGAATCTACCAGAACATGTGACAAAAACCTAGTTGAGCAATAAACATCTAGTTTAATAATAGCCAAAGATCTTGAAACCTAAAATTAAAACCCCATATGATGACGTATGAATAGAGCCAACTTGGAAACCAGAAGACAAAACTCCAGAAGCCACTCTCCGTGTAAACCCCGACGAAATCTAAGGCTAACCCCATGTATCCATACCTACAAAGCCATGGACATTGCTACCATATTCCTAGAACCAATGTAGATATACCCTCCATAAGAACCCCATTTCAACAGCAATAAAAGAAAAAGAAATCGTCAAAAAGACCTGACCTTGAAGGCAAGACGTGAAGATACAAAAAAAGAGATAGAGGCACTCACCCAATAATTGATATGCTAGAGACATTGAAAAGATGCGAATTTTGAGTCTTAACTAGCTAAAAACATTAACCTGGGCAAAAGGAATCACCAGGGAAAATCTCCAAGAAAATGAGTCGTCACTTGGTTACAAAAACCGAACACCCCACAAGTTTTCTTACACAAAAACATAGGCTAGAAACCGATGTTTTATCGCATATGCGTGCACTACCAATCCTACATTGCACAGTTAATACATCAAACCAGAAATAAAAATGGTCTTTGAGTGTATTTTCTTGTTTTGATTTGATTATGGTGAAACCAAGCAAAGATAAAAGTTCATTCCAGTTTTTGGAAGGGAGAGCATTAAAGATGTCACTCATGACTCACCGCCACCTTTGCTCAGGCATGCACGCCAAAACTGACACACAGCTAGCTTTCCTGTTGCCACTACTCTGCCTTTTAGGAAATGACCCGTCTTTATTAGCTCTTAGGATTTTCGTTCCTCAATTTCCACAGTTACTTGTTTGATAGTAGCCTAGTACCATGTGTCAATGGCACGTCTCTGGCTCTCCCATTTCTCTCTCTCATTAAAGAATGGGTGCAAATGATGCCCGTCTGTCTAAGGTTAATTAAATTATTATCGTGCACTCGAAAAAGGAACAAAAGAAAGTGTCGATTAAGTTTTTTTTTTATATAAAAAAAGATTAAATTCTGCTAAATTTATGGCGCGTTACTGCAAGTTGGGGTTGATGGGAATTCTCAATGACCTCATACTTTCAAACTTTGTTGCAGAAGATAGAGTACGGTAAATTGCGTTCAACATTTTTGGTGAAATGCTGTCGCGCAAAATACTTTCTCAACAGTAGCAGTGCCATACAGTGTCATAAACAGTGTCGAAGCATGCATTGGTTAGTTCATTCTTGAAAAAGAAAATAACTTGTTTAAAGACATCTGTTTCCGGTAAACCCATCGAGTCTTAAATTTTAAGAGCCTAAAATTCGTAAGAGGATTGTCTTTGAAAATAAAAATCAACAATGTGCCCTGGAGAGGATACATCGATATTACTGATATTGGAATCAGGATTTAGACATTGAAACTCAATGTTACTTAGCCTGAAGCTATCCTAATCATTAAAACTAAAAAAATAACATTAAAATCTAAGGAAATTTTTCTGTCAAATATGCTGGGGTGACCTCATTTTCAGGCTGTATTTTCTCAAATTGGGTCGCCAATGTGTTTAAGAAAATTCAACAAATCCCTTCATCCAGATCCATTCATGTTTTCCATCTACAGCAGGTCAAGATTTTCTCTTAAGAAAACTTTTATGGTAGAGTGGTGACCAGCTGATTAAAGAACGGGTCATGGAGCAGATAATATGCTGGGAATAAGCTGAGACATATTTACGGATCATATGGGAACTATCTCCATCGATCACAAGCAATATACTCGAAGTGGCTAGCATGATACAGAATGCTCAGGAGTGGAGAGGTACGAGAAACAGCAATTAATGCTAGCATTTTCTTAACAGATTAAGCACTGGTCAAACCAGGCTTACTAAATAGTCAAATATCTGGCGTATAAAGAAACTGGTTCAGGAGTCTACACACAAATAGGATGATGGGGGGAAACGCATATTCAACTGGAGATTTTATATTTAATTTCTGCCATTAACTTAATTATTTGTGAAACGCATCTTGGACACAGGTGCGGTAGAATCTCTCTGGATACATATAAATAGAATAAATGTAATATTAGGTTATGCTTAAACTCGATTGCTAAGTAACTCGGACTTGGTAAAATGAGGTTCAACTCTGCTGTTTTAATTAATGAAAGCACTCAGAAGAAGATTCCCACACATGAGCTATACTTTACTGGGAGGCTCATGAGCCCTGCTTGGCTGAGAGAGTAGCTACTGGCTATTCAAATTGGCCTAAACGTAACTTTGACTATTTGACAGCATTGTTTATGAGATGCCAAGAATCCCATCCAGCCAAGAAACAGAAATTTACATTATAAAATCAACAGAGAACATTTCATATTCCATATGGGCACATCCCTATAAAAGTGACTCACGTTTTAAGGTCCCCATTATCTTTTCTATCAAGACTCGGAAGGGTCTGAACTCATACACATGGTGCTGAGTCTGCCACTTTAGATACTGCTAGATTTTGTAGCCCTTAAAAAATAAAAAAGAATTTGATTCCTTAAGAAACACTTGATTCCTGTTGCTTCAAGCCTGTCAACTAGGATTTTTTTAAAAAAATAAAAACGATGGAGGCAGAATTGGCCTGAAAGTCATTGTGTGGTGTGGGTTTTGAGACGTAATTAGCCAACAACTTATCGTCACGCGAGCTGTTTTAAATCATGATAAATGCTTAATCTTAACCATCAGGATCTCAAAAGAATATAATCTCTAGTTTTGATGTCATATGCTTGCTGTGTCAACTTTGACTCGACCCCATGTTTTTTTCCTCCTTGTTTGAAATGCTTCGATCACATTTGGTTACTGTTAATTGCAAACACTCCATTTTTTTACATCATTGTCTCCTGCCTCAATGAAATCCCTGATTCTGAGGAGTCATCTTCGTATCTTCTAAACCCTACTGTCCCTAACTTTGCCACAGGAAAGAGCAAATAATTTGGAGACAGTGTATGAGCAATATCTCCCCTAACTGCAGATTTCGCGATCATTGATTCATTGCGGAGCTTCTTTTTTTTGGATTCAAGGAAACTCCATCCTGGAAAACACACTTTGTCGGCCAGGTGAACAAATAAAAATCTGGTTGTTCCAGGCTCTTATAAGAGATGCACGCCTGACTAGAACTCAAGATCTCCTGTGCAGATCTCAAGTTTTTTGCCACACGTCACGCCACTTGGAGACAATTTGCAGAGTACTAGCTAGCAACTGGCTTCTTTCTGCCTTTTTGGCCCAGCCTAAAAGCAAGCACATTTACAACTCATGAATGTGCTAGCGAGAGAGAGAGAGAGAGAGAGAGAGAGGATCTGCTGTACTTGATTGTCCAACACAGTGCACATGGTGGCAATGCAGAATTGTTAGATCACTTTAAACAGCATCAAATTAATCAAAAAAACAATTCCCTGATCATGAAAACCATCGGGGGTGTCGATGCCCGAGCACATAATCGAGGTCTAGATCAGATTAATCCAATTATGATCAATTTGCATGTGTCGGACTGAGATGCTTCTCGACAGTACTGCGATGAACTTTCTAAATATGATGTAAAATGAATCAAAACATGGTCAGGACCACCACCACTTGTAGTGAATCCTCCCCTTGTTTTGCGTTTGGTTTATCAGTAAGAATCAGATTGGATCCAGATTTGCTTATTAAAAACTTGAAAAAAAGGTACAAAACCAGCACACTTCATGCACAAATCTTCACTTTATTGTAAGTATACCAAGATTAGGTGTCTTAGCTCGAGCCTTATAATTGCTAATATGATAATAATTGCTAATATGATAGTCACTTGAGGAAATTTATATGGGTGTTAACTTCAGAGCCTGTGATATTAGTCGAGATGCACGCAAGTTAATCCGAACATGAACATTCATAAAATATATATATATATATATATATATATTCATGTTCACAAGATTTATTGAAAGCTTTTTACTTCGTTATCATGACTCGTTATGGCTTGATTTCAGGGCCATTTCGAAGTGAACGAAGGTTATATAGGTAGATTCTGTTACTTTTTTCTATTTTTCTTCATGATTAGAAGCATCATGGTGCTTCAACACGCAATAGCAGTCCACTCTTCCCAGACGATCTCAATGAAAAATCCTTATTTGGGGCATATTAAAATTTTACTTTTAAATGTAATGTGTTCAAAAAAAGTCAAAAACCAATATGCTCCCAATCAAATTTATAAAAACTAATTTATCACTTGAAAAGGATTATTATATTTTCAAGCAAAGGTTGCAAAATTAAAAAGTAAAAGATAAAATGATAATTTTACTCAAACGATAATCTATATTTTATGATATAGTAAAATCATCAAACTTTATATGTTTTTGTTAATGTTAATCGAAGTTAACTAATAAGCTAAAATAGACCAGTTCGTTTACCTATAGCTGTAGACACAAATTACTGTGAATTTTAATAGTGGAATTATCATTTTTACCTTTCAGTGCACTTCAATTTTAGCCTTGGACTTAAGGGGTATTTTTGAATTTTTTTTTTATGGGACCGATTGGCATTACTCGAATGTTAAGGTGTGCTTTCATCTTTTCTAGGGTATTTTTGCGCCGTAAAAATTTGATTTTACCCTTGCCAGCAAACAACAAACAGTTGTCTATCCGAAGATATTTTTGATTTTTTACACTTTTGTGCACAGTAAATTAATCATATTAACTTTAGATAAGACAAAAACAAAGAGTTCCATGCGGGGGTGTTTTTGGGATTTCATATTTTTCGAAACAATATAAATATAGATAAGCCCTCAAAAGATAAAATCCAAGAGTTGGGTGTAAGGGTGTAAAGGTAATTTAAAATTTTATTATTATTATTTTTGCAAAATAAGGAAGGCGCGTCTGACTGACCAACATTTTTCTCCCTAGCGCTCCCTTCAGGCCGCGCCTGCAACGTCATATGGTGATGAAAAATATTCATCCGACGTCTCACCTGATACGTCGTCATGTACTCTTTCTCATGGTGGTGCGCATGGCGCCCAACAGTGGCCAAAAATATGACATTCGTCAGTTCATCTTTTTCCCCTTTTCTCTCTCATTTGGCCTAAATTACACGGATGTCCCCTTAGCTTATGGTGTTTTCATTGCAGTCTCTAATCTTTTGATTGTTTTGTATGGTCTGATTTATGTTATATAAGTTTTGATTTATTTTAATTTGGCCATTCCATTGAAATTCATTATATATTTCATTTTCATTTCGGTGTTTATTCTTTTAATTTTGGGTTTGGTTTGAAATCCCTTAATATTTTTGGTATATAAGTTGGATTTTTTTCAATTTTGTCCTTCAATTGAAATTGATCATATATTTTGTTTTCATTTCAACCCTTATATTTTTAATTTTTTTATTTGATTTTAATTCCTTTATTTTTTTATATATTTGAAATAGTCCCTATTGTTGTTCATATTTATATGTATATGCTCTTAGTTTTGATTTTTTACCAAGTCACATGTAGACAAAACAAATGAAAAAAAAAACACATGATAACAAATCACCAACAGAAGTTTTATTATACATGCATAAGAGAGAGTTTCACTCTCATTTCACGTCATCAAAGCTAAACTTATTCTATTTTTTAACACAAGTTGTATTTAATACAAAAATAAATAACAATAAAAATTAAAAATCAAAAGTAAAAGTATAGATATATAAATACAAACAAAATATTAAAAATTGTCCCAAAAAATTTAAAAAAAATGAAACTAAATAAAAAAACTAAAAGAATAAGAACAAAAATAAAAAATCATATATATAAAAGCAAGATAAAAAAAAATCTCACTGAAACAGAGCGCAAGGCATTGGCTCTTACATTTACTAAACAGTATCATAAAACCTGCACAGATCCATTTGGCCGCTACCGTTTTATAACATTTTGTTACATCCCAAGTACTAAGACGAAGTTTGATGCACCTGAACACTTGTTGTACCTACAAATATAACAGTATATTATATTTATTGTACTCCATATTTTTTTTAAATATATATACATATATTATATTTATTGTACTCCATATTTTTTTTTAAATACATATATTATATGCAGACACATATTTTATTTCTTAAAATCTTATTAAGAGATCTACAGAGCATCACAATTGGATCCTCATATATTTATCCAAGAAGATCCCCTCTGCTTTTATTTTGCGTTGATGGTGGCCTTACCTTTTTTTTTATTATTATTTCTTACTCGTTATGTGATTAATGATGTGTTCTAGGCGTTTATATATATATATAATTTGGGATGAAATTTTAATTCTTGGAGTCGGAAGCGTATGTTAAAAAATAAGGGCCTAGTCTTTCTTTTTATCAAATAATAATGGTAAATTAAATGGTGGCCTGGCAGTCGACTATGCCACTGTGGCCACACCGCTCTCCAGTCTCCACCGCAACCACATAGTCATTGGGCCGCTCCTCCCGCTCCCAAATGGGCGGAGTCCGTCGAATGAAACCCAATGTTGTAGCAATGATCATCAAAGATATACATAAAACTGGCACCCAGTGGGCCATGATCCATAAGAATCTTATAGCAAGGCCCCGGATAAAAACATAACAATAAAGCCTTGTTCAATTAAAAATTATTTTTTCTTTAATTCATCATTCACTCGTTTTTTATTTCAACCGTACAACGTTTTATCATCCTCCCTTATCAATGAAAAATAAAATATTTGGATAATGCAAGGATATTTTTTAAAAATGAGATTTCAATTTTTTTTAATAAAAAATGGTTAAACAAATCAATGAAATTGCGATTTAAGCTAATCTAATATGGAAAAAAAATAATTTCCTTTGATTTTTGTTTCCCAATATAAATATTTTATACTAAAGCATAGAGAAGGAGCTCAGTTAGGCTTCAATCAAACTAAGTACACCACACTCAATTGGGCCGTGGCCCAATTGAGCTCCTGTCTCTCTTCACCTCTTATGTCTCGTCTCTTAGCTTGATATAGTCTTGCTTACTATTAATGAGTAGTGTTTACTATGCAAAACTCACTTTAAAAAATTAGAGTTCAATTTCAATTCTTGAAAACTTTACGTAAAAAAAACACGTGGAGAACACCCATATAATTTACTTATTCAAAATAAATTAGCCAAATAAAATTAAAACAAAGTTTACGAAATCGTAATCCACTTATTCTTACCAATAGTAAAAGGACATATTAAAAGGATTTAACCGTTGGGAAAAATCGCATCTCACGAAGGTCAATTCATGTAGAAAACCAAAAAATGATTCATCTCACCATCTACCGGACAAATGGTACTCTGCTTCGTGTTCATATTTACCTCACTCCGACTTTTGTCTGTTTTTTCTTCCCAAGTTTTTCAATGACTCGGAAGCCCTAAAGCTCTCCACCTGACCTAAAATTATACACTTGTAGTACGTACGTGTCACCTCAAAAACTGATTCTCCGTGCCTAACCTGTATCCAGAGCTTGAGTGAAAGCCCAAACCAAGGAATCGTATCCTGTTAATGTTTCCCACCCTAACTCTCCGGTCCTGTTAAAAAGAGGAAGCTGTATCTGTCTTTGAATTGTCAACCCTGTCAAGATAGAGAAGTGTGCATGCATCAAATAACTGTCAAGGCCGCGTTTGGATGATTAGGCGTTACTGATAGCACGGCACGCATCGAGCGTAGTTGACGTCTTCAAGCATCCACTGCCCAGGGCCTCATCCCCCTCACTTCATATGCGTCAGCTGGAGCGAAGGATTGTTTGCTATTCTGCCCACGTTATCGCACTGGAACGAACCGATTTCAAACTTATTTCGAGAATATTTTATTTTGATATGGACTCTAAAATATATTAACCGCTGAATTAAAAAAGAAAAGAAAAGAAAAGAAATGTTCCTTGTAAGAAATGTTGATCGATAACTTGTATTGAACAATTCAATGCATAGCAGGGTATGAGCATTTTCGCAAGGAAAAATCTCAGTGCATGCAGCTCATGGGGAGGATGTATAATGAATGAGAAAAATAATAATTTCATAGGACAGCAAAAACAATACTCAATGGAAGCAAATGGATTAATATATTCTTATTACTATTTTTGTACTGGGCTAGTTATTGTTTGTCTGTTTTTCTTGTTTGATTAATTTCACGTGGTGAGTTGTGATGTTACCAAACAGGTCACATGATAAATTAATGACAACGTGTTTTAACAATTCCCTCAGAAAAACCCGCAAGCTTTTCATTATAATCATGGCAATTCAGCAATCCAAAATTCTATCCAACCGATCGCCTCGACTCCGACACCTGCCCCTTTTTTTTTAGTCGGGCGTTTCAAAACGTGCTCTTGGACAATTTTTTTTTCTTTTCAAAAAGGTATTTTTTTATGTTTTAAAATGATTTTAACATGCTGTTTCTAAACAAAAAAATTAAATAAAAAAATATATTTTTAACAAAAATATGAACATGAAAAGCTGTAGAGACTGGAAATTAGGAAATTACTAGTTTTTAAGAGACAATTTATGATGATAAAGAATTTATATTTTGCGTAACAAGTTTTGAATTCAAGACAGTATATTTATCTTATAAAAACTTAAAATAACCAAAATTTTACTAGTTTATTATATTTTACAGAAAAGATAATTTCCTCACTTGAAAAAAAAAGAAAAAAAGAAGCGGAATTAGGAGTAGACGTTGTACAGTAGGTGGTGTTTGTAACTAACGCTTACAGCTACGTACAGGTGTCCTGGGCCACGCAAAAGACGTTACATCATGATGCCAACACGTGGATAGAAGACATAATCCACATGGGAGGCTATTTGTTAAGAAAGACCATCACGACCGCAACCGAGTGCCCTGCCTGCTGCATCTGCGCTGTTTCACGCGGCAATGACTTGCTTTCGTATTAGGCCAGGTCGTTCATATTTAAAGACTCCCTTGGCTGGCTTGATTGAATGGGCCAAGTATTTGCTACGTATTATGCACTGAACTTGACTTCAACAAAACAGAATCAATAGTTGCGGTGCGTTGAGATAATCGCGTTTCTTGAACTTCCTTGGGCACCTTTTTTTAAAAAATAGAAATTTAAAAGGAGAGATTGAACGGTAACCCGTCCTATTCCATACCTAAATCAGGCATTTAAGGCGTGATGAGAGAGTTCAACCATCCGAGAAATAAAATATGGAGTGCAATTAAAACATGTAATTGAGAAGAAATCCATTCCTATCCTCTAGTATAATAAATAATTGAAGGTCAATCTCACGCAGTTTAAAATAAATTAATTAAATGACAGAGGTGGTAAAGATAGTAAAAGAATGAATTAATGGTAGAATAGCAGAGGAAGTCTGCGAACAATGAAGACAATCCCTATACAGAACCAATTCATTATCAAAGCAAACCCCAAAAGATAACACTATGATAGAGTGATGAAAAGAAAAGATAAAAAAAATCCAAGAATCTTCCTAATTCAATCTAATCTTAAATTCTATATTCAAATTTGCGAAGAACCCACATCCATCTTTTCTTGCTTCAGCGAAAACATCAATCTTGGTTTTTTCCCTGGCAAAGGACTTTCCACTTCTTGATCTCCGTAGAGTACTTGTTGACCGATTCTTGGACTTTCAAATTCAGGCAAAGCAGGCAAGTTTAGGTCAAACTCAAACCCGCCACCGCTTCTTTGACTTTTACTCTGGCTCACGCCACCGACTTTAGCAGCACCACCGTCTGAGGTGGTGATTGCAGCGCCAGTACTGCTGCTGTTGCTGCCTCCAATTGTGCCTTCATAGTGACAGCGTTTGTGCCCGCCTAAGGCCTGGCCAGTAGGAAAAGTCTTGTGGCAGATAGAGCACTCATGAGTCCTACCATTGGTGGTCGTGGTGGTGGAGTTTGATGGGTTTTCGGCGGCCGTGGCGATGGTGGACTCGGAGGAGGAGGATTTCCTGTGACTGGCTTTGTGACCGCCAAGAGCTTGGTAAGAAGGGAAAGCCTTGTTGCAAACCGTACACTTGTAAGAAAGATCCAAAGCTGGTGGCTGGGGTGGTGCAGGGGAGGCGTGATCGGTTTTCTTGGCAGTGGAGATGGTGGAGCCGCCACGAGCAAGCATGATAAGGCATAGAGCGAGGTACTCTTCCTCTGTTGAAGGGGATTCGCTACGAGATCTCTTCGAGCGTTTCCTTTTAATCCATGTTTCTTCATAATTCAAAGGGGCTGGCTGTTGTAGGAGAGTTCAGAGCTTCCAGAGCCATGATTCGGATTCTTGACACCGAGTTTTCTTAACTGGGGAGGAAAAGAGAGAGAGAGAAAGAGAGAGAGAAGAGAGAGAGAGAGAGGATGAGAACTGAGTGTTGAGTAGGGAGAGGGTTTGTGTGTGTATATATATATAATGAAGTTTGGGTGGAGTGGGAGAGTTGGTGGGCAGTGAGTTCGGTCAACTCAGCAATGGAGAGGTGGGGTTGGAATTGTGAAGACTGAGCTACTAAAACAAGAGAGGCTGTGAGGATACGACTATTTCCAATTACCAGGTCAAAACAAGGGTACGCTTGCCTTTTTAACCTATGATGACACCTCAAAAAGTAGAAGTAATTTGAATCCTAGGTGAACTCGGAGTCTTTGGTCGTGTGGAGCACGCCTAATTGAGTCAGCAATGAGGCATTAGGAGGGTGGATAAACTTGCAACTTGTATATCTTAGTTCTGCAAGAAAATTTCGGGATATCTTCGAGGATTATTCTATTCAAGTACTTGCTGCTTTCCGATTACTTTCCTTCTTCGGAATGGTGTTAGATTTTTTCCCGAAATAAAAATCAATTTACTCGAGGAAAAGTAACAGCAAATCATTAAACTTTGACTGCACGTGACTAATACCGTCTGGTTTCCGATCATGTTGATGTTCGTTATCAAATTGTGTTTTTTCTTCTCTTACAAATAGAATTAAGCATGCATTGAAACTGAAATCACAAACCATTTTTTTGTAGAAATAGTTGATGATTATGCATTGTAACCTAATGTGGAAACCAGGCATCAGATTGCAATCATAGTTAGTGGCTTCAGAAGAATAGTGAAACATGACGAGAAATAGAAAAAAAATATGTATTTTGGGTTTGATTGAGTAGTCGTTGAAGCATAGTTTTACCTTTTCTTTTTAAAATTTGATACGTGTCGTAATATATCTCATACGAAGTGCTGATTTGAAATGGGTACAAAGTTGTTTTTTTTAAAAAAAATATATTCAGAAATATATTAAAATTATGATATTTTTAAATGAAAAAAATATTTTTGATATCAATTCATTATAATGATCTAAAATATTAAAAAAAATTAATTTATAATATAAAATAAAAATAAAAATTTTTTTTTAAAACATAATATCAGACAAGTTTTTTAAAACGAGAGATAATTTATTAAATAATGTGCCTCTCCACATGAATTAACTAAGGAAAATTAATGACGTAAGGTCTTACTCGTTGTCAGCCATTTTTTATGTTTTATTTTTATCTTGAACGCCTAAAACGTTTTGCGGTATTTGCTTGAGCCGCCGGTCTTCCTACTCTAGAAAGCAAACAAACATCCAGCATCGATCGTTTACACTCACGCGCTGATAAGTACGTAGGAAATTCTTTTGTTAGTTACCACTTGTACTGTAAGTGGCCTCACGAAGGAATTTCGAACCGGATGCTTGGTTACGGTAGTTTATAGTTAGTTGGCTATCTAGAAAGACAGCTATCTAATGTTAGCCCAGAAACATCTCATTCTTTGCCACCTGGACAACTGTCATCCCATGATTATCCCTTCAATGTATTCTAGAAAAAACAAGTCACTTCCACCAGTTAGCTACCCCCCTCCACCTTCCCCTCTATTTACTTTGGAATTTTAAATTTTGATCCTGATCGAGTACGATTATTGATTCTAATTTCATAGCATTTTGTTTTTATATTTTTTTTAAAAATAATTTTTATTTTAAAATATAACAGTTATCAAATATAATTTTTTTAATTAATATAAGTATCAGGAAAAATTATACATACCTCGACTAATCTTATAAGTAGTTAACTATATAAAATAGAAGTAAAATCAAGCTAAAATACCAAAGCATACACGTATCCTCAAACGAAAACGTGGTAGGCGGTGGATAATATGAACGGAGCAAAGGGTATATTCCTGTATGGATTGAACAGATTGATTCTCGCGGAGTAATGTATGGACAGGACGATGAATCCGGCGCTTCCTCGCTTCCACGACGTTTTTATTTACTACCAAAATCAAAATAAATAAATAAATTATTAAGATCTCTCATGGTAAGCTTACGTACAGATACTTCGCTGAGATTTATGAAAATTAGCATTACTGCCACAATAATAAAATTGAAAAAAATATGTATTTTTTCATCTAAAAACATATTTTCTCATGCTTTAAACATTAAACATAAAAGCACACAAGTAAGAGTGGGTGAGCTGTCCACATATTATTCGTTTATAAAATCATAAAAAGGGGGGGGGGTGGGGTGGCATAACATGACAGTAAGTAGTACAGTCTAAGTAGTGGCAAGAGAGGGGCGGTGGGCTCCTGAAGCTTCACCGTCGCGCAATCGTCAGGGCACACGGCAAGCAAGTCGCCAATCGTCTAGAGTAAACGCGTGTCACCTCTTAATTTGTAGCTGTTTTTTCACACGCAAGCTAAATTTAGGCCGGTTTACGAGGACGGTTTGGTTCTTTTTTTTTAATTTTTTTAGAAAGTATTTCTTACATCGTTATATTAAAAAATATCTATATATATATATATAATTATTTAAAATAAGAAACCTTTTTTTTATTTTTATTGGCGCATCTTGATAAGAACAATTTGTAGAGGAGGTGACTTGACTGTGAAGGAGTTAGCTGAGGGATGCTATCATAGAGACGGAAATTAGGTCTGGGAAGCTAGAAGTGTGTTGAAATCAAATGTTTCCAAATTACAGGTAACATGTTCACTTGGAGTGTTTTGGTATTTTATTTATTTTCGTTTCTGTAATCACGAGAGATTAGGTGGGCATTTTTAAGATCGACAGGAACTGATGGGCAGCTTAATCAGGGTCGTGCCATTGAGCTTGGATGGCCGGTTTCATGGGTTTCTGGCCGAGTTTCACGTGTATTGTATATGGTCGTGAGATGCTGAAAGAATCTTAAACACCTCATTAACCAAGAAAGAGGCATTTTTCGAGAAATGTTTTTGAAAAAAAATGAAATTTTTTATTTTTATTTTTCATTTTTTCATTTTAAATAAAAAAAAAGTGTTTTCAGATTATTTTTTGTGTCATTTTAATATATTTATAAACAAAAATCACTTTAAAAAACAACATCAACCATAATAACTAATAAGCAGATCGTTAATCTTGTTCTTAATTAATCAGCTAACAGAAAAAAGAAAAAAGAATTATATGAATAGTAACTTTCATCATCGAGGAAGAGGATAAGCTTGACCACGGGCGGTCATAAGAATCGTTTCCGTGAACTATCTGGCTTTTACGCGTTGCCAGAGTCAAGGTTCATCCTAAGATAGGACAGAAATGAGCCAACTTCGATTCTCTCGTTTATCCTGCCAAGTACTGCTCGGTACAAATCCATGATAGATGGCTTTATTATTTTTTTATCCGTCACGCCACTACACATTCCGCCGTCACTAGCTCTTACCGGCCGGCCGGTTTTGTGTATCAGAATAGGAAGGAACCACCACGGGTGCACTTTCACATATTGCTTTGTGATCCATCTCACATTAATTAGCTGGAGCTGAATGTCAACGTTTTCAACAAAGTACTGTTTTTTTTTCCTGAACAGTTATGATTCTTAGCAGCGAAGGCTAAAGGATGGAGTAAAATCAAATTTCCAAACTGGAATTCCATGCAGCAATGAATTATTATAGGGTTTTTTCCCGGCTGATCATCATGGAATGGTCAAATTATCTCTTCACACTACCCCGCTGTTTCTTGGAAACAGGTTGGAAACCTCAAGGAGGCGAGGAAGCAATGGGAGGATCACCTAATGAATGACGAGCTAGTCAACTGACTGCTCTTTAATTTTTTAATAGATCATAGCGTTGTTTTCTGTTGAATTTCCTTCGCAGGATTTAACGTAGGGTACCAAGTCTGTACTTGAACAGACTAACTGGCCAAGTTGTGTTTTACTTCGTTTTCTACGTACCCTTTCCGAATTTGAGTGAAGATTTGGATAAGGCCCAGGTCAGGATTGAATTTCCATGACGTCGAGAGCTTACCATTTGCAAACCAAGTTACTTGCTGGGTTTGAATAGCTAGTTTCTGGTCAAAACAATGGGGGTGGCCTTTAGTTTCAGAGAGTGAATCCTCCTACTCTCGCCTCGCCTGAGGATTGGATTCATAATAAAAAAAAAGGCGAACATCGTCGTCATGAATGAGATTTTATATTATGCATGCCCTGTACATGAATCTGCTTTTCTCGAGATTGAGCTAAATGGGGAGGCCCGATCAGAGCCGTAGGTTTTTTCTAAACCGAACTTGAACTGGTGGAAGTCAAATACAAGACCAGCAGACTCTATTTTACAGTGTCGGAATAGCACACGTTGTTTTTAATGGGAACTTATCTTCCTTTATGTTGGTAAATTTTGAAGACTTTTCCGATTCAAAGGGAGAGAAGGGTGATCTTGTTGACTGTTGACTAGGATCTGCAAATGGAGTGCCTCTGCACCAAAGCTTAGGCTTCTCTGAGCTGCCTGAACCTGGAGGTTGGCTGAACGATGAGTAGCATTTCCATATAAAGAAAAAGAATCCAGCCCGTCCTACTTCAATCAAGTTTGTCAATTCGGTTTTGATTGGTGTTTTTTTTTTAATTGAAAGTGAATGTTTCAGTTTTGAAGTGTTGAATTCAAATTTAAAAATAAAATTATTTAGAATTGTGCAATTTAATCTAAAAAAGACACAATAAAATAGTTTTTCTGAATAAAATCATGAATATGTATAATATTATGAGAATATCATCATCAATCTCGCAACGTTATTACATTCTCTGATTGCTCTGAAATTTTAACATAATATATATAAATATATCAAGAGACTCCTTATAAAATTTCATCTTAATCTAACGATCAGATTAAGAGATATGATGATATTGTAAAATTATTTCATTGTTTAAAAAAAAATACTATTTGACTGAAATTGAACAAAACCGAAACGTTTGTACTAAAATTTAAACAAAATTTCTGGAATATGTCAAAAATTTAAATAAGATATTTAACTAATTCGAAATATTTCGGACCGACTTCAACAGACTGATAAAACTAGGGTTGGCTACTTTGTTGAAGAAGTAGCCTGTTGTTTTCCTTTCCAGAAAGCCCAAGTCCTTTTCAATCCATCTTTTCACTTTCTTTTTGAACCCACAAAACTTGTTGGAAGTAAAGTCGGCCGAATCCACTTTCGCCCACTCCACTCTCTACTGTCCACAACCAAAACCAGAAATCGTGAACAGTTTTACATTTTTTTCTTTTTGTAGATGATCGAAATTTGAGCCCTCGATGACAAAGAACCAGAAACGTTTTGTAAGGCCCTTGTCAGGATTTTGGAATAGGACGGCGAGAACTAACCTCTGTAAATTGGATTTAATTTTTTTAATAATAATAAATTTTATTGTTTAGTATAGTCTATATCTACATAATTTAAAAAAAAAAAAACTATATAAAATATTAAAATATGAAATATATATTTTTTAATTTTCTAAAAGCTTGAAATTCTTAAACTGGTGAATCTCATGTGGCAACAACTTATTTTTTGTTTGTAGCTTAATGTCATAGAAATGAATGTGATTAGTGTGTGTTTGCCACTAATTTTTTTTTTAAATATTTTTTTCTTATTTTAAATTAATTTTAATGTGTTAATATTAAAAAAATATTAATTTAATAAATTTAAAAACAAAACAAAAATTAAAAAAAAAACATAAACTATGTTATTCCTAAATACTTTCTCTTATTAATCCGTGATTGAGTCTGAAATAAGAGGTGGGAATGATGGGCACAAAAGAAACTCATCTCTAGTTTTAGGGCACAAACTTTCCTAAGGCTTGAAATTAATCCAACCAGTCCATAGGGGGCGAGACCCGTTCAAAAATCAAAGCAGCGGTGAGATGCAAAAAGCCCCTCAAAATGAAGAAAATCGCTCCGATTAGCTTTTAACTCGTAAAATTGCATGCAACCTTTAAGAGCCCAACCCTCCCCCCAGGTTTGTGCTTGTGATCGATCTCAAAGTTTTCAAGGCATATAAATATGTTTGAAGCTGCAATTTTCTTTACAAATTCTGAAATATACCTTCTTTTGTTGACATTTTTTTTCATCTTACCTCCTGCCTTTTTCTGATTCTATTTTCAAATTAATTAATTAAAGAAATGAAATTGAAATAAAAATATTAAATATAAATATATATTTGTTTGTCATTGATAGCTTTGAATTCACTTGTTTATTTGCACTTCTGCTAATTCCAGAAATATAACCAAAATGTCATGTCTTTTGAGGAGAAATATAACCTTGGCTGCTATCGAAGGTGGCGAAGACGTCGAGGAAAAATACTATATAGAGCAACTAGGCTATAGCCGACAGAATGAATCCACAAAATTTAGATTTCTTAGAAGTTACTGATGCCTCGCCATCAGGATAGCCAATGGCTTCAAACTTCTTCATGTTGATCTGATTGCAATGCATCTCATGATCATCATTATGATGAATAGATTGTACTGAAAGCTATTGTTATGCATTTTTTTCCCAGCAGACATGACATTTGCAAATCCATTTACATTATTACCTGTGCTGGACACCTTCATCCCAAACATCGATTGTTTACTGTAGCCTGATCGGCAGGCTTCCTCAACTCGGTGCAAAACTACTTCGCCCAAAGATTGGCCTTCACCGTGCAAGTCACACGGTTTACCAAGCTCCGTTCATTGTTGGACAGCACAGAGGAGTTTTGAACCACAATAAAACTCGTAAACGCTAGATGAACAAACCCATTCAGAATCTGCATGCACAAAAATAGGCTATGCCCTTGAAATGCACAGCAGCTTCAGATAGTCTTCTGTTTGTATTTATTGTCAAGGCTGCTGCATCCATTATAATTCCCTGTTAGCTGGTACAACCTTCAGTAACTTCGCAATGTCAAATGACCTAAAGTCTTTGCCATAACAAAAGCTCATATCCAGGGGTGTCATTCCATCCTGCAAAAACAAGGAAGCAATTCAGCATTCCTTGGAAAAACTTTCCTTCCAATATAAAATTGCAAACATTTACCTTAGTTCTTCTGGTCTTATCTGCACCATTGACCAGCAAAATTTTAGCTATATCTCTATTTCTGGTTTGGACCGCAATGTGCAATGGAGTCCATCCTTCCTGCAAGAAAGGTTATAAAATTTCTGGCGACCAGAATATGATCAACTGAACAAAGGGTTCAAAAAATATTTGGAAACTTGTACTGACATTATCCGTAGCATTGACATCAACCTCGTATTTTAACAGCAGTTTTACAGTTTGCATTGCACCAACTTGAACTGCATAATGCAGAGGGCTAGCACCATCCTATTACAGGGATAAATAAATGACAAGCAAATGTTCCTTAGAGATGCCAACAAAATTAAACAGGGGCAAAAAACACTTGCTACAATCAAAATAATAACCTCACCCGATCTCTGATATGTGGACTAGCACCTTTTCTTAAAAGATGACTAATAACAGCCTCCTTTTTGCCAATAATCGCCTTATGCAATGCCGTGAGCCCATCCTATGTCAGCAATTTCAACTTAAGATTTATGCTCAAAGTATAAACTATAAACAGAAAACAATAAAGGAATGAACTCACATTATCCTTGTCGTCAATATCAAATCCATCATCAAGCAACTTGTCCATAAACTTTATCTGCCCTGATAGAGCAAGGGTCTGGAGCGGGTTCCATTTTGCCTGAAAGGAAATTTTGCATGTTCAATATTATTTTTCTCAAGCCCATATGCTCACACACACACACACACACATAAATATATTTCAGCAGGAAAAATAGCTCATCATCATAGGTTACAGTTGATATTTTGC
This sequence comes from Salix viminalis, assembly GCA_029228465.1. NCBI lineage: Eukaryota > Viridiplantae > Streptophyta > Magnoliopsida > Malpighiales > Salicaceae > Salix > Salix viminalis. The sequence goes on along the minus strand of CM055441.1, from coordinate 16,854,050 downwards.
GGAGATTAGGAGATGCATTCTGTTGGAAAATTGCTCTTTCTTCTGGTCCCAAAAGTTGCTCAACCTCTGCAATGGTTACAGTACAGCGTCAAATTCATTCTTAGGGTAAAAAAAAAAACATCACTGAAGGAATAGGAATGTTCCACAGTGAACGCCACCTTTGACAAGATCCTCCATGTAAGTATTTTCTGTGGTGGAGTTAGTGACAGTGGAAGTAGCACTGACAGAATTCTTTTCTTCCTCCCAATTACTCTCAAAACCCAAGTCATTTTCTTTAGCTTCTTCTTCATGTTCTTGGTCATAATCACTGCCGCTGCCATCATCAGGCTCTTCCCAAACTCCGTGTTTTGTCTCCATAAATGTTGATGATGATGCCCGTTTTGACCCATCCGAATAAGCACTAACTCTCAAGTATTTCTTAGCAATAAATAATGGAAATCTTCCAGAACTTAAAAGGGAAATATAAGAATAGTTGAAAGAAGAGAATCGAGGGAGTACATAGCTGGAATGACAAGTCACTGTAACTCCGGCGAACGCCATGACAAGCGAACGAGATATGTGTAGGCGTGAAAAGAACAAGATGGGACGAAGATAACAGATGTCGCGATAACTAGTTTAAAGAGACAGCAGACGACGAGTAGGCTTCTTTGGGAAGGAAGAATCAAGAATTTCGATTTTTTATGTAAATGAAGTGGAAGATATTTAAAGGGGGTGGGAACTACAGGTCGTTCAGAAAATAAAAATCATCAGATTAACTAAAATATAAATGGCGTAGCTGATTCAATTTACAATTTTTCACTGTACAAAATTTTACTATGCACTTACATACAGATTACCGTGGACAATAAAATTACTATTTTATTTCAGATCTAAAAATTTAACCCCCGGATCAGGGTTATTTTTGATATTTTTAGGGGACATGGATGATATGTTTGATTTATTTGTATAATAAAACTATTATTTTACCCCCGAGTATTGAAAAAAGAATGCTGAACAATCAGGTGTATTCAGTTTTTCACATTTTTATGTACAGTAAAACTACAAAAATAACTCCAGAAAAAGACAAAAAAAAGAAGTCTTGGAGCTGAGGGGCAGTGTGGTACTTTCCTTGCTGTTTTTTTCGTGGTTATTATTAGGTCCATGAGTATATAGATAATTTGTATTTTTTATTTTTTATTTTTCTGAAACACTTCAAGCGCGTCATGCAGACATGCCACAATGTTTCACGTGCCATGCAAGCGGCACATGCTCAGTTTTTGGGAGGTGAAAATTTTCCTTCCGCAATGTCACCTGGTGCCCCGACATGACCTCTACCTCCCGGTGCGACGCTTGTTAGGGAACGAAGATCGATGAATCACCGATGAATGGGTTTTGGTTTTTTCTCTCTTTTCTCTCTCCTATCATCAGCAATTACATGTAAGTCTTTCATGTTTGTGATTGTTTTATTTTAATCCCTAATCATTGGATTTCATGTTTATTCCTGATTTCTTCAATTGAAATTTTGATTTTATTCAATTGTTCCTTTTAATTGAAACTAATTATATATGTTGGTTTTCAGTTTAGTCCTTATTCTTTTGATTTTTTATTTGTTTTTGGTATGCAGGTTTTAATTGTCCTCCAATTGAAATTAGTTATATATGCTACTTTTTATTTTGGTCTTTATTCTTTTAATTTTTCAACAAAATTACACTCTAATTTTTATCAAAAATGCCTTTATTTTTTCGGTCCCAAGATTTTTATTTGTTTCATTTTTTTCCCTTTGATTAGAATTAATTATGTATTTTATATTTCATTTTGGCTTTTATTCTTTAATGTTGTATTTGGTATTAATTCATTTTATTTCTTCAATCTTTCTTGGACAATGTTTATTTTTTACTCGTATTTATGCACCTATGCTTTTGATTTTTGTTTTTAATTTTCATCATTTTATTTTTATTTGGTTTAATCCTGAACTCTTAAGCTATATTTATGTTTTTCAAGTCAAATAATTTTATGATTTCATTGTTTGCACAATAATAATAATAATAATAATTTTAGTGATTATATATTTTTTTTTGTAAGAATATTTTGCTTTTGCTTTTTATTTTTTATTTTTTTGGAGCAATTTAATGATTTTAATTGTCTGGAAAATAATTTTAACTGTTATAATCATGATAATAATGGTGACGTGTAGATGAATTTTCAATGATGTTTTTTTTTTCTTTTTGTAGATAGAAAATTAACTATTTTTTTTTATTTGATTATCGTAGGTGTCTTCACAATTTATATTTTGTTTGTTGTATTTAATTTAAATTAGATTATAAAATAAATTAATTCTAATACAATGAATTTGATAATTCATATATCTTAATATTCTTGCTTTTGTAATGATAATGATAATTTTATGTTGGTGATTTTATTAAAACCTACTAAGCAAATAGATTTATATCGATTTAAAATTCATAAATGTGATAAGAAACTTGGATTTTCAAATTTGTATTATAATAAAAAAAATTCACAATTAATATTTTTTTGCATTAAACAAAATATAGTTCCAGCCACAACAAAACATGGGTAAATGAGTAGTTACTATGTATATAAAAAGCATCGAAGTTTCACTATATATATTTACAGTGAATTTTAACAATAAAATTACTATTTTACCCAATAGAATTACCAAATTTTAACCCTCGGTACTGACAAAGGCTAGTAGAGGGTATTTTAGAATTGCCTTAGTTTTTTTCCTCTTTTTTTTTTATAAACAGGGTGGCAAGTAAATTATTTTAATTTAAAAAAAAACAATATCTTCTAGTAATCTTTTAATCATCAATGTACTATTTAAAAAGAACAAATTATCCTCAACACAAAGAATTCCATTATAAGGTTTTCTTTAACAAGACAGTCTTTGTCGTTGCACACAATACATTTATTAACATGCAGGTGAGAGATGAGCTTAATAAGTGGTGTTTTCCATTTAAATGATACATATCGCCAAAATCAGTGGCCACAAATTAACTGTACGAGCATTCCACAAACAAAAACCCAGTTTAGACTGCAAACCTGTGGAATCACCCTTCCGTTTAACCGTGTTCATACTGGTGATACCATCGGATTGTCATTTCATTTAAACCGAGCTGTCTAGACATTACATCCAGCATAATCATACAAAACTTGTCCTGGCTGCTGCTCTTGCATAATGATAAGAAAGAATTGCATGGTCATATTCAGTTGGATATCTAGGAGACTAGATAGATGAATAATTACAGAATCCGAAGTTCTAAGCACAAACCTACATTGATCACTTAAAAGGATATGAAACTACAGGGTCACTGGAAGCGAAAAGGTGTTCCAACTTGATTCAGGCATTAGTACACATCAAGATTTGAAAGCTTCACAGGAAACAAAAACGCCTAGAAAACCATGAGATATTGAACATCCAAGATACTACTGACCCGCGGTTTCAAAAGGCTCACTTATGCTGGGGGGTTGGGGTAAGCTTTCGGCTTTGGCTTCACTTCTATTTCATTTACACTTCGTACAAAGATAGCATCCGGCTCATGTCTGGAAATAAGCACATGCAACAATCAGAGCAAACATGGAAAGAGAAATGGCGAGGTAAGATTAGAATGGCTCTTACGGTTTATCTCCCTCTTCATAAGTGTAACTTGATGCCACAGCCAACAGACGACCATCTCTGCTAAATGAAAGTGCTGCAATACTCGATGGGTACTTCGAGTACTGAAAAGAGCAAAATCGTAACAAGTTATAAGCTTTCCACAAGTAAATTAATATTGTCAAGTTTTCTGTAACCATGTACCTGATATAGTCTCTTTTTGTTGTTCCCATCCCAAACGTTCACAAAACCATCACAACCTCCAGTTGCAAATGTACCATATCTGCAAGTTGAGTTTGGATGTCAGATAGTAGAAGAGAAACAGGCTGGTATTATAACCACATGCCAAACAAGATATCAACTTCAGTCATTGTAAGCTCATAAATGGACAAAAGAATCAAGCTTTCATCTTGATCAAAACGTAATTACTTGGATGTTTTCAATGAGATGATGTTAGGCAAAAATATTAGTTATGGGCTTCTGAGTCCTACAAACAGAACGAATGCTCCTGTCTTAAAAAAAAATTCATCTAATTGCTCAACATGTGAACTTGTCAGCTAGGAAACGTTGTGAATGTCAGCTGAACATACACTAGAGCTTCAAAATGCACATAGAATGGAGTTTGATGTTCAGTTTGCTTCTGTCTTATGTATCATATTGTGTTTTAGGTTCCAAGTCCATCTACTCGTACAATTTAAAGGTAAAGCAACCTTTTGCTTAGTCAAACCTGCCCTTAAACAGCAAGTGCAAGATGTGATGTTTATTTTGAGCAAGATACAATAGCATAACATGAACAGAGCTGGAAATATTAAATTAAGATGCTACACTATAAACAAATCATGTATTGCATTAAAAAATCAACCTTTGGCGAATATCTAGGCTTCGATTATCCTTTTTATTTTGTCAAAAGTATATAAATTCAACACATGAAGAGTATTCAGACACTTACACAGGATGAAAAGCAATGGCATTTACAGGATAGACAATGTCCCTTCCAGCCTCTGATTTTCGATGACACTTGAACGCATATCTGCACAAAGTTTCAACTCTATCAAATACATTGAATGAAAGATTAAGGATATTATTTGTTATTATACATTGGCTGCTTTCATTTTTGCACAGTTATAACTTATACCCTAAGTGCATCCATTTAATGACTAGGTAACTTGATACAAATCACGCATGCATATTTGTTTTTTGCTTAAAATTATTTTTTTATGTTTTAAATAGTTTTGATGTGTTGATGTCAATAATAATAAAAAAAATTAAAAAAAACATTATTTGATGCATTTCTAAACAAAAAACACTTTGAAAAGCAACTACCACCACACTACCAAACACCCTCTAAGATCCACCTCTCTCACACAAAGGAGGAACTGTAAGTTTAAATGTACTGTATCGTATGAATTTCTTTGGAAACACCCATTGGTGCCTGAAATTGGCAGGCAAAAGTAGAAAACTAAACATCTATAATACAACATTAAAAGTGTTCCAACCAGATATTTACAGTCATCTATCATAAAGACAGGGAAAATCATAAAAAAGTAGAAAGACTGCTGGGGTAAAGATGAATCAAATTTGCACTATGCAGAATGGTATAAAGGAAAAGGAACCATACTTTTTTGCTTGACTGGCCTCTGAAGGATCAAAAAATTCCATTGCAACTCGTCCTTCAACAGAACTGAGAGCATATCCTGCATCACATAATTCATGTGAAGAAGAGTCATTCATGAGAGAACTCCAATGCAACAAAAATTCATGACATAGATGAAAATCATCACTGCATGTGTAAGGCACTTTCCCTGCCCAATAATATACCTAGTTGAACTATTTGAAGCAAGAGGATGCTATTCATGGAAGAGCAGAACATAAAACTAAACTATACGAGTATATAGAAGATTCGTTTGAATGGCTTTCAGTTTTAGTTAATTTTTCAAGATCTAAAGCAAAACATAAGCAAATAAAAATAGAATCGTGATAAAGCAATTCAAGCAAGTCATTGCACCAGGAAATTTAAATGCAGTGCAAACAGAATGGCTTTTGATTGGGAGGCAGCAGAACTAGCACATGATTTCACCCACCATAAAATATAGCAACAATGACAGTGAAAATGATGCCAGCTCAGTGTCATGATCAATACCTGTGCCATTGGGATAGCACCGTACACATCGAGTTTGATATTTCAGAGAGGATTCTCTCCTTTGTTCAGGTAGAGACATATTTCGCAGATCATATACATTAACATGTCTTCCTGCAGTAGCTACAACTAAACGATTTCCAACAAGAGACAAAGAGTAAACACGCTCAGGTTGTGGATATGTGCCAACAAGAGTGCGCTCTTGCCCACTAGCTCCTCTAGGGTCCCAACACTTCAGTGTTTTGTCCCAGCTACCAGTGATTACTTGGCCTGTAGGAAAGATGGGGAAAAAATAATTAAAGAGAGGAATGTGCCATAATCTTTTTACTAATGAGGAGCTGGTTCCCCGGTATTCCATATAATTACTTCAGTGATAGTATTCTTTATAACCTCATTACAAGTCAAAAGAGCAAAGGCAAGCACAGGAGCAGCATGATATCTATACACAAATCAACTCACATAGCTGAACATCTGAAAAATAAAAGTTCGATGAGCACAAGAGAGTCAGTAACTGCAAGTCATTTTCTGCAGCCTTTTCTTTTAATCCTGCATGTTTGTTTGTCTTTAGAGCTTAAAATATTTTTTAACTTTGCCCATGTGTTGCCTATTTATCCTTTACCTTCCTTGTCTATTTTTCTTCTGATTGACTGGTTTTGGCGTTTTCAAATATTATGCTGTTTTTTTCTGTTTCAGGGTCTCATTTGTGCATCACTGTAATTGGGATTGCACATTTGCAACCCTGGGGCTAGTTAGTAAATATATCTTTACCATTACTGGCAAAGATGTCCAAGTAAAAAGCATGCGCAAATAAGCAACCCATTTAGTCCATGCAGATAGATACCATTAAAGCACAACAGATCAAGGTGGACATATAAACATGCATCAACGAGATCAAACACTAAGAAGTGGTAATTAGAATCGGATTGTCTGACAAGCTGGACATACGAGAGAGTATCAATGAGATCAAACACTAACAAGTTATACACGCCAGAACTACATCGCTTTCAATAAAAACACAGCAACCGAAACTATAATAACCTCTCAAGCAACAAACAAGTACAATAAATAGGGAATCAAATGAATCATAATTCAAACACACCTACCTGCTGCATAAGAGTACTCGATGCAGCGAACAGGTGCATCGTGCCTTCCCAAAATATCCTCCTTTCCGTGGTTAAAAACCAGCCTAAATCATCAAAATTCAAAAAAAAATCTAAACCAGTTTTGGGAAATCTCTAGACACAGTCTTGCCATAATATACTACTCAAAGTCAATTCCTAAATCGATGCATTTTGCAGTTTTACTTCAATATACTTTCTCGAGAACCAAACAAAAAATTTGGGAAAATCAACTACCAACCGTCGCACGGTATTGTCCCCGCCCGCACTGAACCCAGAGGAATCGTCGTGGAAGCAGCAATCAAGCACGGCACCACCGTGCATAAACTCTCCTCTCAAAGCATTAGCACTCGCGTCGTATAATCTCACAGTCTACAATAAATAATAATAATAAAAACAAAAACCAGATGATGAGCTATGCAGTAAAATTCGAAGATTAGGAGTAACTTGATTGTTGAGGGTGTACCTTGTCCCATGAGGAGACGAGGAGGTGATCGCTGTGATTGGAGAACCGAAGGTTCGAGATGCCGTCGGTTGGTGGATTCGAGAGTTCGCGGCCGGAGAACGGTGGCGGGATGACAGCTGTCATCGCGTGACTGTACGGAGGGATATTCAAAAGAGCGTTGGAGAGCGGGTGTTTTGGGTGTTAGGGTTATGAGATAGAGTAAAGGGGGAAGCAGATTTGAAAGTGCGAGTAGAGTAGACCTTAAGTTTCACCGTCTTTTTATTATTATTATTATTTTGAGTTGGAGAGAGGGGGATTTGAATTTTTAAATTCAAAATAAGATAGGGCCAGGCAACGGTGATAAGCTGATCGTCACGGTTTTCAATCTTCCATATTTCTCCGCTTCCGCTCTCGTGTTTTGTTGTGGAGTTTGAATTCATTTATAGCTCCGGGATAACTACAGATCAGTACCCAGCCTCCACAACGCTGTGCAACTCCGTTTCCAATCTTCAAGTGTTTTGGAATTGCAATTGGATTTTGTTTTTAATAAATTTTAGTTTTTTAGTTTTCAATTATTTGTTAAAATCATTTTATATGTTAATATTAAAAATAAATTTAGGTTTCACCTTGAAGGTCATTTCACCTTGAAATTATCTGAAAATATAGATTTAACTTAAGAACATTTTGGTTTTCGGGTTGCTTTTTTGTTAATGGATTATTTTTTGGGTTATTTAAAGACATTTAGAGGTTTATGCCAATCTTTAGGTTGTTTTTTTAAATAAAAAAAGTTGACATATTGAAAAAACCCTAACCTTGATTTTTTGACAACGCATGGGTAACTGAAAACCAAAGAAGAGACAATGCATTGATTACATTGTTTGTAGAAAAAAGATTGGTTGGGCTAACATATCGGTCACAAAATCAAAATAAAAATAAAAATAAAAATATCAGGCACATGAGCTTTGGGCTTTAAAACTAGTCCATTAGACCTAGACTTTGTGGTTCCTTTTTAAAAGAGCTTACCATCATTTTTTTTAACCTCATTTAAATGAAACTAATAACAAAAAATATTCATCGATAATGATTTTTTTAGTTTATGATGAAATAATTTTTCTTTTCTCAACTCTTTTTAAGAAAATACATAGTTTTTTTTAATATGAAGTCATGGCGGTTTCATGATCCAAGTTTTGGATTTGATAAGTTAATCTGAAGTTGACCCGAGTTTTTTTCATTGCTTTACTTAAAAGGATTGTTTCCCCAATTTTATATTTTGACAATGGATTGCTTAAGAATTGCCATAGCTTTTTTTTTCCATTATGTGTTACGAGGTATTTTTAGGTTTTCTTAAATTATTTTGTTGTTTTTTCTTAAAAATCTTTTTAATAAGTAAAATATTATTTTATTATATATTTTAGATAAAAATATTCTTAAAAAACCATTATTATTACAATATCAAATATTATCTAAGCCGTTACAAAATTATTTTAATGGATTTATCAAGTCTTTAAATTGTAAAGAGAATATTTAGTATTGGGTTAGTTTTTATTTTTTACTCAATTATACATAGAACATTATTTGATTTGCTAAATAGTATTTGTTTTTACATGTAATCTTATATAAACTATAATCTTATATTTTTTATTTATTTATTAAGATAATTTATTTATATTTAAGAATTCATGATATTTTTTCAACAGGATATATATTTTTAAAAATTTATTTTCAAAAAAAAGTACAATTAAAAATTATATAATATTGTCAGGTACCATTTTAAATAATGTAAAAAAAAATAATAAAAAATTATAATATTGTTTGTTCTTGTAAAATTTGTTTTATATTATTGGTTGATATATATTAAAATATATTTGGCTATTTTAAATTGTTTTTACCATTGGAATATATAAATAAAAGGCTATATTTGCACTATTCAATAAGCTATTTTATCAATTTGACTTTTCAAAATAACATTTGCATTGGGGTTGTTTTTAGAATATTTTTATCTAAAATAATATTTTACTTATTCATGAAAAACATATTTTTAAAGTCATATATGAAAAAAAAATTAAAAAAAAATAATTATGATTTTCACAAATCATGTACGACACAACATCAGACACGACCTCTAAATTAAATCTACGCACCTTTCTCAACCTATATTTGTTTGCCAACTATTTCTCCTAGTCTCAAATAATATTATATAATTTTAAAATTTTTTGACTTTTCTACAAGAACATGTAAAAATAGCATCTCAAAGAACAAAATGTCATTTCAACTATTTATATAACTATTGGGTTGGAGAAGTAAAGACATGTTTGGTACCCTTTTGCTTTTGTGGTTGAGGTTTAAAAAAAACAGTTTTATGAAAAACAGTTTTAGTTGCGGTTCATAATAATTTTTGAAGTATTTGGTTAAAACTATGGTTGAGTTTGAGGTTAATGAAAAACAGTTTCATGTGTTTGGTTACAAAAGCTTTTCATATTGCTTTCAACTTGTAAAATTACTTTAAAGGGCGCGCACGCATACACACATACATATATATTTAAACATTGTATTAATAATCATAATTTCATAACGTAATGAATAATTTAAGTAAACTAGACACTTCTTTTTATTCCCTCATCAAACTACTTGTAATTCCATCACAAACTAAATTCATACATAAAGATCTCTACGATCCATGACTATTTGATCGAGGAACAACATTTAGTAAAATATCATCTGAAATAAAATTAGAATTGCGAGACAAAAGTTATATTGTGATATATTTTTAATATATTAATTTATATTTTAATTAAGTTTTTAGATTTTTTATATTATTTGAATATTAAAAAAATATAATGAGTAATAAACCTATTATTCCAGTCCCCCATCCCCTCTCTCAACTGCTCCATCTCAGAATAATCCCCCCCTATCCCAGGAGGGTATCAACTTCAAAACCCATTCCCAAAATTCACCACTCTCCTATTCTCCACGTCTCTCAAAACCCATCTTCGGATTATGCTCTCTCTGTTATGAAGCACCCTAATCCCATCGGAACTGGCTTAGCTACTGAAGCCGCTTGTGGAAGCTGTTGGTCCTGGTTGTATCGTTCCTGGCCAGATCACACCCATTCGTTTAGTTGGTCTTAAGGTCTTCTTCTTCTTCTTCTTCTTCATTGATTTTAATGTTTTCAATCTTAAGTTCTTTCTTTCCTTTTTCGCTCATTAGCTCTTACTTCTCCTAGGATTTTGGGAATTAAATATTAACGGTAACATTGTTGTTGGAATCAGTTTATTTATTATGCAACATCACAGGTCGAGAAATATGAAAAGTAGTTCTTTGCTGTTTTTTATCAATCGACGTTTTGTTAATTTGTAAGGGGGACCCACAAAAAATTATTTGTTTTTTATCTCTACCAAACACTAAAACACTAATTTATTTTTCAAACTCCGATCCAACTAAACCACCAAACCCCTTCTAAAAAGTGCATACAATCGCTAAAAATAGCTTTGCCTCCATATAGCTAGCGTTTTTGTAAAAAAATATTATTTTTTGTTTTAAATTATTTTTATAGTATTTTTAAATATATTAATATTAAAATAAAATTTTATATATAAAAAAATAAAAGGGATTATCTTTACATATATTTAAACGGAAAATATTTTAAAAAATTGTCATGACAATACATGCTTAATCAAATTAACTGATTTTTTTTTCTTATAAAAAAATGAAAGATAACACTTACCACAATTAAACTTCAGATTTTTTCTTCATTATCAGTCAGATCTCCCTCCCTCCCTCCGTTAAGCCATTTAACAAATTCGAGCTCACTCTCTAAAATTCCCAGCTCTCTGCAATGGTGGTCTGCAAATGTCGTAAGGTACACTCTCCCGCCCCCCTCACTTTCATTAAATTGTTTCTGATTAATCGATTGATCGATCGAGATTTGTATTTAGATCTGTAACTCACATCAGTCGCTTAATTTTGGAATCAGAATTCTGATCTAGGGTAGATGATTTTGCGCTTCTTCATTTCTTTGCCGTTTTTGATCGAGTGAATTGAATTGAAGATTTTTTTTGGTGTTTCAGGCTACCAAGTTATATTGTTTCGTGCACAAAGTTCCCGTTTGTGGGGAATGTATCTGCTTTCCAGAGCATCAAATTTGTGTGGTAATTATATTGGACTTTATGATGATAATTTTATTCCTGCATTACAGTTTATACTTGACGACGAAAAAATATCTCAGTGTAACGAGACTGGTTTCACGAGAAAGGTTTTATTCTTTTATATCGTAGTAGTCAAGTCTGACATGATAACGAATAAGGAGATAGAAGGAGAAGAAAGGGTGTGAAGAAGTAAAAGTTATTGGAGTTCAGCAGGCAGAACTAGCTAAAAGAGAGGAACTATGGGAGAGGTGATGCGATTAGGGCAGAAGAGGAACATTGTTGGCAGCTACCAAAGTGAACATTGTTGGCAGCTACCAATGTGAATGTCTACCCTGTACCCATTCATTAAGCATGAAATTATGGACGAGATGAAAAATCGTCTTTCCAAAAACAAAAATAAGATTGATAAAATTTTCTTCTGAAACTTTTGGCATCAATTTCTTAGTTGAAAACTGTCCGAGGTTTGGTTTTATTAGAATTAGATGTTTTTGATTGGTTAAAAGTCTAAAACACATCATGAAATCAATTTTTTTCAGGACTGTAGATGTGTTTGCATATATAATTTTAAGAAAGATTCTGCAAAGTTCACTGTAGGACTTACTGGCTTACACTGTGCTAATGTTGTCTCTGTTTTCAGGTTCGTACATACTCTGAATGGGTGATAGATGGAGAGTATGACTGGCCTCCAAAATGCTGTTCCTGCCAAGCTGTGCTTGAAGAGGGGGATGGTCCTCAAACCACTCGACTGGGTTGCCTGCGTATGTGGCATTGCTGATATTGTTACACTCTTAGCTACAAAATTTTCTGAAACACACAGGATAATATTTTATTTATTTTGGTGTTGTTGTAGATGTTATACACACAAATTGTTTGGTTTCACATATCAAAAGCTTTCCTCCACACACGGCACCAGCTGGATATGTGTGTCCTTCATGTTCAACACCGGTAGAGCAATATCAATTTATCACCAGCATTTAATTACGTTTCCAGTTTTAAGCTATTAATGTTTAGAAGTTCTTTGTAGCAATGTTTTCTGTATGCCTTGGTTTATTTCCATATGGTGTTTTGTTGGTGCAGATATGGCCTCCCAAAAGTGTGAAAGACTCAGGATCCTGTTTTCATTCAAAGCTGAAAGAAGCTATAATGCAGGTAATGTTTAAACTTGGATTCCTGATTGCTGTATTCCATCATTAATGCTTCAATAGTTACAGCCTATCAGTTTCTTCTCCTTCTCCATCTCTCTCTCTCTCTCTCTCTCATGGTACTGCACTTTTGCTTCACTTCATTAATTATCATATATCATCTAACTACAGAACGTCATTTATGAATGTAATTCTAGTACATTTTAGTTTTGGGTCCAATACTTGTTATTTATATCTTATGTGACTGAGCCCTCAGTTTTCCACTTATTTTTTTTTGTTCAATGGATTTTATGGAATTATCCTCCCCTTTCCTTGCCCCATTCTGCTAACTTATGATAGTGTAAAATGAAAAATACACACCATATGGTCCGGGTCATTTTCATGTGACAAAGGCTTAAATTTGGCGATTCAGTGACATATATTTTTTTTCATTAGCATTGACTTTAATGCTTTTAGTGTAGTAATAGCGTGGAAAAAATTAGAAGGAAAAGAATTTTATAGCATATCTTTAGTCTCATTATCACTAAACAGATGAAGTTAAGGCCAATGTTAATGGAGAAAACAATATTACCAAAATCTGAAACAGTCACCATGCAAATAGCCCAAAACCAATGTACTTGCTCGCAAGTCACCTGTGATTTGTTTTCTGTAGCAAATGCAAAAATATGATCTAGATTAAATAGCTTGTACCTGTTAAGAGTTAAGATCCCTGGGGGTAAAGCAATACTAATAATGCTAAGGTAATCAGTTTGCAAATTGCCTTCCTTTTGCAAAAACCTGACTTCTACTCTCTGTTTGTCTCACAAGAACATACATACCCCACACACCACATGCACAGACGGAGGATTGTGATATACAGGTTCTGATGTGGTGGACTGCAGTTAGAGGTTGCTGGTATGATGGCTGACAGTTTAGTGTGTGTTTGTTATTGTGGTGCAGGGTTCTTTTTAAAAGTGCTTTTCGCTTGAAAATACACCAAAATGATTTGTTTTTCAGAATTTTTTTTTGACATCAGCACATCAAAACTATTGGAAAACACTAAAAGAACATCAATTTGTTGTTTTTTCAAGCCAAATGCACTTTTGAAACGCAAAAACAACAACCTCTAGTATGAATGCTGGATTGCTCATAGACTTTGCAATCAGACAGAATCCCCATATGAAAGATCTTTGCAGTTGTCTTGATATATGAACCATGTTTTTCTGCACTGCAGGAATAAAGGTTTTGGTTGAACATCGGTGCTGATATGGTAGAAATCTCCTTTTTATTCCTGTACTCTTGTGCTTTAGCTTTATCATGAGAGTTGTTATTTTGCTAGAAAAGGAAGCTTCACCTTTTGCATTTTAAAGGGGGGAAACCTGACATCCATTTTCTGTTAAATCGTAACTAGCTGAAGGATCCTTGAAAGAGGGGCTGAAGTTATGCTCTTCTTCCTTGTGTTAAGTAGGATTTTACTTACTTTTCTTTGCAAACATGCAGACGGGTTTGGAAAAGAACTTGTTTGGAAATCATCCAGTTTCATTGCCAGCACCACCTCCCAAATTCACCTCAGCTCCTTTAGTTGCCATTTCGTCACCATCCTTGGTGACAAAAGATGAAACTGGAACAGGGTTTTCTAAAATTTCAGTGTCGGATATTGTGGAGATCGATAGCCCCAACTCTGCAGGGGCTTATATGAAAAACTCAAGTCCTGGCATTGTAAGAGTTTTTCCCTTCCTTCCCCCAGATTTTTTCTCCCATTAAAAAAATGTTTGCCGACTCTAATTTCTTGTATTGTTTTGTAATGCAAACCAGCCTGGTGCTGCAACACGGAAGGTTGGTGTATATGTTGAGCAGCAAAATTCTGAACTTTCATACTATGCAGACGATGAAGATGGGAATCATAAAAAGTACAGTCGAAGGGGTGAGTATAAATTTGCATATATGTGAAGTTCATATGATGAAACTTGCTGAGCTTTTTACAAAACCAATATTTGCGAGCTTACCCTCACCTTTTATAATTGTATCCTACTCACTATTCATTTTCAATTGTTTGTTTATTCTGTGAGCAGTTGATTAGAAGCTCTTGAGCTAGAAACACAGCCATACTCAGCAAATCGCTACTCTGCCTTTGATTTGCTGATATCAATTTTTTTTAAATCAATTTTCTTCTCTAATTTTCTTTGGTTTCATACACCATCTCAGTTTCAACTCATTTCACCCAGGTCCATTTCGTCACAAGTTCCTCAGAGCTTTGCTTCCTTTCTGGTCCAGTGCATTACCAACTCTACCAGTTACTGCACCTCCACGTAAAGATGCATCAAATACAGATAATCCCTCAGAAGGTCGTACAAGGCAAAAACGTTCAAGGACAGATCCTAGAAAGATCCTCCTCTTTATAGCAATCATGTAATTTCCGTGCTCCTTTTCTGGACCATCATATTATGTTTGGCTTGACAGGATAACAAAAGATTGTTGATTTGCTACTTGTGGAATGACTATAATGGCCTGCATAAAGGCTTCCAAACTTGAACAGTGGTTTTTGATTTCTGTATAGGCAGTCTGTGGATTGATTTGCTTCTAACTGAAACAATGAACCCAAACTTCAGAACAAGACACGAAAAGATTATTTACTATAGTGCAAAGTGCGCTATGATAACTGTTTTCACTAATTCAAGCGTGTTGCCATCTTTTGCAGGGCCTGTATGGCAACTATGGGCATATTATATTACAGAATTGCACAACGGGGTTTGGGGGAGGAACAGCCAGGTGATGAGCAGCAGTGATTGATGTAAGGTCGTGATGGAATAGGAACTGTACCCATAGATGCATGCCTGCTGGTCAAAGGTGCTCTTGCTGCTGCTCGTTTTGTATGGCTGAATTGATGCATGCACCCGTTACTTGTGATTGAGTGAAATGTAAAAATTCTTTCTTGCCCACCTTTTCGGCCTTCTTTTCTGTGGTTTATTCATAATTGAATTGGAGAATCAGGTTAAAGGATAGATATTTTTTATTTTATTAAATTGGCCTGTTTTTGTAATTATACACACCTATTTAGTTAATAAAACTTGGGAAAAATACCATTTGAAAGGTTCATGAGCTAGACCCTCCTTTTTTACCTGCCTAGTCCCCTTCTGTTTTGCTTTCTAAAATAGCATTTGAGTCAAAGCAGCATGGGCACTAAATCATGTAAAGTGGCAGTTCTAGTAAGTTGCTTCTGTGCTCTTCAAAACAGCTTCCTGTTATTTGCCTAGGCAAGAACCGGATTAGACCCTACCCTGAGATTTCGGAGACCGAATTTGTTTGGTAGAATTGAGTGAGGGTATCTGACCTTTTATCAGTGCGTGACTTCTCTTCTGTCATGTAGATTCCTCTGCTTCCTGCCGGAAGGTGGAACCAAGAAGTTCAGATTCAGGTGCTCCGCCGCATTGAATCGTTCATTAACATGTCCCGTGCATTTTGCCATCAGCCTCTTCTCAATGGCAGCCGAAAGGGCTTTGTCCTTGAACGTCTGAACCCCCGACAAAACACATGACTCTCAACCCCCGACAAAAAAAACTGATTAAATGTGTTTTTTATTTAGAAATGTAATAAAATAATATTTTTTTATTTTTTAAAAATTACTTTTAATATTAGCAAATGAAAATGATTTTAAAACAAAAAATATATTTTTTTTTCAAAAACACTTTCTAGTATACACGGTTAAAACCTATTGCGTGACTCTCAGCCTAGACAAACACCAGATTAATTAGGTGTTTGTGATATCGGCAAAACCAATTGAGAATTTCTCTCACCCCAGCATCTGATGAACGATCAAAGTCAGCGCAGGCTTTGTTTTTCCCCACTATTATGTTTAGCTCGAGAAGTATACCAAACGAAAACCTTGCCAGGATTGGACCGCAGAGACTCAAAACTTACAAGCAAATGAAATGCATGACGTGTCACACTATGATGAGGCTATTGTTTATGGATTGACCTCTTTCCCCGGATAATAGTAGTTTAAGCTCTCAACGGTTGACTTAAAACACCAACTGAAAGCCACAGAAATGGGTTGAAACTAGAAAAAAAAATGATTTTTCTATTCTAAATTATTTTTTTAATATTTTTAAATCAGATAATATATGAAAATAGTTTTTTTTTAAATAAATTATTTTAAAAACAATTTCAACCAGTCCATCACATCGACTCACTCTGTGTCCAAGAATCTAGAAGAACTTTATTTTGCAGCTTGTCATGGGCTGTCTAATTAAACTTCAAATAATAATAATGTGTTTGCAAAGGTCAAAATCAATAAAATGCCTCGCCACAAGATCCGAACAGACGCGGAAGATGGATTGGATATTCCTCCGAGTAATGCTTGATGATTATTTTTTTATTCATATTAATTATAGTTTCTTTTCTTTTTCTTTTTGAGAAAATTGACTTTACAAATCATTAAGAACCAGCACTTGGTGAAGTGGACTACGTCATTTCGTGTCTATTTCAATACCATTAATTTTCCAGCTGCAAAGTTTTTTAAAAAATATAAAAAAAATAAAAAAACTTGAAAGGTACCTACCACATGACAAGTCAAAACTAAAAGTGTCTGTATATATATAGTACAGGTTATCTTGACTTTAATTTGTTGGAGGTCGAATAAGTTTTTTTATAAAAAAACCTAGGCTTCTTAAATGTATATGAAATTTTCAATTAAAAAATCTATGCATAGTATTTAATTAAATAAAATTAAAAGCTATTTGTGCCGATTAATGTAAGAGAAAAATATGTTAACATATTTATTCAACCTACTTAGTTCTAGGTCAAATAACTTTTTTTTTCTAATACAATAATTAAAAATCGATGCTTACATATAAATTAATCATATCATTTTTATAATATTAGTGAGTATATATGTTTTATGCAGGGCAATATATAATTGAAATGAAACTTTTAAGTGTTTATGAAATCATGCTAAGAGTTATACATATTTGCAATTTAGGACATTGATTTGCCCACGACTGGGGCCTTGATGCAACCCTAATGAAGAAAATCTCATTGATTTGGGAAGGAAACATGCATTAGCCATGGCCCTTGATGATTATCATACAGTAGAGGTTAATGTAGGGAAGCAATGGAGAGTTGGTGGTGTTAGGACTGATATTTCATAACATGAAAATTATTTATGTCGAATTACTAAGAATATATAAATAATTAAATGGAAGCGTACTTGAATCAATATTCGAGAGTTGCTCTCTATAGTCGTGCGTATGACATTCCAGATTAACACGTTTTTCTTTGAGAGCGCTTTGATTCTCTGTAATGTAATCTTATTTTCTCTCTGATGATGAGATGTTAGAATGAAAATAAAGCAGGATGTGTAATTTTAGAACGATGATTATATATAAAGGTAACTAGAATGATACTTTTTGACATTCATGCCTATTCATGTTTCTACCATTTGATATTTCTATTTTAGTACTCCATCACTAAGATAAAAATAACCCTTTAGTCTCTACACATTAATGATTCACACTCTATCAGATACATCAAAAACTTAAATGCCTAAAAATACTTGACATATTATTTTTAATTAAACTTTATTTTCTCGTATATAAACCCAACATTGGATTAATGATTAATCGTACTTCTATATTTTCTTCAACTCTCTCAAAGATCGATACTCCGTATTTATTATTGGAGTATCGATTCTTCCTATTTAGGGAAGGAAGGTGCTACACTACATGATGCATCAAACTACATTGTGTACATGATGCATCAAACTACATTGTGCATATATATATATATATATATACATATATATATATATATATAGAGAGAGAGAGAGAGAGAGAGAGAGAGAGAGAGAGAGAGAGAGAGAGAGAGAGAGAGAGAGAGAGAGAGCAATATGGAACTTATTAGGGCATTAGAAGCGCAGAAAGTGGCTAGCTCATCCGTTTAGGGCGACAACATCTGATTCTTTCCCTCTAAGTTCATGGGAAAGAGATGAACCAGCGAGGCTTAGATGATGAATTCATGGTGGATCGATGGGATTAATGTTTTATTTTCCTGCAGGGATCGTGGACCAGTTTAATTACCAGCCACCAAAAAGAAGCTGCGTGCATTTCTCATTCTGAAAGGGTCGTGCAGGCCGGCCGAGAATCAACGACAGATCAAGATCTCAAACGCTAACATTCTCCTCTCTGAGTCTGAGATGATAGCAACTGTTTAGAATGTAATATTCTCCTTCTGACGGTAGAACAATTCTAGATGCTCATTTCCAATATTAATTAATCAATCTTGAAATACAAAGATTTCATTCCTTTCGGTGATCACGGGCACATCTTCCCGTTTTAATTAACTCTCATCGTTCATCTTCCACCATGAAAAAACACTCCTTGTGTTAATTATGAGCATGATTAACAAGCTACAGCTATATATTTACACACGCAGGCAGTACTGCAATCATCTTTCAAAAGATCTTGTTGATAGGCTCTTCTGCCATGCTTTTTCTTGTTTTTCTCTGTGATTCATGATAGAATATATATATATATATATATATATATATATATAAGATATGCTATTTTGATAGATAACAAATCTTTATGTATAGCGCTCTCACTTGTATATGATTTAAATTTTTTTTATTTATAAGATTAATAAAATTAACGAGGAGAATTCTCATTAGTTGATGTTAGTTTAGAAAGAGGAAAGGATATATGAACGTCAATTCATAATATTATTGCAACTTGTTTTATTTTTCTTTAACAATTCATAATTCATGAACCCAAAAAACCCTCTTAATTCCCTGTTGCAAATCATCCCTTTTTTTTTATATAAAAATAAATAAATAAATAAATAAAATATTCCACTCTTGCCGTTCTAACTCTAAGCGCAAAACTTGGAGGATAAAGTATGCGAAATCACTCGTTAATAAATTTTAAACAAGTTTTAATGGGAGCTGTCGCTTTTATACACCATCTGGCTGTGGATTATATATTTTTATTAAAAGGCAAGCTATTACATTTATTATGTATCTCTTACATTCTCATTATTTCTTAATTAAGTTATTTTTATATAAATTTATCAAATTATGTGATATAATTCATAGTAAAAATAAAAAAAACTAAACTTATAATGACAAAAAAATGAAATTAAAAGCCAAGTTATTACATTTATCTTGTCATGACAAGAAAGAAAGAAAGAAAACACATCGGAAAGTTTAGAACCTTAGACCTCATTGATACAACCACAAAGCCAAGTCGGTTGAGTTAAATGGAGGAGAAATATGCAACATATATATATATATATATATATATATATCCAAGCCAGCCACAACCACGCTCTCTAATAAAATATTAATGATATACCAAAAATAATGTACTGATTTAGTGCTGATTAGGAATGTGATTGACTTTGTTTTTAAAATATTTTTTTTTGTTTAAAAATACATTAATATATATATATATATATTTTTTTAAATATTTTTTGACATCAATATATATATATATATATATATATATATATATATATATATATATATATCCCAATTATCTAGGGCTGATTAGTAGTGTAATTGAGTTTGACTTTTAAGTGTTTTTTTTTTTTTTTATAAATGCATCAAAAATAATATTGTTTTTATTTTTTTTTAAAAAACATATTTTTGATATCAACACATTAAAATGATTAAAAAAACAAAAAAATAATTTTAAGTAATTAGTTTAACATTTAAAACGTCACTTGATCATAGTCCATACTAATTAAGAGTGAAATCATTGTTTTAACAAGAATGTTTATGGTAAACACCAAAGTTGATTGGATTTTACCACCCCCGTGCATGTGAAGCTAAAGACATTCCCACATTCATGATTGGATTCTCCCCTCGGGAGGAAAAGATAAAGATCAAAAGATAAAAACCCCTGCAACATACTATAAAACAATATCCACGTAGCTTGGACATCATATTAAACAATCTGATCTTAATTTTGATGGTAAATTATAGAAATAATTAAGCAACAAGGCTGAGAGATAATGAATCGATGACAGAAATCAAGAGCTGCCTCTTGATCATGGGGGTTCTTAATTTTAATCGAAAGGGGTCGTGCAGCATCTGCCAACAAACAAAGAAATGCCGCATTCTCATGGATCGTGCAGGCCGGCCAAGAATCAAGAGACCAGAATTTTAAACCCTTACACCCTCAATCTTACAAAAACAAATAAATTAATGTAATGTTCTCATCCTGTTGAGTAGATGATCAATATCAGATTTTACAACAGTTTTTCTAATACTGCTGCAGCGCAAAGATTTTATTCCTGTACAATTCATTAATGCATCAGCAAAAGCAAGGCACGGCTATTAATATAAACCCTACAAGAGATCGTGCAATGGCCGGCGACAAGTTTCAAAAATAATGAGTAAATGGTATGAAAATACTCAGCATGAACATTCCTCTGATATTTCTTCTGAGAATGCCTGCTTTTACGCGTGAAATGAAGCGTAAGGATCGCCGGGTTCTGAGGTAGCTAGAACTTTGGGATATATAGGACATTAAGGGCTGAATTTGTTTTTTCTTCACTACTCACACGGTGGTAATTGGTTTAAAAGTTAAATATATTGATCACTTCAATACAATATAGTAATGTTTTATAAGTTTTCTTGTTTTTGGATTCGAGAAAATCTTATTCTCGGAAAACACACTTTATAAACCCAGATAAACAAGCAAAACTTGATTATTCCAGACTCTTACAAAACATATATACTCTACTCAAACTTAAGAATTTGCCATTACGCCACGGCTCTTAAGACAGGACTTTTATAAGTTCTTCGCTTAGGAAAAAAACACGTAGAGCCGACATAACTCATAACACACCAAGGAAGATTTACATTTTGATCCATAGTTTAATACGATTGAGTGAACTTCTGTTAGTATTTTTCTTGGAAACCACAAGCATGATTCCATCATTAATGTCTTTGACTTGGAAAATGTGCAAATCCATACTGGATAAAATTGCTCAGCTGCTTTTACGGAGGAAATAGTTGCTCTACACATAGCTAGCAGACCTCTGCGAGTTCAAGTCCTGATAACAGGCAACTTAGAAAACAGAAGGTTAAAACTTAAAACTGCGTCACCAATCCCATTTCAGTGTTACAATCAGCAGGATCAGAAGCACCATGTATATCCATTTTAGCAGTTCATAGATCGCATGACGTAAAGTTAAAACAATCAAACAAGCTCCCTGGAAATCAAACTGTCAAGGAAATCTTGTTTGTATTTGTTAACAGACAGAATGTTATGATGGTTTCTCACAAATTAGATTCTGAGTTCAAGGGACACCTGGTAGGTTTTGAGATCCAATGGAGGAGACAAAGAATCCGGTAAACTGATATATTGTCTGGTTCCAGTAGTTTTGAGAATGTCAAGTCTCATGATCTCTCCACGACCTTTAGGTTGTATGCATGTCCTTTTCATTCTGCTAAACAATTTTTTTTTGTATTATCATATTCAAAAAGAACCTCCCACGTCTATCTATTGCCAGGTGTGATTCTCCGTTTTCTCTCTTTATTCACCCACCACCAAATCTCACTTTTCTCTCAACCCGCAGCCTAAAATAATCGAACAGTTATCCTCAACAGAAACACAGTTAAGTTCCTTAAACTAAATTATTTCTTTAGAGGTTTCCAATCAATCCCTTAATGTGTCTTTTAAGGTTGAGACTGAGGTGTTAATGAAAGGTTGCTGAATATATTTAGTTCCATAAATGCTTGATTAAGGTCCTATAGATGAGCTGTATTTGGCCCACATTACGGACTGGTCCCAATTGGCCACAAAGAATTGAGACCCTTTCATATGATAAAAAAAAATGCTAATTAATAATAAATTCAGTTATTCTCTCAACATTCTTCATTGCTTCTGAGTTCTGGGTATAAATATGTCTTCTTAATCCTGTTTCCTTACAAGCATCGTGCTATCGAGCTTCTGCCAGCAGCTAACTCACAAAAACACTAAGGATTTCTCTAAAAGATTACAAAAAAATAACCGAGAAAAAAAGATGGAGTCTATTGGAGCCATTGCGGAGGGAGAGTGGAGTTATCTTAGTGGAATGTACACAAGTGAGGAGGCTGATTTCATGGCACAGCTGCTTGTCAACTGTCCTCTTAATCAGGTTGATTCAAGTTCAAGCTTTGGAGTTCCATCTAATTTTTGGCCCAACCATGAATCAACAATGAACATGGAAGGGGTCAATGAATGTTTGTTGTATTCTCTAGATACTGCTGATAATAATCTGTACCAACTTTCACAAGTGAGCAGTGGTTATAGTGGTGGTGGTGGTGGTAGCATTCATTTTCCCAACTCAAGTGGAGAAAGCTACTACCTGGGTGATTCTCACCCAGTTTTGGCAAACACTAATAGCTCCATGTCAACGGATTTTTTCATGGGAGACTCATATGTTGTTGATGGCGATGACTGCTCAAACCCAGAAATGAGCAATGGCACTGTGGAAGATCAGTCTGGTGGAAAACATACTGTGGCTGCACTTCCTGAACCTGAAAGCAATTTGAAATCCACGAGAGAATCAGAGATGCCAGCATCTGAAGTACCCCTGGAAGATAAAAGCAGCAGCCCACCAGAGAATTCCAAGAAAAGATCACGAAGTTCGGGAGATGTAAGTACAGTAACCAGCATTTTCACATCCTTTGAATTTTCTACAGATTCAATTGACATGGAGTTCTATCTCCTGCTGTAGAGCGTATAGCAAACATGCAGTTTTACATTTTCAAGGCACTTTCTAATTATGATTCTAATGAGTAGGCTCAAAAGAACAAAGAGGAAAGTAAGGTCAAAGAAGAGACAGAAGGTTGCCTCGACTAGCAACAATGATGAAGAAAGCAATGGTGTCGCCATTGATGATCCTGTCTCAAGCGGCTGGTGCTCAGAGGATGAATCCAACGCCTCCCGGCCGGGAGCTCAACGGCGGAGCGAGTTCGACTCTGAGCTCAAAAGGGACAGCAACTCTCAACTCAAGTGGCAAATCAAGAGCCAGTAGGGGGGCGGCGACTGATCCCCAGAGCCTCTATGCAAGGGTAACTACCCTTTTCAATGCTTTTGCAAAGTATTTCATTGAAGCAGATTTGATGAAACATTTTTCTCCCACCCACCCACAATGTAACAGTAAATGACAGATCTTTTTCAAAAATTTTATTGCAGAAAAGAAGAGAAAGAATAAATGAGAGGCTGAGAATTCTACAAAACCTTGTCCCCAATGGAACAAAGGTATGGAGTATATTTCATGATTCCATCTCTGATTCTAAGAGCTATAAATTTTATGATTCGCAAAATTCTCAAGAATGATTTATTGACATGGAAGGTTGACATTAGCACAATGCTTGAAGAGGCTGTCCAGTACGTGAAGTTTTTGCAGATCCAAATTAAGGTAGCAAATTAAATTCCTTCTTATGTTATCAAAACAAATAATAAAGAAGTTAACTTTTCCTGTTTCAAATTTGGAAATTTTTTGACATGATTTTTTCCCGTTTTTCCTGTTCTAAATTCTGCAGCTGCTAAGCTCTGATGACATGTGGATGTATGCTCCTATCGCGTACAATGGCATGGACATCGGTCTCGATCATCTTAGATGTTAAGAGGAGGGTGGTGTTTTTTTTTAATTATTATTATTTATGTTAATAGCATATGTGATGAGATCAAAATAAAGTCATTGCCACTTTGTAATGGTTTTATTTTTGTACGAGTATAGATAGGGTTTCGCTTATATAATTAATACACGATGGGTAATCATCGTGAGGAATTCTTTCATGTAGACACCTTGACATGGTGACCACTATTCGATCATAGTTTTTTTTTTTTTTTTCCACAAGAACATACATGAACTTGGCTATAGAGCAGTCATTTTCAGGTGGTGGCTTTCACATTTTTTAACAATAAATTCTAAGAATTTTTGCTGATTTGTGTTGGCATATGATTTTTACTGATGTTTTTTCCTTCCTCGAGGATGGCATTTTACACATTAATGCTTTAAATATCTGTATATAATGAAGGAAAAGGTGAAAAGGTGCATTCTTTTCCATATATACAAGCCAAAATGGGTTTCCTAAGAAAATCTGCTGGATAGAATATCAATGATCAACTTTCAGCCAAAAGCTATGAGATTTTTAACGAACAGAAATGGAGAAGTCCTGCACTTCTTGACCATACGTGATATAGCATTTAATTAATGTCTTAAAACATAAAAGATAAGATAGTTGAAGAGTTAAAATAGAAATATCAAAATAAATTTATCAATGCACGAGATAAAAAAAATAAAAAAGCATGTTTCTAGAGATAATATTTATTATATTTTTTATCCCTAAAATACTGTTGATTTCAAAATTATTCAACTAAAACATGTAAATATAAAAATGATTATTGTCGTAGTTTTTAAAAATTCAACTTGGGGATTGATCTCGGATAAAGCTTGGGTCACAAGTTGAGTTCACTCAAGTGGATATAAGAATAAAAATGATGATTATCATAGTTTTAAGACTTGATTCAAGAGTTGATCCAAAATAAAACCCATGTCATGTGTTTAGGAGGGATCAACATGAAAATAAAAAATGATTATTATCATAGTTTTACAACTTGATTCAATGGTCAATCTAAAGACAAGACCAGGGTTATATATCAAGAGGGCTAATCTAAGTTAACACAAGTCAATGTAAAGATAAAAAAAATATTATTATTATTAGTTTTAAAATCCGACTTGAAATTCAATCCAATACAAAGTTTAAGTCATGGGTGGAGAGAGTCAATCCATCAAGTCGGTTTTAATTTTGTACTTAAAGTTATTACAATATTAACTTTAATACTCAATATAAACTAAAATAAAATAAAAATCTAATTATTTTTTTAAAACATGTGAAATTTGACAATAATACTTCAAAGTAAAATAGATTTTTTTTATATATTTTTATTGTTTTGTCCTCTTTAATCAAATAAAATACAAAAACAATCATTTTATCTTACACATCACTACCAAACACAATTATCTTTGTCTTCTTTTTTTTTGTCTTACCTTAATCTATGTTGTTTTTGTTTTTATCTTGAAAACAAAACAGTAACTAAACACTACCTAACAGATCTCGAAACTTACTAAACAGCTGCTTGATGTTTCATGGTTTCTTCTCATGCATATGATTTCCTACTGGCATCTTGCTTTCGCAATTTGTCAAGTACTGGACGATGATATGTTATACTTCGGGGTGATCAGAATGCAAGCAAAAAGAAAAGGAAGGAGAAAAGATAATGAACAGACAGAGATCATCAAGGGGCAATGTCAGCTTCACCTCGCACCAATTTTGGAACAAGGCAAGAGTATTCCAGCACAAGTTTGATCATCCGTGAAAATGAAAATATCAACTCTCCTTGAATTCAAAAACAAAGGCAAAAAGAAGGTCAAACTGTCTAAAAGGGATGGATCAGTTACAGAATTAAAATAAATTAAGTGACAAATTTTGGGATGGGAACGAATATTCTTGGACGTTACAGCCAAATCCCTTCCTGTCAACCCCAAATCCAATCCCCCCTACTTCAAGTGTAAGACTTTACAGTGCTAATAAACGAAGAACAATTTCTAATCTGAACTCTTATTGTCCATGTACATACAGGCGTGAAATCCACGCTGAAAAATGCATGAAGAAGAGCAGCAGTAGAACCGCATTAACACTACTGTTACCAGCAACAGAAGAGTAATGATTGGGCGTTTGATTCTTCATGCCCGCTCCTCATGGAAATGGTTTGGAACTTCTGCCTGACTGTCCAGAGGCATGTACTGTGCCATGATAGCTCTTATCTCTGAATCCATGTATGACTGCAAAAAAGACGAAAGAAAAAAACATCAACTGAATATGCATTAACTGCAGCACAAGTATAACAATGAGATGCATTGAAGTTTCAAGATGACATGTTGCTAAGAGCAATCCAGATACTTATTTGATGCCCGACTCTAATTGTTCTGGCTGCATGAAGTTTTCTAACCACCTCGTAAACCCGAAACCCAGCCAGCCCCATATGAATCTCTCTAGCCCCTTGTAATGCCAATTAATATTAAATTCACAGGTGAATGGTTAACATAGTTAACATACTGTACTTTAAGCCATTTTTTAAAGGCTCAATGACCAAAAACTACCTGAACTTCAGGTCAAACTGAACTTAGCCTCTGAATTTCTTTTTATTGGAGTACCATGCACTATTTTTTGGTAAAAAATAGCCTCTGTCTTGGTTTCAAGTCCCTACATTGTTTTTTAAAAAACAATTTCAAACACATGTTTTCATGACAAGCGTCGTTTTTTTAAGCTCACCTAGGGTAAAATTGACAGGATGGCCTAATTTAACAAAAAAAACCGGTTCAAAGTACTAGAATAATAATAAAAAAGTTCACGAGCTAAGTTTAGTTTGACCTAAAGTTCAGGGTAATTTTGCTCATTTAGCCCTTCTAAAATGTTCCAGCTATGCAAAGATTGATGCAAGTTCTAAGTAAATGAGGTATAGACTGCTTGACAAGAGATCCCAAAAGTAGTAATAGATGGCCCAGATAAATCAATGTAATGGTAAGAAACTTTGCAGATAATCATATTCTTTATCTTTGCATTAATAGCTCAAAAGTTGGATTGAGATATTTACTATAGAGATAACACGGCTATTCCAAATGTTCATACAGCAGACATGTCTGGAGTGAGCAAGATAACTAGGCAAAACTTAACCAGAGGCGTGGTTTTAAAGGGGGAAAAAAAATGCTGGGCACCATGCTTACCCTCAATTTATGTCTGTAGACAAGATATCCTCCACCAACAATCATTGCCAGGCCTATAAATATGACCCAAACCACAGTCCATGCTGATTTCACTTCAGCGCCGCTCTTACCTAGTATTGATCACGGGAAGGACAGACATCAAAACAAGGAACATATTATTGCAAGTTTTTAAGCAAACAAACAAGGAGGTACGGTTTCTAACTCACTTATGCAGGTATCCTGGTCTCTGATATAAAGAAGATCCCCACTACAAGAGCATTCATAGCTTCCCCAAGTATCTTTGCAACTACATGCAGGGCACTGACAAGCTTTTCTCTCTTTGCACTCATCAACATCTGCACAGTCAAAGATAAGTAGATGGAACAAAATATTAACAAGGAGCATTGACAAACATGCAGACTTCCTTGTTTCCATCTGTTGTCAAGGAGAAAATCTAAAACTATTTTGACGTGGCAAGAGTTGGATACTCAGAACATTGTTATAGACAGTTCAGTATAACCAGAGCATCCTGGTGACCCAAGCATAAATAAGTTAAAACATTCGCTTTATCATACAATGGTGATTCATAAACATTGCCCCTTTGCTTGGGGTAGCATAGAAGAGCTAGCTTGAATACAAGGGATTTAGACAGTTAGATTTGAACTGAGTTGAATGGTGCCTGAGAAACCATGCGTGGATCAACAAGAACCACCTCACAAGGAAAAATACTGGGAAGAGTAAAATGACCCCTCCATTGCAAATGATTAGAGCATGCAATAAAAACCTCTAACTTCAAAGCAGTGTGATGAGAGTCAACAGGCATCAATCAAGTGCCTGTTGAAGGATGAGACAATGACTCAGTCTTTTTGCATATGGCTGTATGTTCTCAAAACCTAACAATTATGCACTATTTCAACCAAACATGGCCTGTTGTTCTGTTTGCAACTTACACCTTGGGCACCAACATTCTCAGAAGACTCACTTTGCATGCATAACCCTTAAATCTCCTTATATAATGAATCAAGCTCCCCATCCTGCTAAAACCACAATACTAAGGATAAAAGTGAAGGAACCTCTTACCTATACAACTTTTCACACCATCACCTTTAAATCCAGGAGGACATTGGCATTTAGCACCATCAACATCCTGTCCACAGTAAAATTAGAAACTGGAACTCAATATATTTACTAAAGATTAACAATTTGAGAAACGTGATGTTCACTAACCGAACAAGCAGAGAAGGTATGTCCGTCCCGGGACTCATGCCAACAGCCTCCATTGTTAATCTTGCACCTCCCAGATCCACTCACTATAAAGCATTGAACATTTTAAGATTGGTATATGAGCATATCAAACAGATTTAATTAGAAAATAACACAAGTTGACCTTTATGATGTGTGCAAGCACATCTGATAAAGGTATAGTTAATATTAAGCACCTGCTTAACAGAGCAAGATAAATCAAACCTTGGGACAGAATACACCAAGTGTGTTGCTAGTTAGCTTAGGCAGTAAATCTATTGGTGTTGAGTCCAGAAAATCCTACTCATAGAGTTATTTGCAAGGGATGGCTAGAGCAGCTATTTGAAACCATGCTCCCTCCACCCACCCCACTGCTCCTAAAACAAATGAAATAAAAGAAAACCACTCACTATTATTTGATTCCACTAACTAGGATTAAAACTTTCCTGCCTAGTCTACCCAGCTTTCACCCAAAAACCCTCATACAACATGGGCTGTCTCTCAAGTATACATCAGATCCATGTGTCATCGATGAAACTAGATTTTCTTCTTGGTATCATCTTGCAATTCTACTGAATATGAATATAGTCAGTACTGTGAGTATTTGTTTTCTAATAAAAGCCCACAATCGTCCATAAAATAATTTCTTTCAGACATTTATTTATCATCATCAACAGGACATCCCAGCTTTGCTGAATGAATGAACAGCTTACCATTACATTTTATAGGTTTATGTTGATTTATAAAAGGAAAAAAAGAAGAGGCATAGAGCTTACCTTCACAGTGCCTGTAACCATCTCCTTTGAACTGCACGCCATCAACAAGAGGACACTCACATACTCTCCCACGAAACGTGTCCTGCACAGATAAAACGGTTGTCAAACGGAGCTAAATATATCAAAAGCCAGAGCAATGCCTTGCAGCAAGTTTTAATTCATACCCTGCAGGCTGTAATGTTGGCTATTTTATCTTGCCAGCAACCCCCATTATTGTCCAAGCACTCATTTGTCTCCACATCTGTATCAAAGGAATTCCCCAATCAGGAAATACTGTTGAGAGTACACAGCTGGCACTAGATGTTAGTTTCAGCAACAAGGGTATTGGACTCGTGATCTAAAATGAAATATGGTTCAAGGTCTAGCATGCTTTCAGTGACTGCTCACAATACCATGCACTCAAATCCTCTTAGTCAGGGTCATTCTTTAGATGATGGCCTCAATATCAAGGCAATCAGGACAAATAGCTTAAGAAAACCTACCACCGCTCAAACAAACAGCAGGCTCTGTTGTTTCCTCAAAGCCAGAGCATATAGCCTTTAGAACAGCACCTTTCTCCAACTTTCCTGAAAGAACAAGTTTTTCCACCCCTCAAAAACAAATAAATAGCGAAATGTAACTTTTATCCAGGAATACAAGTAGGCAATAAGAGACCTCGATATTGATGATTGTTGACAACAAGGGTGGGCAATATGGTTACATCACCCCTTGATCCTTTTCCAACCTACATGGAGGTCTTTGTCAAGCAGTGATATATGGTTGAAATGGTATCAGAGATTATAACAATTGCAAACTGACACAAGTATCCAAACTCGTGGGCTTAAAGTGTTATGCTAAGTTGAAGAATAAAATTAACAAGACAGTAACCTGGGCATCTTGCTCTTCTTTCAAAACAGGGTTGTCAGAGTCAGTATCTGGGTTTCCCATACACTTATCAATCTTTATACCATCGAGCCCTGAAGAATGACAAGTGAAAAGCATACAAGATTTAACACATTCAAAACTCTTGGTTTTCGCATTTTCTAGTGTGATTAATAGTATCCTTAAATATGAGGAAGCGGTTATGAAATATTTACCAAAAGATTTTATTACAGCATCAGCACATTCTTTGTTGTACTTCTTCTCCTTCATGGGACATCTAATTTGAAAATCAGTCACATAATCCCACCACACCCAAGGTTTTTTGGCCTCATTTGCCACTTTAAAAACACATAGTTGTCTTAGATTTTCAAGAACAACATCTTTCCCATCATAACCTGAGCTGAAGTCTTGATCAGGATCAGGAGCACAATATCTTCCATGATTTATACACTGAGACTTGCACTGCCTGCTCAAGGTGAATGCTCGAGGACAAAACCAAGTAATGTAATGGGGTGTAAACTTAGTGTAACCACCTTTCTCAAGTATCTGTGCCGCACCCCTAAAGTCCTTCACGAATTCCATCAACATATCACACTTAACCCCACATTCATCATTGCTGTTGGTCCATAGCTCATACTCCACACGATCATCTGGGTGTGGAACAGCTTCTCTCCAATCAAGATTCACATTGACCATATCCCCATTACTAAGTGCCTTCTTTAACTTTTCACTAAAGGTCTTCTCAATAAGAGCAGATGGTATTGTTATGTTCTCAATGTATTGTGCAGATGAAACATCCTCCGCAGGTGTATCCATGGTTATTAATGGTTCCTCCATGTCATCTGCAACAAGAACTGCAGAAGCCCCAGCCTTCTGGGCATTCCAGACCTTCAAAGCAAAGAAGCAATCTGAAAAGCAATATAAGGAACTAATTATAGATTTAGCATGACAGCTATGTTGGTGGTCTTACAGGACTGCTGATTAACAGAAGAAAGTCCTAAATCCAACAAAACCAATATCTAAATGGATAATAATTCCTTAACAGCACATGCAACATACCAAGCAATGTGATCCTGGTTAAGCATTAAGGAACCAAAGATCAAGGGAGAAAAAGTAAAAGATAGAAAATTGCTTAAATGCCATGGGAAAATGAAGTCGCAACGTGTTCAGACTTCCATAGCTTGTTCCAACAAAACTAGTAAATAATTGGCATATTCAAGACAGTAAAGTAGGTTCCAACGCAATGGAACCGGAAACAATTGGTATGCAGTGCAAAATGTCTAAAAGGAGCTAAAATAACTTGGTGCACTGGTGCTTCATCTATCATACGAAGCAAAACCAATCAAGTAAGAATTTTCTTAGAACAGCAGCATAGGTCCCTCTCACATTGTCTAAAAAGAACTAAAATTTCAGCAAGTTGATCTGAAACAATGAAACCTCCTTGTACCTCTATTCTGACTGATAGTGGCTAAAATATGTAAATGATCCCAATTAAAAAAGGGTGCCTTCTCAAGTCTCAACAACCTAAACCTGAAAACCCTCAATGAACCATAAACAAAAGGAGAATTGTTTCCCAGCCGTGCACCTCAAAACATCATAACATCAATCAAATTAGGGAGGAAAAAAACACTGCGCAAAATTAAAAATGAGGAACTTGATAAAATTAACAAAAGGGCACCTCACAATCAGCCAAACCCAAACAAAAAACCACGTATCTTACAAAAACCAATAAAACTAATCTCAAAAGCAAAAAAGGGATCGTATCCAATCAAGCAAGCCTGGACCAATCACTCACACGGAAAAAAAAAAACTAAATGGCCAAAAATATCAAAATAATACACACCTCCACGATCCACCAATACAAAAGTGGGTAAGGCACCAGGCTTCGACTGAAACGAAATCCCAAATCCTTCAAACTCTTTGCAACCCTTTTTATTATCTTTTGGATACACAACAGCACCTGCCATACTACCTCCATATTGGGGTATCCCAAAATTCCCAATTGCACAATCATAAGTACCCTTTATTTTATCTGGTGATGTAACCCTCAAACTGTTTTTTTCAACAACAAATCTAGCTATAGATCTTGGTGTTATGAAAGAAGTCAACAAGAACCCTAAAAAGAGACTCAAAGACTGTCTCTTTAGCACCATTTTCTATTAAAATGGGTGAAAAACGGTCTCTTCGTGGATTTTGCTTGTTTTGATCTATAAATACTGCTAAATGAAGAAAGTTTGTTTCTTTGAAAGCATAATCAAGAGATCAAACAGTGGGAGTTTGGTTCTTTATTTATTTTTTCTTCCTTTTTAAGTTTTGTAAGAAATAAAAAAGAAATCTGGAAAGGAAGTTGGGGTTTCTTTTCTTGTTGGTTTTGTTCCTGACAAAAGAGAGGAAGAATCATAGAAATACTAGTGATGCGTGCGCGAGCGAGCAGGTCCGGGATTGATTTTCGATTTTTAGTGTGACTGAGACCCTCTGTGCATGCATGTCTTTGTTTATTGTAGGACAGCTTATCTGTCTTGTTAAAAACAAGAGTTATAAACATCTACACGTCCATTTGGATAAGATATGATTATGCTTTCTTTTTTCAAAAAACAAATCCAGAAAATAGGTATAATTATTTTTTAATAATGATATATTTATTCCAATAAAATTGTTTTTTTATTAATATTAATGTTTTTTATTAACATTTCTAGTTTAAGCTAGTGTTGTAACGGCAAAATAGTATTGTTTTTTTTTTCTGTCATTTTTCTCTTGATTAGGACAAAAATATAACTAAAGTAAACTAATGCACCAAAAATGAACTTGACAAATATTAAGAACCAAAATTATATAATGTGTGTGATTTTTAAAGTTGGAGGACTAAACTCTACTTAGC
Source organism: Salix viminalis (assembly GCA_029228465.1). Classification (NCBI taxonomy): domain Eukaryota; kingdom Viridiplantae; phylum Streptophyta; class Magnoliopsida; order Malpighiales; family Salicaceae; genus Salix; species Salix viminalis. The sequence goes on along the minus strand of CM055441.1, from coordinate 16,820,975 downwards.
TCTAAATTTATGGCCCACCACTCATGATTGATGTCTTTTTTATTTTGATCTTTTTTCTTTCAATCTCACCTTGTCTTAATAAATAAAAATCAATTGGTCCTCACTTAGGATGAAATTGTTGGGGGGAAATATCAAGAACCAAGTTGAAAAAACAAAAATTTATGCACAATGGATAAACCATGAAAAAACTCATGCATTTTAGTTTTCTATGTAATTTTCATGTTTTCCATAATTTATACACCCATCCATTTTCATAAAAAAATATGCCTTATGTTTTTTTTTAACAATAAGTAAAAGGTAAAAAATTAAGAATTTATTTTTTTAATTAAAAATTTTTTAACAAAAAATAATATAATAACAGAATTTAATAAAAATATGAAATATCTTTATTTAGATGAATAAAATATCATGTTTTCTAAAAAAAAACTACAAGTTGAAATATCAAGTTTTCTAATCATGATATATACAAACTATACTCTTACTAATTATTACTCAAAATATGTTATTTTGGCTATTTTTCCTCTCAAAAACTTGTTAATGGTTTATTTGGTATCGTCATAGTTCTTAAAATATTTTAGTTGAAAATACAACAAAATCATTTTTTTTAAAATTTTTTAATTTATTTTGTTATTAGTATATAAAAAGATATGAAAACACAAAAAAAGATATGAAAACACAAAAAATAATCAAATCAAAAATTACTTTAAAAAAAAACACGTTTTACACAAAAAGAAAAGGATAATTTAACAATTTAAATATACAGAAATAAAAATAATTTGTTTAATTACAGGTAAATGCGTAATTGAAGGGCCACAAAAACTTGGCCCAGCGTCGCTGTGTAAGAACCAGGTTTAGCTGAAGGGCCAGATATTCGCTGTGGTGAACCACAATCAACACGTATGCGAGATTAATTATGGTGTCAGCACCCACACGATAAGAATCCAATACTTTATTGTCGGCTTTAACTTTCGTTTCTTTCCTTTTATTTAACCTCCAAGAGTTCAAAATTATATTAAAAACAAAATCACAATGGTGACGTGTCCTTCTAAGATTGGTTGTTCTCCGTCTTCCTAACTAACACTTGGTCAACTTGGTAGAACAATCTCATGTGGTCAGCTTGTGATGATTGACCGGTGAATCGAGTGGTCTAGAAGCACTTGAACACCCAAAATTCCTCGGCTATTAAAAAAAAAAATACTAAAAAAGAATAAAGAATCCAACTTGGATTCAAAAATATTACATGCCAACGACTGGCGGAGGACAATTCTGAACTCTTGACACTGTGAAGGACTATTGTGAGCTTAAAGAAAACAATAAGGATGAACTGCCCTTCTTCTCTAGCCTGATAGTTTCTGCCTCCATGGCCACAACACCGTTCTTTAACTGGAAAAATTCAGGTTGCTAATGTCTCTGCGATCAACCATTGGATTCTTGACAGGTTCTCTCAACATGCTTCAACAGTATCTCATAGATTTTGTTCCTCGCCCTCCCACAAGCTTCTAATTCAGAACCCTTCAATGTGGAACTGTCTTTGCATCTTACAGTATCTACCCAGTCATTCACTCTCTTGATCATGAACATCATTTCAGCAACCTGGCTATCAGACTGTCTGGGATTCGTCTTGCTACTGACCCAATCTAAATATTCCTCAAGGTTACTTAAGAACCATGTTCTACTGTCATCGTTCAAGGAATTTGCTAGCTCAGCACACACAGGTGAAGCGCTCCTCTTAACCCAATCCGATTGCTCGACCATGTCAAGTGCCAACCCAGCATACAATTCATCACTGCTCACCTGTTTCCTAACCATCAACCCCCCCATACGTTTTCCACGGATGGATCTAGTTGATGTTTTTTGTGCACTCGTAGCCTCTAGAAAAAGAGTTTTGGTTTTGCTATGATCAGAAATAGGGTTTAGATCTGATGCCACGGCAGCTTTTATCCATGAAGTGGCCTTCTGCTTTCTGTCTAATGCAAGTCTCAGTGCTTCCCCGACCGCAACAGGGGCATCTGGATCGGTATCAGCTGTTCTTAGCTGACTAATACTCGTTAGTGATTGCAAAATTAACCTGGTATTGGTCAAGTCATCTTGAAGAGTAAAGAATTTGTCAACTGATAGTTGTTGATCATTCCCTTTCGCCATCAGAAGCTGGGAGTATGTGCTGAGAAAAGTAGGAGAAGGAAGGTTAGTTTAGTGACTATTAAAGTGGTAACTAATCCAATCACAGCTCATATCTAACCGAGAAAAAATAATTAAATTGTATACATGATCTGAACGATGTGCAACAAAATGCTGGCAGCTCATAAAATTACACTCCAGATGCATAAATATGCAGACCTTAGGCATTTGAGTAATCTCTCAGCAGCAGAAGCGTCTTGCAAAGCTTCAACAGCAGCAAGCAGAGCAATGTCTCTTTGTCTCGACACCTCCTGCAGAGCATATCAAACCATTTATCAGGCAGATAGTCAGGGCAAGTGCTCATACAGTTTAGCTAAGTGCAGCGCATGCAGTACCTGGCCAAGTTTCACCAGAGCTGAGGGAAGGAAATCGCATGATATGTTAGTGCCTAATGAGTTTTTATTGTTTAACGATCTGAAATTCACTTTTCTATTAAGAGAATCTTCACTTGTTTTTCCTGGCACTGAGATACGACTACCCTTGCTGGAAATTTTGGATGTTTTTGTAGATAAGCTAACGACTGTTGTCTTCGATCTGGAGCTTGAATTGTCATCAGAGCTATCATACTTCAACGAATTCATTGGAGAAATCTGTCCATGAAGAAACAGCTTGGAGTTATACTAAACTACTAGCATGCTGAAGAGATTATAGTTCTTTAGCTGCACACAATATTAGTGCAAAGCAGCCAATTCATATGACAAAACAATTTTAAATCTTTGAATCGCAAGTTGATTCAGTAATCACTCCTTAAACATGGATTATTTAGTTGGCGAAAAATCTTTTAGCATAATGAAGAAAACAGGAAGAATTCCGTTGTTTCCCTGGTATATTCGATAAATGGGCTAAAAACATTTTGAATATCTAATTGTCAAGTTTGAAATATGCACCAAGTTTGTTACACAGCTCTGTGCTCCAATTTGTTTAATGATAAGCATCCATAATCCATGATTCATTCTTCCTGAGACCACAACCTTCACCAGTTATATTATGACAAAGGAGAAGAGGAAGAAGTTCAAGAACTCACAGAAAGTCTGATACTTCTATTATCAATCCCCAACTCATTCTTGTCTGATACTTCCCTGCCATGCCAGCTTCTTCTCTTGAATGTTGACGATGTAGAGGTGAATGACATTGTACTTTCCATATCACTATCTTCATAAGCATTCGTGGATTTATGTCTTGCAAGCCCCTTATAATTGCTTCCAGCACCACTCTTTTTAGGCCTGCAACTGTGATTCGGTGTCGTTTTAGGCATTCCTTCATGTGAGCTTGTTTTTGAAGCAGTAATGGAGCGAGATATTACGCCAGGTTTCTTTACCATATCACTAAGGTCCCTGGTTTTATAACCTGTCCCCTCATTTGCGCTTACTTTCGGAACACTTAAGGATCGAGGCTTTTCTGTTTCTGTCTTCTTTGGTACCTCAATGCAATCGTCGACCATAGTCTCCAAACTAGATACACCAAGAAAGTTTTTCAAATTATCAATCGAGAGAAGTTCTTTAGGGTTCCCAAAACATGGATGCCTACCTGGAAGAGGCTTAATGCCTCCAAGCATTGGAACTGGATATGCAGCCTCCAATTTCTCCACATATATGAATTGACCAAGATGCAATTTGTCATATAGAATCAATTCATCTTGTTCTTGAGGCAATGAAACATATAATGCATGTGTCAAATCCGAAATCTTCAAAAAGAATCCTTGATTAGGCCAAAGATTACCTTCTCTTAGCACAGGGATTATACTTCTAATCTGTAACAACACAGGTTTACAATCGCGTATTGTTTTTCCATCAACATCCATTTCTTGAAGAAACTTCACAAGAACCCCGGATTCCAACTCTGCCATTTTCTTGGAAAAAAATAGTGAGAGAAACTCAAGATCTCGAAACATAAAGAATGCTATATAGTGAACAAGTCAGCAGACCGGCTCTATGAAACATCAAATAAGGTTCTTGGATCAAAGGAACTGAATTGTTCATGAAGAATGAGTGATTATAGGCAATGAAACAGAAGGAGGGATCCCAAAAAGAGGGAATTATCTGAATTTGTTGTTTTTGATTTGGTTGATGATTTCAGATAGGAAATTTATAGTTCGTTATCTTCAAATAGATAGAGTTGGAAATAGTCAAAAGGAAAACTGGGAAATAGTCAAAAGGAAAACTGGGCCTGGCCCATACATTTTGTGAAAGCACAAATCAGGTTTGGGCTGACTTGAGAAACCGGAATTTCAAAACAATAACTCCTTCAGGGTTCATGGTAATTTTTTATTAGAGCGAGATTTTTTTTTTACATTTTAAAATTATTTAAAACAATTATTTTTTTTTATAAAATAAATATTTTATTAATTTATATAAATTTAATATATTTATGTCAAAAAAATAAAAAATAAAAAATCATTTTAAGAGTGCTTATATATATATATATATATATATATAAATTAATAAGGATTTAAAACAAGCTTGCGAGTTAACTCAAACATGTAATATATTTTTTTTTATTGAACCCTTATTATCAAAAACATTTTTAAGATATATAAAATTTTATTCTTTATTAATTTATAAATGTTCGAGCAACATCTAATTTATTATATATTTTTTCTATCATGTGCATGATATCAAAATATTAAATATCACTCTTATAATACCTCTTGTTTTTGGTTCCAAAATCATTTAAAAATGATATTTTTTTAGTTTTCAAATCATTTTTGTATACTATGTAAGAAATAAATTTTAAAAAATAAAATATATATTATATATTATTTTGAAAAATAAACACTACAGCAAAAATAACGAGAAGAAGTCCAACTCAAATTTGATGCTGTTTTCAATTAACAGAAATAATAAAACAAAACAAAACAGACTTGTTGCTACCAACTCTTGACGGCTAAGAATTTTATGATAAACAGTTACTTCTAAATTTATTCAATTTTGACTTACAGGTGTTGATGGATTAGGTTTGTTCAATTATTCAATTTTGGTAGTTTGATTTTTTATTATATTGAAGTGTTTTTTAGTATATTTTTACATATTTATTTAAATCAATTTACCCTTGCATATATGATTGCATTAACCAGAAAACAAAAAACAAGAAGAAGAAGAAGGAATTACATCTGGATTGAACGATAATAAATAACAATCAAATAAAAAAACCAAAATTAATATAAAAGTTAATTTTTAAATAATAAAATTAAAAAAACATCAAATCAAAACTACATCTGGATTGAACGTGTGCCGGAGCTCAATCTTTTTATTTATACTTTTTTTGAGTCCTCTAGAATCTTGCTTTCCACCTAACCGTTGCCAAGGACAGCATCCTCTACGAGCCGCGCACATTGAATAAGAAACAGACACGCTATTAATTGCCCGTCAAGTCAAATCTGAATCTTTTGACTTCTCAATTGGCAAGCCACTAGCCTAGCCTCATTACCAAAACAAAATGAAAAACTATAACATCCCTGTGATTTGCCTATTTTTTATGGTTAGATGACTGTTAGACATTGTCTTTTAAATATTTTATTTTAAATTAGTTTTTTTTTATGTTTTTTCGATTATTTTAATACGCAAATATCAGAAATAATTTTTAAAAAATATATATCATTTAAAAAACAATGACCCCATTACAGAGGCTAGGGCCAGCTCATTCATCTTCGATTTTTGAGCCGTTCTCGTCTCAAATTTGTTAAAGTATTTTGTTTCACAGACCCCCCCCCAGTCATGACCTTGCAATTTTTCAAATCAAATATGTTGAAGCACTAATGACAGGCAAGCTCCAGTCCGGTGGATTTCTCTTTAGCACAAAGTCGTATACTATATAACATATCATTTGCTAGCTGCCAGCCAACATTTCAACGAAGAATTTTCAAAGGTCCGGCGTCTGTTTCACAAATCTTCATTGACCAGAGTACCCACCTTCCCACCGTTTTCCCTTAATTATCCATTGCATGCCAATCCTAGGGTCGCTATAAATATAGGTTGTCCCGTCACATTTCAAAGCATCGAATCCACCAGATCTTATCCGTGGTTGTCAAGCAGAGCAATTCAAGAAGAGAAGGAAAAAAGCGATGGAAGGATTGATTCCATATCTTCTCCATTCAATCAAGAAACAGAAGCCTCGAAACAGCTACAGGTCTCTCTCCGTCGGGTCGAGCCGGAGCTACCATTTGTTGATTGGAGGTGACCAGGGGGAGTCACTCAATGGTTCATCTCATCGGCGAACCAGGTCAGAGTACCAGCCACCACCCTTGGAGTTTTCCGAGCAGCGGGCCAATTTAGATTTTCTCCGATCTGGGAGCTTGAGGAAACGTTCGACGAACTCTCCTTCAATGACTGGGGGCTCAAAGTTTGATTCATATCCTCCCCGTCAAATGCCCAGCCAAGTGAATGATAACAAAGCTAATATTCGACAGTAAGAGATTGGAAATGTTGAAGATCATGACTCGACTGTCTTGTTCTTCTTGATTCTTTTGTATCATTGCTTCTCCTCGTGTTCTTTTGTTCTTTGTTGCAAGATAATTGTGTATCCGAATAAAAAAAAAAGAAATTGTAAATTTAATTATTTCAACAGTATTTTCAGAGCGTTCTGTCTCTCCCTTGATTGCGGTCTCTCTTTTTCATGGTGGATAATATTTACTCGAATCTACCTTCGTGCTATTCAATTTTGCCTCTGCTGATCATTATTCAATATTTAATTCCGGCCGGGAAGCGTGTGAGTTTGGTGAAAAAAAATTAAAGTGTTTTTTATTTAAAAATATATTATATTTTTATAAATATTTATTTTCGATATCCAAACAATTCAAAACATAAAATAACTCAAGTAAAAAAATAATACATATTTTTTAAAACACTTTAAATCCATGTCTGTCAAGGTTGCTCAAGTTTGTTCATGTGCTCACAGCCACTCAAATTTGCCCTTGATATGAACTGAAAATGCATGTCGGAAACACCATTTAGAATAATTCGACACGGGGTTGTTGAACGTGTCATTTTTTTAAAATCTAGGATGTGATGCTATATCTATACTTTGTTAATTAATATATTTATTTTATTATTTTTTAAGGATGTATACATGTCAAAATAAATAAATAAATAAAATGTTACCTATAGAGAACTACAAATTACTTTTTTTAATTGATATCCTTAATAAGAGCGTTAAAATCATGACATTAAAATAACTTTTCATTTCCTTTAAGGATGTTCATTGTTTTATTACCATCTATATCATATGGCATTTAATTTTATATTGAATATAATGTATGCATTAAGTCATCATAGTTATATAGCATATGTGAAGTGTAGATGAAAACATCTCCTCAATAAAAGTATTGTTGATAAGGATAATAACAAACAAGAAAGATATATATATATATATATATATATATATATATATAAAAGAGAGGGAAAAAAAGTTCATTTTATACCGAGTAGAACAAACTGTTAAATAAATAAATTAAATTTAACTAGATCAAACTAAACCTCAAGCTTGATTTTATCATGTTCAAATTAATCCTATAAAGGATCAAACTGAGTCTAAGATGGGTTTGATTGAGCTTAATTTGACTTTGATCAAACGAAACTTTAAATAAATTTGATCAGACTCAGTTTTATTATGGTCAAACCAAACTTAGGGTGTGTTTGGTATTGCGGTTGCTGTCGTGGTTGAGGTTGAGGTTGAAAAAAAACAGTTTCATTAAAAACGCTTTTACTATGGTTCAAAATAAACAGTGAAGTGTTTGATTAAAACTGTGGTTAAGTTTAAGGTTGATAAAAAACAGTTTTAAGGGGGTTTGGTTATCATGCTTTTCGTATTGTTGTCAACTTGTGAAATTACCTTAAAGAACACGCGCGCGCGCGCGCGCACACACACACACACATATATATATTATTTTTTAAATATTTAATAATTATAATAAAAAAATATAATTAATAATTCAAGTAAATTAGACATTTGTTTTAATTCTCCCATCAAATTGCTTGTAATTTCATCACGAACTAAATTTATACATGAAGGTCTCTACGATTCCGGAATAACATATAGTAAAATATCGTCTGAAACAAAATTAGGATTGCAAAATAAAAATTATACTATGATCTTCTTCTAATATATTTATTTATTGTAATTATTTTTTAGATTATTTTAATATATATATATATATACACACACGCCCCCCTCTACACACACACGCGCGCGCGCGCGCGCACGCACACCCGCCCGAAGTGAGGGAGCAGAGATAGGTCTTTTGGTTTGCTTTGCAATTATATTTGTTAGTGTGAATTGTATTTGTGGAAAGCAACTTGAATATGCTTTACATAAAACGGTGGTTGGAACGCTTTTATTGGTGGGCCATATGATTGTGCAGCAATTTTCGGGTGTATTTGGTGTTTTACCAAACGACAAGTACTAGTTTTTTTTGGAATGTTGTTAACACCACAATACCAAACGGGCACTTAATGGGGGTTAAAATCAAGTCTAAAATAGGCTTGATTGGGCTCAGTTCGATGAGGGTCAAACCTTACACAAAATAAGCTGGATTTGATCAATGTCAAACCATACTTTAAGGGTTCAAAACAAGCTTACGAGTTTAACTCAATCATGTACTATATTTTTTTTATTGCACCTTTATTATAAAAAATATTTTTAAGATATACACTGTTTTATCCTTTATTAATTTATAAATGTTCGAGCAACATCTAATTTATTATATATTTTTTTTCTATTATGTACATGATATCAAAAATATTAAACATTACTCAAAGTTTTGATTATGAATTAGATGTGTTAAATTAGATCAATCCAAAATAATATTATTTTAAGATTTTTTTTAAAGTTAAAATCATTTTTGTAAATCAACCTGAGCGCTAACTGAATTATCTAATCTGATTTAATTTAAAATCTAAGTCTCATTAAATTATAGATCAATAAACTACTGGGTTGGTTTTCACGGTTTGAGGTAAAGTTTAATAACATTCAAAAAGAATTACGATTTTGATTTCTTAAAGCCTATGGTTGCTTTGGAGGTGGGCTGCGATGTTTGGCCCATGCGTCCATACATTACCCCAAGTGCATCACAGTTCACAAAACACGTCGTTTAAAGACCGGATAGAAACGACATCGGGTTGAAGTTGGAAGCATGTTTTGTGTCGAAGACATCACCAGAACCAGGAAGCGAGACAGAGCTGACAGAGAGAAGAAAGGAAGAAAGCCCCGACAGAGAAAATAGAAGAGCTGAACTGTTACTACTATGGGCGTTCGATCGATTTTCGACGTTCCAGATGTAAGGGCAGAGTTCGAGAAAGCAGGCATCAACACTCACTTCATTCCCTTTATTTGGAAGTAAGTAATTACAACAACGCTGTTTTTTTTTGAAATTAATGTCTCTTTATGTTTTTCTTGGGATGGACTTGATGTTTTTTTTTTTTGGATTGTTTAAGGTATGTGATTAAGAACCCTAATTGTGAATGGGATGAAATACCCGATTTACCCTCAGCTGCATACTCACTTTTGCGTTCCAAGTTCAAAACTTTCACTTCTAGTGTTGACTCTGTTATAAACTCTAATGATGGGGTCACCACCAAACTTCTCGTTAAGCTCCAGGTACTACTCTACTTACTTCTTTAGCTTCATTGTAACTCTGATAATATTTTGTTTTACTGAAAAGATAAATTAAGATGACTTTTAGGTTTGAAATTGAGTACTTGTGTGTGTGTGTGTGTGTGTTTTGGTCTTTCTTGATCTGGGTTTACATTATGATGATTAATCATTAGAATGGAGCATTTGTGGAGGCGGTGATTATGAGGTATGACACCCGGTTGGGGAAATATGGCGGGAAACCCCGTCCTGGTGGTCCAAGATCGACTTTGTGCATATCATCTCAGGTATGAATGCTGTATCCTTTTATATATATAAATGTAGCGCTGCAAAGCTGCAACATTTTTTTGCATGGATATGTGCGACTTGAACCGATTTGAAGCTTTTTTGACCAGACAAGTTTTCAATAGCCTTGCACAACTTTGCTTTTTTTTTTCCCCTTAGGGGAAGTAGAAAATCCGAGCTATTGTTCATTTTTATTTCAGTGCATTGATTGCAACTTAAGATGAAGCCTGGCTTATGTTTGAAAAATGATAATTTTGGCCATCTCATGTCCTTAATTTTAACCTGTAGGATGTTTTCCTTCACCTTTGATTTCTTGTGTCTCCTTGCTCTTGTTGGTTTATGCATTTAGGTGCTGCTTATGCACTACATAAGTTTTAACCTCTTCTCCTTCAATTGCAGGTTGGATGTAAGATGGGTTGCAAATTTTGTGCAACTGGAAGTATGGGATTTAAAAACAATCTGTCGTCAGGAGAAATTGTTGAGCAATTAGTCCATGCCTCTTGTTTATCACAAATACGGAATGTTGTTTTTATGGTCAGCACCTAGCCATTTTCTGAGCCTTTTTATTTGTCCAAAATGAGTTTTGAAATTGAGTCTAAATTCTTTATTTTCTGTTATGTGACTAGGGCATGGGGGAACCACTGAATAACTACTCTGCCGTGGTGGAAGCAGTACGTGCTATGTCAGGAGTTCCGTTTCAGTTATCTCCAAAGAGAATAACTGTATCAACAGTAAGTGCACTGGCATTGTTTCCGCTTGTCTTTTTTGTTCCCTCACTCCTCGCTCCATAGCTGTTGATTTACTAAATCATTGCCCTGCTTTCTCCTAGATGAATTTCTTGTCACATCTATTTGTAGTAGAATTTCAAAGAGTGGGTCCTCGTCGCCCACACTTTTCTGGATATCATTCTCAATTATCACATATCATCAAGCCTGTAACATTTACAATGTTCTAGGTTTCGAGATTTGATGAAATCCATAAGTTCTTAATTAAATCTACACATTTTTTTCTTTTACCTCATCATTTTTGTTTTGTCATCTTCATCTTTGTTATTTCCTTCCCTTGGCCTACTCATAACTTGCAATTGAAGAATCTTGGGTGGTTAAGCTTTGTGATTTACCCTTAACATATAAATATATGAAAATGCAATTTTGTGCGTATGGGTTGATTTTTAATTTAGTAAATGGGATGTATTATGGTCTGGTGAAGCACACAGTTTGTAATTTTGGAAATGGAATGTTGTGAGGACATCATATGTAGGAGGCAAGATTCTTTCTGCTGTAATTTTTTATTGTCTGTTTTTATATCTTCCACTTTTCTTTGATATATCTGACATGGGTTTCATAGTCTATTGAACTCAAACTGTTCCTAAGGAGAAATATGTAGGTAGGTTGAAATGTTTAAACTGTTTTATTGAATGCAGGAAAACTTGACTTACAAGCATCCGGTTCAATCTAATCTTCTGTAGGTTGGAATAATTCACGCCATCAACAAGCTTCATAAAGATCTACCTGGTTTGAACCTGGCAGTGTCCCTACATGCACCAGTTCAAGATGTTCGCTGTCAGATAATGCCTGCAGCTCGGGCTTTCCCCTTGGTAAAACTCATGGATGCTCTGCAAGTATATCAAAAGAACAGGCAAAGCTTGACTAGTCTTATGTTTCTGTAATTCATTTCTAAATTACATGTCTTTGCAACCTCATCTCACAGCTGGTCTTTTAATTTTCAGTAAGCAGAAGATTTTTATTGAGTACATAATGCTTGATGGGGTGAATGATGAAGAGCACCATGCCCACCAGCTAGGCAAATTGCTTGAGACATTTGATGTGGTGAGCTTTTAAATTTAAATTTAGTTTAAGCACAAAAACTTTAGATGTAATGGTTGCTATGTGTGTAACTCTATAACAAGGCTTGAGATTGGTTTAGTTGCTTGCTAAGGGATGCAAACCCTAAGGATATAAGGATCCGTGAACGCACAAACATGTTGATTTCCTTCCATGAAAGCTAAGATGAGATTTGAATTTGATTTTAGTCCATCATGAATGTTGTCCTAAAGAAGCAAGAATAAGAAGTATAGAAAAAACCACGAAGATTGGTCCATTCTTCGATAAGTTAAGTTCAATGAAAAATTTAGTGAGAGAATCACTCAACCACACAATGATAAACAAAGCACACAATATGTGACAACTTAGGAGAAAATTTCATAAGTTGAATTAAAATTCTTACACAAGTATTTATTTGCAAACCCTTAAACTAATATGTACAAAGCACACAATATGCGACAACTTAAGAGAATTTCATAAATTGAATTAAAAATTTTACACGAGTATTTATTTGCAAACCCCTAAACTAATAGGCCAGATCATGCACCCAATTTAAATAAAGTTAAAAATAATTAAAATAATGTTTAAAATAATATAAATAAATAAAAATCAGATTAAGGGACTTCTTGTAGTGAATGAAATCCATAACTCTGAAGAAAACAATGTCTTTTTTTATGTTCATACTTTGCTGGCATATCCTAGGCTCAACTTCAAGCACATTGTTATCTCTTTTCTGGATAAATTAATGGGCCTACCACATATAATTAGAAAAATATAGATATCTAGTTTCCAACCCAATAGGAATCACATTCAAACTACTCTTGTAGCTTTAGATGACTTGAATAGTAGACAAAGGTTATGATTGACAAATTTGGATCTTTTTTTAACTCCAGCCTATTGATGTAGCCCATAGAACTCTCTTTGGATCCATTTCGTTTTAGATCTTAAAATAGATCCAATAGACACTTTTAGATCGTTTTTGATGTCTTAGTTAGGATCACTTCATCTTCTCTCTCTTAAAAAACATTCAAATTTGAATCATCATCTACATCAAACAACGAAGGATAATTCTTTTTGAATATTGCACAAACATTCACTCACCCTTGTAAATCCACTTTGTAGGCAATCCACTTTGTAGGCATTGACTCCTTTAAGGAATCTAAATGAACCATCTTCTCCAAGCAACAACTTTGATTTTCTATGTCCGGGAAACCTCTCTTTATGCATATGCATCCACTTGATCTCCTAGTTCAAAGACAACATTCTTTTTATCTATTGTTTGCTTGGAATGTGTACTTGTTATTTTTCTCAACATGTTGTCATACCTTCTTAAACAATGCTTTTATCACCTATGTTTTTCTGTTGTCATCAAATCTAACCCTTTCATTAACAAGTAAATAAATAAAATCTAATAGAATTAAACCATAAACTATTTTAAATGATGAATATTTTTTTTTAGATTAGCACTTAACGATTTCTATTGTAACATATTAAACAAAAATCATAAATACTCAATATGCTCACCTAAGTTCTTGCTATGAATATCATCAAAGTAATCAACAACAAAGCTATCTTTGAATGCACACAATATATGATTCATCAATCTCATTAAATTACTGTGCAATATTTAGAAGAAACAACATGACTAACCTCTCTAACAATCCATATTTAGTTTTAAAGTTACCTTCATCCCTTTCGTTTCATCTTAATTTAATGATAACTAATTTCTATATCAATCTTACTAAACACACAAGATCCATGCAACTTATTACGAATATCTTTGGGATAAGAAGTCTATATTTTACCTTACTATTGTTGATTATATACTTAATCAATGATAAACCAATATGGATCTCATTAGAGAATATATAATAAAATTTGGTCAACAACTTCGACTCTTTATTATAAAGCCTTATCAAACTCTGATTGTCTTGGAATTTTAGCTTGATCCAATAGTCGAATCATATATATACTTGTTGGCACAAAGCTGCACAATAGGACAAATTAATCTTAAATTCGAATTTGATTGTGCTATATCATCCACAACATCCTGTAACAAAGATGTAACAATACCAGGGATAAAAGAATTAAGATTGTTAGTGCTAAAATATCTCTTTATACACAAGTAAAACCATATGCATGTTGTAAAAACAAGCATTCTTGATCTCGCCTAAATATTTTTTGTATAAAAACTCAAGTATCAGTTGACTTTTTTTCTGCCTTTGCCGAATCAGATTTTTCTCTCTCCTTTCTTTCTTTTAAGCTCGTGTTATTTTCACTCTTTAAACTCATGCTCTCATATGGTTTATTTGTCTCCTCGACTTTGCTTTCATTTTTTTAGCTTCAATTGGTCTTGTTTAAGCTATCAAAGCTTTCTATTTTTTGCCAACTCTTCTCATTCGACCTTTTAACTTTCCAAGCAGGTCGTGAATTTGATACCTTTCAATCCAATTGGTAGTCTGAGTCAATTCAGAACCAGTAGCGAAGAAAAAGTGTTGACATTCCAGAAAATTCTTAGAGGTGTAAATAACATCAGGACAACAGTTCGTAAGCAAATGGGCCAGGATATAAGTGGCGCTTGTGGTCAGCTGGTGGTTAACTCACTGGATGAGAAGCCTAAAAATTCGGGTGTGACTGATATTGAAGACCTTGTTTCACGTAGATGAAGGAGTTAGTCGAGGTTATAGTCACTTTGTTTGTGGAATTTGTTTTCAGAAGTAGGCCAAGCATGGATAAAGTTCTAGTTGCACTGTTGAGGTTTTTGATGAATTTTCTCGGTATTATTAAAAATATGATCATATCATTTGCATACTGTGTATGAGAAATCTTGTAACACATTTAGAGACATCTCGAGTCCGAATATTAGAATCACCACAAGTCCTTGGAAACGATCATGTTGATTCCCTTCATATCGTATCACACTGCCATTTCAACAGGAAATACTTGTCCTTGTTGATGTGCACCCCAACGCCCCTGGACAGGATTCCTATCATCAAATTAGATATCTCTCTCGTGCTCTTGAAGGTTTATCCATTTTTCAGCTGATGGAATTCTGATCTTTCACTACCCTCTGCTAGTGCTTTGAAAGAAAGGCAAACAAAGCTGATACTTCACAATACGAGTACTTGTGAATTAAAACATTTAATATCCTACAGAAACTTGGGTGATATGTAGTTAGTTACTCTTAATGCCTGTTACATGCCATATATATATACTAGCTAATTGCCCGCGCGTTGCCGCGGGTATTTTTTTGTATATAATTTAACACAATTAAATCTACAACGATTAATTTATATGATATAAGTAACTAAAAATTATAGATTAAAAAGATAAAATGTTTAAAATTTTTGAGTTGAAGTTTAAGCATAGATTACATCTTTTAGAATATAGGCATTGCGTTATAAACGATCACAAAAGAGCGCGCACTAACATTAGAAAAAAGAGCAAAATATTTGAATAAGAAAAAAAAACTTACTGAAATGATTATTGTGCAGATAATAAAATTATTAAAATTAATTAATAGAAAGAGCAAATAAAAAAAACAACAGGGAAAAGGAAGCAATATTCATTTAAAAATATTATAACAATAGCAACATCGGAGTCTTAATATCTAAAATTATTATTGCCCCTAGAATAAAAACAACAAAAATAATTAAATTATACCGAGGGAAAAAATAAAAAGCATGAACAAAACAGCAAGCAAGAAAAAACCAATTAAAAAATTATTATTATTATTATTTTTTATTATGAAAGAATAAATAATCACTATTATTATAATAATAGAATACATAAGCACTATTCTTATAATATTAATAATAATCACTATTATTATTATTCTTATTATAATTATTATTATTATGTTGATAATGAAAGAAACAAAAATAAATGAAAGATTAAAAATATTCTAGAAACTTTAACAAAAGATAAAAACAAAATTACCATGGCTATTACTGGAAAAAAAAAAACTTATCAAATTATCGGGAGGGAAAAAAAATAACAAAAGAGTAAGAATGAAAAATAATTAAATCATTATTATTATTATTATTATTATTATTATTGTGTTAAATACACTTATATATACATGGACAAAAGTAGGGATTAAAAAAAAAAAGTGTAAGGGCTGAAATGAAAATCAAATATCAAGGGCTGAAATTCAAAAATTAAAAGTCAAAGGGCTGAAATGCAACTTACATTTATTGTCAATTGAAATCAGAGGACTAAATTGCAAAAATCGGAACTTTTGTACCTAATTGATTGAGTTATATACAACCAACCCGGAAATTGAAAGTAGAAGGACCGAGTGCAACTTTGCCATTCCGGAGAGAGAAAGCGTGGCCGGCGGCTTCAGCCCGCGATCCCACCGGACATCCGGTGGTTCCACGCACCATCGCGGGAGGAAGAACACGCTGCGGCATGATCGCTCACGTCCTCCGGTTGGCAATTTCCGATCCCACCGAGGCGTCACGCAGCGCCGCTTACATGGCGTGAGGCGGAAAACCGACCGGGCGCGCGTCGCCTCACGCACGACGAGCGCCGATTTAAAAATTTCGAAAAAATAGGGTCAATTACCGTTCCACCCCACGCACCCAATTCGGTGTTTTTGTCTTATTAGGGGCTAAAACCGTATTTAGCCATTTCGAGAAAATATTAAAAAAAAATAAAAGTTGTAGGGCGGGACCGACGGGCCGGGCCCGGGCCCCGGCCGTACACGCAATTGTGCCGGTGCCCTCAATGGGATGCCTGTTTTTGTCCTATTACCGGGGACAAAACCGTCAATACACTGTTCATAACTGAGTATTTAAAAAAATAAATAAATGGAAAAACCGAGAATAGCCCCGGTTAAGCCTCTCCTCTCGCCGCGCGCCCGAGGGCCATTTTCGGGCGTGCACTGTCGAAAAAACAGTGTTTACTGAGAGGGTGCACAGTGCAAAAACCTACGCTTTTTATTTGTTTTGTAATATATTATTTCTTGAATATTTTAGAAAGTTTTATATTAAGAAAATAATTGCTGCGCTCTTTTTTTTTTTTTTTTGGGGGAGGTATAAGAAGATTGAACTTGTTCAGCCAAAACTTTAGTTACATTTGTTTCTCGAGGAGCTTCTTGTTTAGCAAGAAGTTCATACAGAATCCTTCTGCAATCTCTTACCTTCACTCCAAACTGAAAACACAAAATGAACAGCTCTGATCATCAAGAAAGCGCAAGAAGCAAAGAAACCAGAGGTCCTAGACTCTTCGCCGACTTTGGAAAGCCTGCATATGGTACTTTCTAATGCCATGCATATTGCTTGCAAGCTTCCTTGATCTGTTTCTTGTTTTCTCTCAAGTCCAATTCGCTCTGATTAAAGAAATTCAGTTACAACTTTAAACAGAGATTTTCTGTGTGCTTCTCCTTTCTTGAGAATCTCCAATGAAGCTTCATATTGAATCAAGAAGCAACGAACATAAAAGTTTCTTTATCTATCTCTCTGTCTTGCCAGGGTTCTGTGACGTCCTTCCATTTTTGTATTCTTCATTCTATAAATTCTGAGCAAGTAAGCGTACTTTTTCTGCAAACTTCTTAATGATTTGTATTATTTTCTTGCAGACCTCCTAAGCTTCGGAAGGGATCAGTACTTTAGCATCTCGACCGGCAGTGATAATGGACTGGTATGGTGTGAACTCTTTTAAGCGTGGATTGCCACCATAGTAACAACATTCAATTTCTTTGCTGTTTTTTTTTTAAGAATTTTTTACTATTATTATCAAATCCCTTTCATGTTTTCAAATATTCTGCAAGAAAGAAAGAAATCACTTCTTTTTCTAGATGGCACGGTATGAAAAACTCAATATGCATGCATTTCTTCAGACTCTTATTCCGTATGCCACCACACTCGATGAACAATCAAAAGCAGGTGTTACAGCAGAGTACAGACGAGAGGATATTCATGCCACTGTTAAGGTGGATGCTAAACCGGGATTCCCGGTGAGTCTGTGGATCGCTACTCACCTAGCTGTTGCCTTTTGCCTTAGATTATGCTTTTTTACTTCAGCATTTACCTATCTGATGTCTTTTGCATGATGACAGCTTTCAACAACTCTCGCAATGAGCAGAACATTGCCATTCATGAGGAACACAGTTTTGCTGAGATTTCCAGATTTCTTCTCTGGAGAGGCAAGGACAGTTTTCGGGCTTTACCTAGAGTTTGGTTCTCATGTTAAGGTTCAATCAAGATAATTGAAAAACCATAATCTAATCTCAAAATCCGGCAATTCAAATGAAGCTATCTTTGAAGTAAAATGCAGCTTACAGGCTCCAATGCCTTCAATTATGGTAGAAATAAGATAGCCCTCACAGATCCAACAAACAATCTGCATTTTATACTCTCTCCTTTTGTCTCTAATCAATTGAATCAAGCCCTTTATGCTAGTGTCTCATATTGTTCAAACGCATTTTCAGTGAGAAATTTAGTCGTCTTCTCTTCTGGTTCATTGCCTGTGCAGTTTCAAATTTGGCATGAGGCTCGATACATCCACGAACAAGCTGCTTTAGCCATGACATTTCCTGCGCTTCGCTCCCCTCTAATTCAGCTTTCTGCAACAGTTGGTACTCCACACCTTGGATTTGGTATGCAAACAGCATACAATACTAGCTCCAGACAATTTACCGTGCTCGACGCAGGCATTAGCTTGACAAACCTGAATTGCGATGGGTCGATCATATTGTAAGTTCATTTACCTGCACTGGTGAAAAATATGAATGAACATTCATAGTTAAACAACTCACTCTTATTTGGAACTTTCCAGGGAAAACAGGGGTGATTTTCTAAGCGCATCTTATATCCATTATTTTGATCATGAGAGGAAAGTCGCAGCAGCAGCAGTGATCGGCAGGACGTTTTCAAGGAAGGAGAACGCTTATGCAGTTGGAGGAGCATGGATTGTGGATGACCTCACTACGATTAAGATGAGGTTTGATAGTTTTGGGAAGGTGGTTACTGCGCTGCAGCATAAAATCAAACCCAAGTCATCCTTGACAATAATTGGTGAATTCGAACCCAAAGCCCTTGACAAGACTCCATCAATCAGATTAGGTCTTTCTCTTGTGCTGTGAGAGGTTTATCCATTTTTTTAGTTGGGTTGTCCGGAATTCTGACCCATCATTAATCGGTGCTCTGCAAGAACGGCGATGAAGATTCCCTGCTTTTACCATATCGAGAACTGCTTAAGCAGGCCTTTCCATTGTCTGCTTTCAGAATTATCAACTGCTCACAAGAAACTATAAACAGAAGATCTTATCAAGTATAATTCAAGGAAAATATCTCAGTCAATTCCATACACCAATCAAACCTATTTCCTTTCAGAATTGACACCATCCCATTCTCAACAAGACAATGTTTATTCATCACTTTGGAGAAGAAAATCAACTGGTACTTCAGAAAATCAACTATAGTGGTGTTCTGCTTGTTCTATCTGAAGTAAAAATTGTGCCAACTGTATTCTCATTTAGTTGAGAAACCGAGATTTCTGAGTGCATCCCCTTTACTGTTTCAATGGAGTGGACATTATCCTGCATAAGTTTTGATATGCCAGAAATACTCAAATGTTACACACCAATTTCCTTGGAGCCAATAGTTTCCATCATCTGCCAAGTTTGTTTTCAAGTTCCTGAGTACTTGAGGGTTGATAATATTCCTATCAGTGTGTTATCAATATTGATATTTGAACTAACATATTCATGAAGTTTTCAAATCTGAAAACAACTCCATAAACCAATAATAGACATTGAAGGAATTAGCAAGTCCTCCGGTAGACAACCCAGAATCCGACTAAGGCAGCCAGCCACATCAAAAACTAAAAACAAAGACTTCCAAGTTTATATCCTACCGAACAACCCCGGATTAGAGCCAAGAGAGTGCCATCAAGTTTTAGCCCCAAAATATTGACTGCAACCTGAAATTTGAAGTATTGAAAGTGTGCCAGTTTTTATACACGTTATCCAGCTTTTTTTATTAGATAGCGTTTGATTTGTGTTTCGGGACCAAAAAAAAACAGAGATCATGGAAAGAGAAACATATTTAATTGGAGGAACAAAAAATAAAAATGATTTTAGTACTGTCTTGGAGTTAATTTCAAAACAGGAAATATACTAAGACATGTCCTCTCTGCCTTTGTTGTCCCAAACACCGTAACTAAACACTATCTTAGGGGGGAAACACCCTTTTTTTTTCATTAACAACTATACTGCACCAAATATGAATCAAACAACTCAGTCAACTATCTAATTTTAACCATACCTATTAGAGGACGATTGGAACATCAGAATGTTTCATTGAATTTATAAATTTAAACAATAAACTATTGTGCAAGTTCTTGATGCAAATACAAAGTACGTTCATAAGTTTCCCATAACCACCAAATAATATAGTGACAACACGTTATTTACCAATAAACTATACAAATAAGGATGTTAAAAAAATGGTGCAGAATAACACACCAAATCATGAAGGATGAATATCAAATAATCAAATTATTGATGTTAACCATACTGTAATTCCAAAAATTAGAAACATTCCACCGATCATTAACAAAAACAACATCAAAATAAGAAACAAAATGAGAAATATAATCCACTAAATGAGGGTTGAAAACAAAATTCAGCAAAACAAGAGTACTATGGATAACACTATCTAAGAAGCTAGAAATTGCAAATTTAAAGCTAATTACGAAACCTAAACAAAAAGTAACTACTAACAAAACCATTTAATTAGACAATAACCCTCACCCCACCCCAACATGTTCCTTCTGCGCCTCCCTAATCCTTTTCAGTTTTAAAACTTGCCAGCATTAAATTCGCTTGTTCGCGTATTAGTTCATTCCGCTTCAAAAACAGCTCCAACTCAGCCACATGCAACTTCCTCCACTCCTCTTCCATTTTCTCCTTCTCGGTCCCATGCACAAAATTCAGTCCCATCCTCACAATATAATCCTCCATTCTTCCAACACTCACACCGCTATCAAACTTCAAAACACTTTTTACACTTGAACCTCTCCCCATCTCAACTTCTACTCTATCCTCTTCTCGCACATCCATACCCAACTCAGGGTTAGATGCTTCTAGTTGCTTCCCATTCGCTGTCTTATTATTATTATTAAGAGTATTACCACTTTCATATTTCCTCCCGTTAGCTTTAATACTCCCTTCGCTGCCCCAAATACTTTTTGACAAATCAAAGCCCTTTTGATCATGTGGTTTACTAAAAGTCTTATTTTCACCTGTTTTTACCTTTCACGTGATTCTCAAATTTCTTCTTTAACCTAGAAATTTTATCCTTCAATTGAGTCATAGAGACATCAAAATGCAAAGACTTCTTGATAAAATCATAAAAAGCATTCATATCCTTTGATGGGTCATAACCTTTCTTTTCAGTAAAATCAATTATACCTAGCAACAGTGCAATCTCATCATCCTCAGTCCACAACCTTTGAAAGAGCTGTTTTTTGGAATCCTCGGGCTTCTCGGATTCCTTGTTCTTAGCCCGTTTCGAGTCCTCGCGATCAGTCTCGTTACATCTCTTCAGAGCACTTGTTTTCTCCAGAGTAGCAGGTTTCGATCTGGATTTCTTGGATGCTGCTGATGCCGCCTTTGGTGGGGTCTGATCCATGGGTTTAGAGGTTATAGGCTTGACAATCTGGTCAGATTCCGACTCCGACTCCGAATCAGTATCAGATTCAGATTGTTGAGTGGTGGTTTCAGTAATTTTGAGAGGTGGGTTTTGGGTTTTGTTTTGTGTCTGTTGAGGAGAGGGTTGAGTTTGTTCACCATCAGAATGTTCCTCTTCTTCTTCAGCAGCACTGGAAGATTCTCCCTCCACCTCCTCTTCGGAGATAGAAGCAGAGGGCGGGTCTTCAACGGGAGGAGGACGTTTTGGTGCCATGGAGAGAGTGACAGAGATTGTTTTTATGGTTTTGATAGAAGAAGATAGTTTGATTCGCAGGAGGAGCAGAGCAGGGAGCGTCTGAGGGGAAGGTTTCAAAACCTTCCACAGAGGCTTTTAAAAACAAGGCCGATTTCCTTTTCGCTGCTGGATTCCTCACGGTTATTTTTATTTTTTTAACCACCCGAATATTAATTATTATATAAAATTCCTAAAATCATTGGAAATATACATAGGCCCGGAAATCCATGGACGACCCGTATTATTATAAAGCTGGTAACTAACTAACTAACTAACTAACTAACTAACTAACAGTACATCTCTCGGAAGTAACCAGATGGTCAAGGCAATGTTTACCAGCCGTAGACACCAAGACGCATTTAAGCCCATTGGATTGACGAGGGTGAAACCCATGGCCCATTTTACTCACAGGCCCATGACCCATCATAAGGGATTCAATTATATTCATTTTGTATGATGAGATATAATACATTTTAACGCGAGCCGTGATAAAGTTTCACTTTAATTCATGCGGTTTTAAAATATAGCACCTACATTTTATATGTTTTAAAACCTTTTATCCTTGTACTTTTATAAAATTTATACTTTATCCATCGAGTAACAAACTTTTTTGCAATTAGATCATTGCAGGATTACAATCACAAGGACTAGTCTTCCTCCCCATGACAACAGCACTAGCATGGTTTCCGTTTCCATGCATGAATGAATTGTCTGCTTCTTCCTGAAATGATCGTAAATGATCGTAGAGGTTCTGGGCCTTCGATGCTGCCAATATTTCATTCATGGTTAGTATAGGTATATTTTTTATGGTGGTAGTATCATTCCCGCGGTATAGAATGTTGCTCTTTTTGAGAGAACTGAAGAGGGTTTTGGTTGGTTTCATTTGGTCTGGAGATGATAAACAGGAAAGTGGTGGTGAGGTTAAGTAAGAGATGCGGGTTCTTGCTTGTCTTCCTGGACTTGATAAAGAGATTTGGAGGTTAAGACTCATGGATGTCGGTTCCATTTTTTTCTCAGTCGTTTAGATACGGAGCAGAATGAAAGAGGAAATTTTTTTTATTAACATTGGTGTCTGAAACAACTTACACGTACCTTGATAATCTTACGAGCCCTGAAGTTGACCATCATATAAACCTCCAATAATTATTATATTAATAACCACAGGAAAAGTAAACTAATTAATTTCAAACTCTTATCAGTTAACCATAGCATACAATTAGAATATAAACATGTGTTTTAATCATGAAACAGAATTACAATTGCATCCATTTCATGTATAATATTCTTTTGATGAAAGTTAACAGAGTCAATTCTTTTTTAATTTCTAAATTACCCTCATCTAAATGCATTTTGTTATTTTACATTTATCAGGAGAGATGAAATTTTGATCAAGACTGAAGAACATTTTATAAAGAAACAATTAAAATATTTTGAAAAATCAACAAAGGTCTACACGAAAGCATAGGGACTCGGTATTGAATTACTTTTTTTACTTCAAATGAGTTCACTGATTATTTAAATAAAGCTTTGGGATCAAATAATAATTTACTAAATTGTATAATTACAAGGAATTGCCGTCAGCAACTGCCAAGATTGGTACAAACGACTGTACACGTATAATTTTTCTATAATATAGAGAATTATGCAACTAAATGTACATGATTGGGAAAATGCAAAATGCAAAGCTAGAAATTTTGATTGCTCTTAGCAAAGAACATATCAATTGAAAGATGTCTGCCTTTTTTTGGAGAAGGTTTGTGCCTCTTACGTTTGCTTTGGCTTGAGATGCGATCCTTCTTGACAGACCTGAAAGAGTTTCAAACTTGTCAGATCAAATGAAGATCATTACAGGAAATGCAGAAGATATCCTAAGAAATGTTGTTTCCTTTGTATTTGATAAGCATAAAATCAACCCCATGCTCTAGCGCTAAACCTAATCTCCTATATCCCATACAAGGCAGCTAAGATGATTGATATGGTGTTTGGACAAGAAAAGAAAACTAAAAACTACAGACACCCAATACATACAGTTAACATCTATGATCACTAGTTTAGTAGAACCCCTGGGAAAAAGAGTGAAGCAGTGTCCATGATCCAAGTCCGATCCAGGACTTCATAAGTTGGGTTGAGGTTGAAGACAGAGAGGGTCAGTGTGTAGTCCAGTGATCCACTGATCAAAGAAAGAAAATTACATACACACGTGCGCGCATATATGAAAAACAACCTCTGCCTCGGCGTAGAAGTTCTCGAGTAAATGCTGGACTCATCGTTTTGAAGCCTCTCTGCAAGATGGAAGTCGGAGTGCTCTTGTCTTTCTTCATCAAAATACGGTGGCATTTCAATCCCACATAGCGAGCACTTGTAGTCATCCACCCAAACTAACCCGTCTTTCTGTTCAGATGAAAAGACTGTCTCATTGTCCATGATGACCTGGTTCACTCTGTCAGGGCTTCCCCCCTCAAGCTGTCCAGGTAAGGACAGGCCTGATTCCTTCCACTGTGACACTTCCCCTGCCATATCCTTGGTAATCACCTTGAAAAAGACAAGAGAAGAATAAAGCTAAAGAGAAAAACTAGGAATCAAGAAAATCAGAATTCAAACTAAGTTGCCACTCTAAAATGACTGTGGTCATTTTAGAGATTGACACAAGTAACCAGATAACAAGAACTCAGGAGCCCGCTAATTTTAATTTTTTTTCTAGTCAAAGTCATGGACAACTCTTTCTTCTCGCCACATACCTTGTCCGCAATTTTGTTGCTTGAAGGTTCACGAATTTTCTCAGCTTCAACACTATCAGTGGAAGTGCAGTGGTGAACATTCAGATCCTGTAGATTATTGCTGTCTAGTGGATCTCTAATTCCATAACGTTGTAACTCATGACTCTCAATAGAAAAAGAGCCTTCCATGTTATTCATTAACTTTAGATCATTAATATCCGATCCCAAGGATTTTGAATCAACCAAGTTTTTCCTAGATAAATCTGCTGACACAATGAAGTTGTTGAGAGTTTTCTGTGTTGGATCAGATGGGGAACCAATCTTGTCTTCATTGAAATGAGACAAGCGTAGGCCTGGAAACAGATAAAAAGATTTGTCATTTTATAAGTCCTACAAGGCATTAGATTATGCCCATTCAAGATTCCTTTTCCATCCAAAAACAATTTCCCAGCATGTAAGAACACTCCTGGAGGGAGGCACGTGTATCAAAACACAATACATTTTGTTTTCACCTTCAGACAAAAGGCTGTTTAAACCATAATATGAATTCTTACCCATCAACCTTAAAGAAATAGGAAGTTCAGCCTTTAGCAGCTTTGAAGCATACTTCAAGATGTCTTCACTTGAGCTGAAATATTTTTCTGAAGTCACAGCTCTGCTTCGAACCTGTAGATTCATGATGGTCAGTAAACTTCAGTGCATAATGACAAACTTAGTATTAAGTACAGAGAGAGGCCAGGTAGTGTAAGAATAAGGAAAGCAATAAAGACAAACAAATCTTAAATTTCAATTAGAGAATCTTTTGCAAAGACAATCAGCAATGAAATGGTAAAATTCTATTGTTGTCACTATCAAGCAAAGGAGCCTGCTTCTTCTTGTTCAAAGATGCCAGTCATTTCTTGCACAATTGAAGGGAGTTAAGATTTTATCTACTGTCCAGGGCATCCCTCCTGGATCCTGAATGCAAAGTAATGCCCATCTTGAATCTATTAGCAATGGAGCATGCCTCCTAACCTTAATCATATCTTCTACGGGAAAATGAAAAGCCAACAAAATGAGGAGAGAAGCAAGGAATTTTAAACAGCAATGACCCATTTACACCTTATGATTTGCCCTCCAGTGTTCTCATAAAGAAGGCAACAAAACAAAAATCAGAAAGTACCTCAAATGATGCGGTTTTCAATTTGAGAGTCAATGTTCGACCACAAAGACCTCCTTTTTTCATGTCAGTGCATAGCATCTCTGCAATATCAGCTGCCAACACAATTCAAACAGGCTTACTTAAGTAAAAAATTTCATTAATATTCTAGATAATTGTGTGGCATTGACTGTCAAGCAAAAACAAATTGATTGTGTGTTTTCTGTATTAAAGCCAAACATGATATTATAACTGCATTTATAAGCCCTCAATTATAAGCAATCTTCAGACAGTTTTGAGGTGTAATAAAGCCAAAAGAAAGCAACTGCTCCATCCCAAAGCATTACGTACATACACTACATTAAAAAACAAAAAACAAAAATAGATAAGCCAAGGCAGCTTACCTAATTTCTGGTAAAGAAGTGTCTCGTCATCTGTGGCTGAAAAAGTTCTCTCACTGCTGATACTTTTTCGGGAACTGACTTGAGGAGTATCTGTCCTCCCAATCCCCAAACCCACAGAGAGAAAAAAATCTGCAATAAATTAGAAAGACCACTCTGATTGTAACTGTTGACCAATTCTCTGTGCACATGATGAATTCAAATCTATAAAGTTTTATTTTATACAAAGAATTTGCAGTCGTCTTCCACTTCCTGTCAGAATTTCCAGCCTGAATAAAGGCCTCCTGAATTCATTTTACATAGATATTGCAAGGGGAACATAAAAATAATGTAATTATGTATTGATTCAATACTTTGTACAAGTTGTTAAGGAGATTTTAAAGATGTCATAACCAATTATTTCTAAAGACTAACAATATTTATACTCTCATATATTAGGCACATTGTTCATACCATGACAAAGAGGAAAACACAAGACAATGACTACCTGCTGTGGAATGAGAAAACAGTGCACAGAGGAGCCCGCCCTTCTGGAGCATCTCCTCACATGTACTAATACCAAAAGCATCCCTCAGAATATGTTCAGTAACCTTACCAATGCCTCCAATCTGTATAGAGTTAGATGATGTGAAATCATACTAAAACTTCAGAAACATTTTAAGAAAAAGGATATTTTGCATTTTCCTCAGGAGAGTAAGAAACATCTTTCATTAAAATAAAGTCAAATAATATATACCTTCCTTATGGGGAGTGAGAATATAAATGTCATGACAGCCATCCGATCATTTGTTAAAACAAACTGTCCATTGGGTTTATTTATATCAGAGCAAACCTGAGGACACGCATATATCAAGTGAATATATAGGGTAGACTTTTGTATTGTAAAAGGCATTATCTAATCGAAAACCTCCACGTCTTTCTAGGTTACCTGTCTTTTTTTATGGGTAGTATAGTTCCAGTTAAAGAAGGTGGCAATAATTTAAAAGCAAGAGCATATGATTAGTCTTTTATGATTTTACTACTGGAGCTTAGGATAATTCATTCAGTATAATGTCAGATCAGATTTTGCAGACTTTGAAATTCTTTGACCATTTTTTTCCTATTCTAAGGCCCGGTCAAGCATACTGTGATCAAAATTCAGGCAAATAAAATGTCAAAGCCATTCACTCAGGCATCATACCATGAGTTTCACCTTGAATTGAATGCACACAAGGCTACAATTACTGAACAACTTAACATTGGGCTACTGATGAGATTTCTAAAATTAACTTCACTGAAACCTAACCCATCTTGACACCCTTTTTTAACCTTTGCATGCTTCCTGCACATTTCAGCTGGCCATTAATGCCTTTAAGAGTTACTTTCAGCTTATTGTGTAATAGATATGCCCTTATTTATATTTGATTAGTATAAATATTTTTAAACTAGCTTGCCATCAAATCTTTTTATTGTATGTCATCCACTAAATTATCTCTCATTGTGTCTAGTTCTTATCCATGGAGACATCTGTTCTGTTGTCAAAATTACTTTTTTCAGTACTTTCTATGTCACTCTTAAAAGTAATGGGAAGATGCCAAATGTAAAGTCCATGCTGGACACAAACTGCAATGAAAGAAGGGAATAGCTAGAAGAACCTTAGCGAGTAAGCGGTTTGGGGCCACTCCAGCACTACATGTCAGGCCAGTCTCTTCGTTGACACATTTTCTAAGTTCTTCAGCAATCTTCACAGTTACAATATAAACAGAAAAGTGAATGTCAACACAATAAAATGTAGAACAGCATTCTATAGAAAAGAGAAAGGAAGAAAATCCAATCAACATACTTCTCCACCAGACATGCTCCTTTCTTTGCAGACCTCGGTTATATCCAGGTATGCTTCATCCAAACTAGCAGCCATGAAATTAGGATCGTATTTCTCGAAAACTATAGAGAAGCATATGTTAGTCAGATATCTGCACATGATGTGAGAATGCATTACATCATCTCTATTAGAACCCCATTGACTAACCTTTTCTAGTTAATTCACTGTAATGAGTATACTTCTTGAAATCTGTAGGAACAAAAATTAACTCAGGGCATAATTTACGAGCAATGAAACCAGGCATTGCAGCACGAACTCCAAACCTCCGTGCCTACAAAGTAATCAAATATCATTTTCACAGAAACAAAGAGTAACGAAGCAGATACACAGACAATTAGCCCTTCAAACAAAACCCACATTTAAAACAACAGTAACATGCATTCTAAACCTCATAATTAGCGGTCGAGATCATAGACATGCCACCAACAGCCATTGGTTTCCCTTTCAATGAAGGATTGCTCAATGTTTCAACAGCGGCATAGAAAGCATCCATATCCGCATGTAACCAAATCCTCGAAAGATCACGCGTGGCTTCTAGCTCTAAAATTCTTCTATCTGCCACCTATAAATCATAGCAAAACCATATAGATTTCCAAGAGGAACAAAAATAAAAGCCACGGGCATTTATAGGGAATTTTTGAGCTTTACAGTTTGATAATGAGAGAGATCAGCAGCACTGAGCTTGGCGCGTTGGGCACGCATGTTTTCAATTTTTTGCCTCAATAAAGCCTCCTTTTTTTCCTCGTTCTCAAAATACTTCGATCCTTTACTGGTTTCATAAACTATTCTTTGCACTTTCTCTTTGTCCACTCCTTCCATCCCTAAAAACATTTTTTCATGACACATTGTTTAATCTAATTTCCAATACAGCATCGATCAAATAACAAATAAATTGGAATAAAATCGTCAAGAATTTGCAAGTACTAGGTGAGATAATTGTGGATAAATCAACCTGTGTAGAAATTTGTATTACCTGCTTTAGCGTTGGTGTAAACTGTGTGGTAAGAGTGCCATGGACGAGGTTTATCTCCTGACAAGTTTTCATTTTTCTCCATCTCTCTCTCTCTCTCTCTCTTCCTGTGCCCTCGGTCTCTCTCTTCTTATATAGAGAGCGTGTTTTTTGTGTGTGTTTTGGGTATTGAAAAAGCTTGCCGGAGAAGGAGAAGAGGGAAAGTGAGAATTTTATTCAGGGTACTGTTTAGTACTGATTTGAATTTGAATTATAAAAAATGGAATTTTATTTATTAAATTCGTACCAAATTAAACAATACCTGTCGAAATATTTATTCCAAAAACACCTCTATCTAACTTATTTGTGTGTTTTAATTTAGTAAAATACTTATTTATCCTCACACTAATTAATTTAAAATTAAAAAAAATATATATATATTTTTAAAACAGTGCAAAACATATTAAAGTCTTAAAAGAAGACTCGACAAGCAGTGTAGAGAAGAGAAAATTATCTTACGATGAATAGATTTATTACCTGTACCATTACTGTTGAGTTACATCTAGTTTAGGTGGAAGAACTCAGCCTTAGACTCGAGAATTTTATACAATACTTTGTACACACAATTTAGCTGGGAAATATGGTTAATATGGTTGAGATTATTTTTGAATTTTTTATTTATTTAGAAATATATTAAAATAATTTTTTTTATTTTTTAAAAATCATTTTTGATATCAACGTATTAAAATGATCTAAAAATATTAAAATAAATTAATTTAAAATCAAAATCAAAAAATCAAAAATTTTCAAAAATATTTTTCAAACACACTACTAGACACCCTCTGGCCTGTTCTTAAAGTATCTGGTTGCGGTTGTACCATATTTTAAAAAAATATGTATATTTTTATTCCTTTTAGCTTTAAATTATTTTGTATTACAAAATATACTATATTAATATATTTTAAAAAAAAATACTCAAAAAAACAATTCGCTACAGAATCATTTCATACTTTTAAGCTGTAAGTTTTAAAGCACTGTAGAAGAGAGGAGGAGGAGGAGGAGGAAGAGGCTGCCACATTTAGAGTGGGGGAAGATGTGGGCCTGGGGCCCAGTATTTGGTGAGGTTGGGCCTCCATTCGTTTCAAAACCCAAATACCTAGGCCTAGCTTCAACACTTCTTCGTCATCGGAAGATGAGCCCAACTTTTATTTCTCTTCTTCACCAAACCCAAAACTTCCTTTTGTAACTTATTTGAGGGGATCATGTTTACACACCCAAGTGTCCGCGTGTCTTGTTTGATGGAAGCTAGTTTTAGATTTTTAATTTAAATAAAAAATATAAATAAAATTGCATTAAATCAAAATTTCATTATAAAATTGAGTCAAGACTTTATTTTTATATCAAAAAAATCGATCCATAAACTATAACCTATACTATATTTGTATTAAAAAAAATTGTCTTGATCCGATTTTTGTTAAAACTACTTCTAACTTATCTCATTATTTTCAAAGTTATTTTTATAAGTCATGTAAAAATATGTACATGTTGAATTATGATTCAGTGCCCGATTGGGAATGTGGTGGGGATGCTTTTAAAAATGATTTTTATTTAGAAATGTATCGAAATGATATATTTATTTTTATTTTTTTTTAAAATTATTTTTGATATCAGCACATAAAAATAATCAAAAAACACCAAAAATATTTAATTTAAAATAAAAAATCATTTTTAAAAAACAATTTTGAAACACAATATCGATAAATTAGAATCGAAAATTACTTTTCTCAACCACCAGGGAGACTCCCGGCTCTTTCCATACAGCTTGACCAAACTTATTCTTATGGTATTTCTGATTGTATTTTAAAAATATTTTTGAAAAAATTTGAAATTTTTTATTTTTTATTTTAAATTAAAAATAATAATATTGTGAAATTATTTTTATGTGCTAATATTAAAAATAATTTTAAAAAAATAAAAATATCATTTTAATATATTTTCTAAAAAAATAATCATCGTAAAAATAATCAAGTATATTCTAGCAATTTTTTGTGCCAAGTTTTCCTCTTTTTTTTTTACGTGCTGTCTTTTTCGCTGCGAGGTTGTCATCATGTCGCTTTATACCATGGAACTCCACCAAAAGTCAACATGATTTAAACCAGCATTGGATGTACTCTAACTTTAATGGATTCTTGTTGTTAACTTATTGGTTTAAGAGAATATCAATTTGATTTTTTTAATATTAAAAGGTTAACTTTATATAGTTTAATTAGGGCTGAGGAGATAATTTTTTAATTGATTTAAATAACATTTGGAAATGTGATTCAGTGAATATTTGATATTTGTTTGGCTTAAAACTCTTTTTTAGAGTTTTTTTTTTATCATTTTCAATGTACTGATATTAAAAATAAAATTATATATACATATATATTTAATAAAAAATACTTTAAAAATCAAATATTATAATAATAATAATAAATATCATTTTAATATTAAACTGGACTCTAGCTAACTTTTAAATCAATTCATTGTACCGTGTCATGTTTAATAATTATATTTTTAGAGTTAGCTTGGTAGTTACTAGAATATACTTTCTCCCAAAAAATATCTCATTTTCTTAAATAAATAAGCCCAAAATAGACCTGTTAGGTCCCTCTTGTTTATTTTGATACAAATCATAGTCGTTGTCGTAGCAGGGACCATGCCACGTAGATTGTCTTGAGCTTCCTTTTTTTTTCTTTTTTTTTGGTTCGAGCATGTTATTTTATTATTACTACAAATTTAACCATAGGAGAGAGAGATTTTATTGTATAGAAAAAACAATGTCATGCTGATAGGAACAACAGGGAGAGAGCATGGTTGTAACTTTGGCTGGCTAGAGAGGTGTTTGTGAGTTATTGTAAGAAATAACTAGTCAACTGCCCGCACTACGTTGCGGGTGTAGTGCGGGCGAAAAAAATAATTTTTACAGTTGTTAAGATAATTTGGTATACTAAAAGGTATTAACATTGTCTATTATAATAACAATAATATCGAAATTTCAACATCTAAAATTATCATTATTATTATTGTCAAAAAAAATCATCATTATTATTATTGTCAAAAAAAATCCAAAAAACCCTCAACGAAGATCAAACAATTTTTTTTTTATCATTGTTATCACTGTTAAAACAATAAAAATTATCAAATTATCCTAAGAGAAAAATATCTAAACACATTAACAAAGGAGTAAGGAAAAAAATAATAATAATATTATTATTATTACTATTATTATTATTATTATTATCATCATCATTATTTTTATTGAGAGAAAAAAACCTAAACACATTAACAACAGAGTAAGGAAAAAAAATATTATTATTGTTATTATTATTATTGTTATTATTATTATTATTATTATTATATATTATTATTATTATTATTATTATTATTATTAGAATGGAAATAAGATTAAAATATAATATTTTAATATATAAAACTTGTTTTACTAAAAGGTATGAACAATGTCTATTATAATAACAATGATATCGAAGTCTTAAATTTTAAAATTATCATTATTATTATTTTAAAAAAAATTATCATCATTATTATTGTCAAAAAAAATCCTAAAAACCCTCAACAGAAGATAAAACAATTTTTTTTTATCATTGTTATCACTGTTAAAGCAATAAAAAATTATCAAATTATACCGAGAGAAAAATACCTAAACACATTAACAAAGTAAGGGAAAAAAATATTATTATTATCATTATTATTATTATTATTATTATTATTATTATTATCATTACTATTATTATTATTATTATTATTATTATTATTATTATTATTATTATTATTATTATTATTATTATTATTATTATTATTATTATTATTATTATTATTATTATCATTATCATTACTATTATTATTATTAGTATTATTATTATTATTATTATTATTATTATTATTATTATTATTATTATTATTATTATTATTATTATTATTATTATTATTATCATCATCATCATCATCATTATTTTTATTGAGAGAAAAAAACCTAAACATATTAACAAAAGAGTAAGGGAAAAAAATATTGTTATTATTATTATTATTATAATTATTATTATTATAATGGAAAATAAAACACAAATATCAATTTATCAAGGGATTAAAATCAAAAAGTAAAACTATTATTATTATTATTATTATTATTATTATTATTATTATTATTATTATTATTGTAATTATATTTTTTTTATATGATTATTATTATTATTTTTTATTGTTATTATTATTTTTTATTGTTATTATTATTATCATTATTATTTTTTATTATTATTATCATCATGATCATGATCATTATTATCATTATTATTATTATTATTATTATTATTATCCTAATGCATGAAAGTGGCAAAAAATAAATCAAAGAAAAAAAAATCGATGGAAAATAAAATTATTAGCAAAAAATGTAGCAATTATTTGATAAGCATTAAATATTTAAACAGGGATTTAAATCATAAATCAAAAGTTGAAGGGCTGAAATGAAAATCACATTTATTATCAATTTTAATCGAAGGACAAAATTGAATAAATTCAAACCCGTGTAATCGAATTTATTGACCAATTTGGACCCAATCCGAAATAAAACGCTTTGAGGACCGAGCGAAAGGTGCCCATTTAATTAATTTCAACCGGAAGGACTAAATCGAAGAAAATGAAAAACTACCGTAACAAAAGTGCAAGGTGCGGGGAAGCAAATTGTAAGTTGAGGGACCGAATTGAAGAATGCATAAACACGGGGACTCCCCCGCACTTTTACGCGTGGGAGAGAGAAACGCTGCCGCCGTCTTCAACCGGCCTCCACCAGCATTACACGGACACGATGTGGTACAACGCTCCCGCACCGGGAGGAAGACCAAGCGTCGGCGTACCGGATTAGACTCCCGGTTGACCATTTCCGACCACCGTATCATACCACAGCGCCCGCTTGAAAGAGCGTCGAGGGGGGCACCGTCGACCAGCGTGTCACGCACGCTGCCGGGCAGTTTCGAAAAAATATATAAATAATAATGGTCGATTCATTGTTATGTCCCCGCCCGTAAATAAGCTATTTTGTCTTATCCGGGGCTATAACCGTCTTTAGCCATTTCAAAAAATATTAAAAAAAATAAAAAAAAAGGGTTGCGGACCGGACCGACCGGGACCGGTCGTCCAGCGCTGCAATTACGTCCCGCACACGAGCCTAACCGGTATTTACCCCTCAGCCGACAGCTTTTTTGTCCTATTACCGGGCTAATATCAGCCTCTACATTGTTCATAATAGAAAAAAAAATAAAGGTGGAGCGAACTTCATGCGACGCTACGGCGGACAAAAAGTCCAGATCCACGTTGATTTTACTCACAATGCACGATCTCGAGCCACGAAAGCTGTTTTAGCTCTTTTGTTAATAATATCCATAAATATTATTATATATATAAATACACACACCAATTATATTCTATTTAGTGGATTTTTTAAGAAAAAAATTATTAGGGCTTTTTTGTTTGCTGGAAAGTGGTTTTCTTTTGGAAAGTGAATTCCAGGGAAAGTGAATTCCGATGTTTGGTAGTGTTATGGAAAATAAACTGGAAAATACTTTCTAGTGTTTGTTTATGTTATGGAAAATGAACTAGAAAATAATTTATTAATAAATTAATTTTTTTTTCAAGTTTATTAAAATAATGAGGAACAAATCTTACAAATTAAAAAGTTGAATGAGAATGAAATTGAAAAAAATATAATTTCATAAATTATCTCAAATAAAATAAATAATAATCAAAATAATAGAGATCAAATCTAAAAAAATAAAAAAAAATGAAAGGTGAATAAATTAAAATAATAATAATAATTAACATTTCCTAAATTATTTCAAATAAAATAAGTAACAATAAAAAAAATGAGGACCAAATTTGATAGATAAAAAATTTCAATAAAAAAATGATAAGAAAAAAGCAAATAGCAATTATAAAAATAAGGACCAAAATTAATATAAAAATTAAATTTTAAGAGATGGAATTGAAAAATAAATATTCAAAACAAATTATATATAGTAATCAAAAGTTTGAGGATCAAATTTGATATAATCAGCAAATAATGACATTTCTAAATTTTTCACAACTTCCGGAAAGTGTTTTTCCCGCCTAAATTTTCTCGGAAAACACTTTCCTGAAAACCAAACCAAATTTTTCTTTGACTGGAAAGTGTTTTCCGTTGATCAACTTTCTGGAA
The DNA here is from genome assembly GCA_029228465.1 of Salix viminalis. Classification (NCBI taxonomy): domain Eukaryota; kingdom Viridiplantae; phylum Streptophyta; class Magnoliopsida; order Malpighiales; family Salicaceae; genus Salix; species Salix viminalis. The sequence continues at coordinate 16,785,857 of CM055441.1, read as the reverse complement.
AGCAAACAAACACAAGAAAGTTTGAAAAGTGATTTTCTGAAAAGTGAATTCTGAGAAATAAATACAGCCTAGATTACCTTTACCTTTTCTATTTCTTAGAAATGTTCATGTCTCTCTGATATTTTTTAATATATTGAAAAAAATACAGGTTAATTCATAGCGTAACTCGAACCATCTACATGATCGACTCTACAATACGATGTGTTAAGCATGGTAAATATGATATTAAAAACTCCAAGCAGATCCTTGGCTACTTTTAAAAGTTAGGTGACATGCTATGTTTTATACATGTGCCAGTGGTTGCGGTTGTTTTAAAAATATTTTTTGTTTATAAATATATTAAAATGATTTTTTATATATTTTTAAAATAATTATTTTTGACATCGGCATATGAAAATGATCTAAAAATATTATTTTATTTAATTTAAAGTAAAAAATAACAATTTTTTTTTTGAATTGTAGTGACAAACAAGGCCAAAATAGAATTTTTTAAATAGTTTCATCGTTCCCCTAACAACTAATAAAGTGTGCAAAATTTCGACGAAGAAAACCTCGATTATTAAAACAGAAAAAAGAAAAGGCAAAGTCGGGTGGGAAATTAGGGAGAAGATCCGACTAGAGAGAGAGTTAAGAACAGTGAAACTTAAATCTTAAAGATTGCAAATACTATATACCAATAGCATGAATTGTGCAAAGTAGCCTGGTATCCATGTTTTGTTGTGGGGGCTGATTTTTATTTTATATATATAATAAAAATATTTAAGTGTTGCAAATGTGTTTTTAATATGTAACTCACGTCGTAGAATTGATTAGATTGAATAAGCTAATTTTATTTTATTTTAATTAAACAAAAAAAATTACCAATAGATGAATCAAATTTCAAAAGAAAAGTGATTAGAATAACTTGCCACACCCAACACTGTCTAACCTTTTGCTTTTTTTCTTCCTCTAGTTTGTTAGATTAATATGTTTGTTTTAATTTCAATCTTATTTTATTTAAGTCAACACCACTTCTCTCTTTTATTTTGTTTGAAGAGCCTTTTTCAAATTACTGTTGTGTGATTTTTGAAGAGATTTTTCTTATTCACATGTAATTTGTTTTTTATTGTTTGTGTACATGATATTATTTTTATCTTTTATTTTATTCAATTAATATAATGTGTTTATATTTCTATTGTCATTTGATTGAGCAAAAATATTATTTTAATAAAAAAAATTAGAAACATGATTGGGTAAATATCTCGTCTTATGAAATAAAATATCTTCATATATATACGTCTTTTGATTTTTTATTTTTTTTAGTTATCGTTTATAATTTTTTTATTAATATATATAGTTGTAGATTTATTTAACTGTATATATGAGTGCCCTTACCATCTTTTGCTGCTAGTTTTTCTATTTTGTTAAAAAAAAAAACCCTATCAAAGTATTTTATATTTTGTAAGCTCGAAGCTGGTCTTGATTCTTAATCCCTAGAATTCACGCATACTCTTAGGTAAAGCACAAATCAACAAAATGAAGATTTATATTAATTATAAATGAGGGTAAAAATATTTTTTTTATCTAACGTGGTTTGTCCCGTTGATCACATAGGCAAATCGTAATTCCTCGAAACTTCATAAGATTTTTGTAACTATCCCATAAATCTTATATTTAATTCAAAGATAAAATTAAAAAGAAAAATCAATTTAACAAATGGATATAAATATAAAAAAGGAGGAATCAAAATTAAAATATTTTTTTTTATTAAAGAGTAAAATTAAAAAAAAATAATAACTTATACAAAAAAATAATAATAATCAAAACACTGAAGATCACTTTAGAAAATATAATATCATAAATATGGATTGAAAGATAGAATTAAAAACCAATAAAACTTTTATATAAAGACAAAGAGAAAAAATATAAATAAAAAGAATAACGATTAAATTGAAAAAAATATAATATTTAGTAAATTAAAATTGATGGATGAAATTAAAAACAAATAAAATTTCTACAAAAAGAATCAAAATTAAAAATCAAACGCATAAAAACTAAAATTGAAATGCCAATCATAAGAAGAATCAAGCAGTCATTTTCAAGAGAGGATAAAAAAAAAAAACAATTAGTGAAAAACTAGATAATCAATGCCAACATACATCCTTTCAAAAAGAAGATGACACAATAATAATTTCAATGACATGATTTAAAATATTTTTAGATGTTGTGGTGCGTAACAAGTGCGGCTCAAAAGATGTAATCCCCTCTCACAAACATACCCCCACACCAAATTGTTCATGATTTGACATGGTGATAACAAAAGAATCATTATCAAAAAGCCATTTGAATCCTTTTTTCTTCTTTTTTTTTGCTTGTGAAAGCATTTTAATTTTATTTTTTATATTCGATCAAATGTCAAATCATTTCTTAGATGATATTATAATAACAACAACATTGTAAGATTATAAAAATATCCCTCGACACTATTTTTAGTGTGTTTTTACTTTAAGAAACATTTTAATTGTTTTATTATAGATTTAAAATGATAAAAAATATATTTATTTCTCGTAAACTTGATAGCAAGTGACATACCTGTTAAAAGATTTTAATATCGTTAACAACCAACCATGGCTAAGATTTTTGGTTTTACTCGTTAACCTAAATTCATAAAAATACATCAAGTATGCTTTTCTAAAATTAGTGTTTCCTCGATTGAAAAAAAAAGGTTAAGATTTTTGATTTTATTCGTTTATCTAAATTTATAAAAAATAGACAAAGTATGCTTTCTAATATTAGTGTTTCATCCAATGGAAAAAAAATTCCATTCCATTCCATTCATTTAGACCAGAAGAAAATAGCCAGTCTTTCCAAACATATCGGAAGCAGAAGAAAGAAATCATGCGTGTATCAGGCAGGCACCTGAGTGCCAAACAGGGCAGCCATGTCTGTCAAAAACCAACCCAGTCATTCATTAACTCCACAAAATCACTCGGCAATCACAAGACAGATTGTTCTGCATCAAAATCATGGGATCGTGTCAGCAATTTTATACCCTCAAGAAATATTTAAAACACCCAACCACTTCCATTCCTTCTTGTCGCCTTTCTTTTTCTTAATTCATGTTTTACAAAACGTTGTAGTAAGAGTGTCATGTTCAACAACCCCGTCTGTAACCTCCTTACACTCCTATATCATTCGTTACGTCTCGTACCATTTTTTGTTTATTATTATTATTTCTTGTTTTGAGCAATGAATCTTATTGGTGTTAACCCAGCACTGCCTGGAATCTCGGGCTCGAAAAAGCTCGGATTTTTTAGCTTCAATGGTGGCAATCAACCCATTAATCTTAAACCGGGAGGGGTTTACCAGATCAAGGTTGCCATGGATGAGAAACAGACGCTTAAACTGGATGTTCAGGGCAAGGTGGATAGGTTCGCAAATGGGCATGCAGGTAACTTTTTTATTGGGTTTAATTTTTGTTTTATATTAGTAATTGAATTTGGACCAGTTTATTAAAGTTTAGTTGGTGAAAAAAGTACAGAATTCAAGGTTTTTGACTTTTGATCTCGTTTTCTTTCTTGAAAAGTGTTTCAATTAAGGCATTTATTGAGATTGGGATCGATCGATTGGATTCTTTTTCTTCTTTTTATAGTTTGGATTGTGACTTGATTCTTCACATGGCTTTTGGATACAGGGAAAAATCACAGCCATTTGTCTACAATAGGGAATTCAACAAACATAAAGTGGCATGGGTGCCCCGTTGAAAAAACCGACAGGCAGAAGCTTCTCCAACAAAGGGGCTGTGTTATATGGATCACCGGTCTCAGTGGTTCAGGTTTGTCGTACTTGGCTCCATTGAATTCTTCTTCTTCTTCTTCTTCTTCTTCTTCATTTTTTTCAAATAAAAAATTGGGTTGATTGTCAACTGATCGTTGACCAAGTCTCTCAGATGTAAATCAACAGTGTTTGACGAGCGTGTTAGTTTTGAGTAAATACCTGTAGTGTGGTTTTTGTTCTGACCTTTTGAATCAAGGATGGCAGGTTAACTTTTTTCTGATTTTAAGTGCTTTCACACTACCACCCATAGAAGCTTAACGTGCATCGCATTGATTCTATTTTCTGGTTTTTGATTGCCTGACTTTGGGTTTCTGGTGCCACTGTGGGCAAGTTGCTCTAGATTTCTAAATGTTTTCTGTTTTTTAGTCCTCTCCCTTTCTTCTCCATCTTGCTTTTCTATTTCATGCCTTCTTATGTTCTGAAACCCAATTGACAGGGAAGAGCTCTGTGGCATGTGCCTTGAGTCAAATGCTGTACCAGAGAGGAAAGTTGTCATACATTCTTGATGGCGACAATGTCAGGCATGGCCTAAATCGTGACCTTAGCTTTAAAGCTGAAGACCGTGTTGAGAACATAAGGAGAGTTGGTAAGTATTGTAGTAATCCCTTACATCTTGTGATTTCTCCTTGCAAGTATTACTTGTTATACCAGCACGCGTGACAGTGGGAATGTCTACTCAGGTAATAATGGTTGATTAATGGTCTCTGCACTCATGGACCTTTGGATGGTTGAGTATGAAGTTTTGTAATATGCCTCTTTTGTGTTTAGGTGAGGTAGCTAAACTATTTGCAGATTCTGGATTTATCTGCATCGCCTGCCTGATTTCTCCTTACAAAAGGGACCGGGCTGCCTGTCGAGCAATGTTACCAACTGGAGATTTCATTGAGGTTGGTGCTTCTCCAGCTCGTGACTGCTTTATTAAAACTGCAAAGTTTAGCAAATTGGGTTTTGTTGTGGTTCTTTGTTATCTTTCCTTTGCTGCGTTGTTTGGGACCCAACCTTCAAATGTTGCTCATGATGCCAATTATGCCTGATCAGACGATGAAATGCTGCTCAATTTTGCTAAATATGCCTGATCTGACGATGAAATGCTGCTCATTTTGCTAAATATGCCTGATCAGATGATGAAATGCTGCTCATATTGCTAATTATGCCTGATCAGATGATGAAATGCTGCTCATATTGCTAAATATGCCTGACGAGGCTTATTATAACAGGTGTTTATGGATGTTCCCCTCAGAGTTTGTGAGGGCAGAGACCCAAAAGGCTTGTATAAGCTTGCCCGTGCTGGGAAGATCAAAGGTATTCTCAGGGAACTCCATTGCATCTGAGTTGTATTGCATGAACTCACTGCAAAGAGCTCTAATGTTCATCTATATCCTGCAGGTTTTACTGGCATCGATGATCCATATGAATCACCATTGGATGCTGAGGTAATTGTGCAATGTAAAAACGGAATATTCCGGCCAACATAAATGCTCCGATGCAATGTCAAAACATGCTTATAGATCCACATGATTCACTAATGGGATGCTATGTGCTTCTTATTTGGATGATCGATTTTAATGGAACCTTAGAAATTGTGAAACTCCTGGTTTGGCTCTACCTGCACTGTAATCGCCTCTACTCTGTTATCTTCACAATTATGTTGCTGGCTTGTATTAATATTTATCGATGTGCCGTGAAGCCTGATCGGCTCATCACTCACTGAGTTGCTTGTTTTGCTGCCATCAATCTAATTCTTCTACCTGCTCGCAACATTGTAGCATATCATCAATATATGGAATTTAGCGTTTAAATGTTCGTTTCCTTTTTCCAGATAGTATTGCAATGCAACACAGGAGACTGCTCCACCCCACGCGACATGGCTGAAAAGGTGGTTTCCTACCTGGAGGAAAAAGGGTATCTCCAGGCATGAAATGCGGCGGCGGTCTTGACTCCGAGCCGCTGACGTCTTTGTTGATGCGGTGTGAATAGCAGCGGTGGAAGCTGACACTTCGCTGGTCGGTAAATATCAAGTATTGATTAGACGTTTGCGGTCTCGTTAGTTGATTTATCAATTAATTAACGCCACCATCTTGGCCTCTGCAAGGCCGATGGAAATTTCATTTCTTATGATTTCTATGTATTAATTAAGCTGGAATTGGTTTGGGAAATATGTAGAATGCCTTTGTGCTCCGTATATGTACAAAAGAAGATAAATTAAGTTTAAGTTTAAGTTTAAGTTTAAGAGTTTGATTGATGTTGTTTTTGAAAGTATTTTTTAGTTAGAAAATATATTAAAATATTTCTTTTTATATATATCAGCATATTAAAATGATTTAAAAGTATTAATTTTTTTTTAATTTAATGTAAAAAATAAATTATTATTTTTTAAAAACAAGATCTAAATCTGAAATCAGGGTTGTTAGTTTCAAAAAAATAGCTATTGAAATACTTTGAAACTAAAATATTAAAATAAAATACCAACTGAAACGAAATCAACAACGTTATGTGAAACACCTTGTTTTTCAATGGAGGGGAAAAAAGGGATCCTAGAATATACCTCTTTTTGGTAATCTTAGAATATATTGTTGGATCATTAATCCAACGTTGAGCTTATATGAGAATAATTATGTGTGTTGTGGACTGTCAAATAAGGTGAAACCTAATTAAAAATGATCTGCTAAGTATTCTTTTAGGCAATTGGGTTTTGGTGTATCTAATAGGGTGTGGACCTTTTATGTGTAGAGATTAAGGGAGTTATTTCTATTTTAGTGATGGGCTAAAATAGGAATACCAAAGGGTGGGAATGCCAAAAAGCATGAATACCAAAAGGACACTTGGTTGCCTATATATATGGTCATGGTCCCCAAATTACACGTCCTACATTCTCACACTGACATCTCATTATCAGAGAGAAAATAAGGCTAAGGTAGAGAGAATCAAAGAGCTCTCTAAGATAGGACGTGTTAATCTGAAAGGTCATCCGTACGACTCTAGATAGCGACTTCCGGATATGGATTCAGGTACGCTTCCGCTTTATAGTTTATGCAGTTTATCGTTCTTGATAATTCGAGATGAAATACAATTTCTTTATGCAATGAAATGCTAGATTTAATATATACCTCTTTTTTGAGCTCTATCCATGGATCTTTCTCACCAGCCTCGGACTCTTGGCTTGAACATACGATTTCGAAAACAATGCCAAGAAGCAACAATAGGCATTTGATCTTTGCAAGATAGGGTCGTGCCTTGTGTTGTCCGAGACAATATACACAGATGGGACAACTGGTCAAATGGCCCGCGACAGTCACGGGCTAGCATTTATATGGTGTTGTGAAGATGGTCTGAGACCCCGAGCTCATGGCTTTGGCTCGGATAAAATAATCCCAGTTGTAGCGGAACTGTTTTCTCCTGAACATTTAACAATTTCTTTCAGGTGAATTTCTTATGTACTAGTATCGAGTTTTTGTTTTTTTTTAATGATTATGGTCTCATAGGACCATCTTTTGTACGATGAAATCAATATTTTCTCTAGTCAAACCAGCAAATTGGAAATCACAATATTAGATGCCACGCATCCACTGTTCATCTCCATAAACATCTCAAGTGTCCAAAGAAGCAAAATCTGCTATCTATCAGTGACAGAAAACATAAAAATAGCTCAGAATAACGTCTAGTTCGATTGCTTTTTTTGAATTTGATTACTTTAACAAAAGAACCGCTACTGATCCCTGCTTTCAATGCTCCCATTCCTCTTCCCCAGCCTTGATCCCCTTACCTTTGTAATGTTTGGTCTCCAAGAATATGACATGATAGTAAAAATCTTGTGATCTATGATGTGATTTTGTAAAAATCTTATAATTTGTATAATAAATTTTGAGTTTAAATTAAAATATATATTTCTTGTAAAAAATTAGAACAACTAAAGTTTTATTTATTTATTTAGATTAATAAAGTGTGATTTAAAAAAAAATGATATTTAATCGCATAAAAAAAGTTTTGAATGTTTGATCCAATGACCAATGTCAATCAACAAGTACAAGTAAAGCTTGTGTTGCTTTTTTCTCAAACTTGTCTAGGAACGTATTGATAATTTCCAGGCAGTACGTGTAGGGCAAAACGAGAACACAAATCTATGATGCTGAAAATAGATCATTTATTTCTACCCATCATCTTGCCATTTTCTCCATGAATGGTAAAAAAGTCTCTAATGATAAAAAACTTGTAATATATATAGTCTGTCTGGAGTTCGAGTCAGAACGTGCATTTTTTATAAGAGTATGAAATAACCGGGATTTTACTCACTTACCTAAACTTATAAATTGTGTTTTCCACGTGATGGGATTTCCTCACATTAAAAACAAAAGTTTATAAAGAAGGTAGGTTTGCTTTTGTATTTTAAAAACACTTTTAAAATAAAATAAAATAAAATCAAATCTATTTATTTATTTTAAGTTTTTTATTGTTTTTAGATAATTTTAATGTGATGATATTAAAATTAATTTTTTTAAATAAAAAAAGTTAATTTCATATATTTTCAAGTGAAAAAACACTCTAAAATAGATGGTCCTGATATATTTTTTCAAGTTTTATAAACCCTGGTCATTGATCAAATTTATTAGAGTAATTTTCTTAGACTACATCGTGATGGCTGGCTCAATGCATTCACTAAGCAAACAACCCTCTATTAAAGGAGTATTGTCTGGATCAATAAAAACTTCCTTTCCTCGAGAAATCATCAGGTATTTTTTTCATATAAACATATGATGCATCATTAAATATATTCGTGAATTACAGCTTTATGTTTCCTTCCCTTCTCCTCTCAATGCCATTTTCTTTACAGGACTTCCTACGTGCGATCTCCCCCTCTCGGTTGTCAAATGGCAGACAACATTTTCTATAAAAAAGAGAAGATTCCCAGTTTTCTTCAATACAGTGACAGCGCAATCAGCGAATCCCAAGAACTGATCAGCACTGCTACCACGGCTGTGATTTGATATTTTCTATGAATTCATAATCTAAATCTAATCGGCTCACCAAAATTTATCTAACCCGCCAGGTTCCCTGCACCAGAAAGAGAGAGAAATGTACAGAATCACCATCATGATCTTTATTTATATACAGAGAAAGAAATGGCGTCAGGAATTTACCTTACTAAACAGTGATGTCGCGTCATCCATAATCTCAAAGCGTTCGTTCTGACACAATTTGTAGAAATCAGAAAAAAATGAAATTCTCAGAAGCAGCTTCCTTCTCTTTCTCAAAGAATATATGCTTTCTACTGATTCTAGAGAGATGAAACCCTGAACATTTTCAATGATGTGGAGCTCATGGAAGCATCGAAGCGATATACAATGCTCCCGAATAAGTTCAGCTTGCATCGAAGTCTGGTGCAGTGTTCAAGAGGAAGGTAACTCCACCAATATCATCATGAAGAGGGCATGATGAAGAGCAGTATATACTTGCGCCTTGCCTTAGATCTCTTCGTTTTCTTTCTGGTATATTCAGTGTATGTTTATGAGTATGGTTAAGATTGTTTTTAAATTGTTTATATATATATATATATATATGTATGTATGTATGTATGTATGTATTTAAATACTTTCAAAAACACATTACCAAACAAATCTTAATTTTCCAAATAGCAGCAGGGTCCTGGAAATGGGTTTGAGGTAAAATTCTTATGGGCTCCAGCATTTTAAAACTGGCGGTTGACCACCGAATGACAGGTATATGTCTCTAATCAGCATGATTGGGATGTGAAAATTATTATATTGGCAGCACTCGTCACAGACTGATTTTTTCTTTTTTGCGTTAAGACAACAACAAGATGATGTAAGAATCTTTAAAGAAAGGATAGAACTTTAATCATTGACCTAATTGGTTTTAATAAGTTTGGCTACTATAAGAATATACATATAAAATACAATGATAATAAGTAAATAAAGTGATTTTGTCTCAGGGACGTGACATAATGATAAAAAGTTTGTAATCTGCACAACAGATTTCGAGTTTGAGTTAGAGTATGTATCATTTATAAAAATTCTAGAAACAACTAAAATTTTACTTGTTTACTTGAGCCACCAAAATATAATTTCCAAAAAAATGAGTTTTCGTAACATAAAAAAAAATATATGCATAGAAAAGCCTTTTATCCACTCAGTCTTGAGAAATCTGCACGGAACACATCCGATATTTTTGTGGCATGCTGTCTGCATATAATAAGAAAAAAATAGGACAACATTTTATGAATCGAACATCATCATCCTATAAATCATCTCAACTGCTGCCATGGATGAAGATAACTTTCTGAATCTATCAGCTACTACTAATATCTTTTCTTGCATCGAATCAATCCCATTCTGAACTCTAATCTTATAAAAAAAACTAAAATACTTTACTTCACACGCAAGAATCTATCTCACAATCATTTGTAACCAAACACTTATCTAAAAAATGTTTTTTATAAAATCACAACTACAAATCTCATCCGATGACACGACCTTCTGCCGTCCCTTTCAGAGGTCCGATTCTCTCTCTCTAGAATGCAGAGTTAGATGTGAGAGAGCGCTGACGAGAGGCAAGCGACTGTTTGTATCTAACAGTGTGCCCATGTCAGAGAAGAGAAACCATTGGCTGAGATCTGTAATGACACACAGAAAGATAATGCAAGTGGATAGCGAGCCCCAGAAAAGAAGATTTATTGAGGCCACGCCAGAGCTCATCGCGGAAAACCATTAGTGAAATCCTCACCCGACATCATTAAACATATACCAATCGCCACATATCATGCTCAACAAACGACGTCACTTATTGGTTTGATTAAGAAGGAAGAAGAAGCAAAATAATATAAACAAAAGAGTGCCTGGTTATGGTGAGCACGTCACCATTATTCTATGATCCTGCTACCCTTTATTTAGCTTTGTAGTCTATTCCTGATGACTAACCAAAACCTTTTAAAAATCACTGATCATTTTCCAACTTGCCGCCCAAAGATAGAGATTATATGGTTTGTTTTTACTTGCTGATAATCTTCTTGATATTATTAGATTTATTTAGTTGATGTTTTCTGAAAAATATCGTGATTAGAAGTTTAAAAAATGCTAAGAAACTAAAAAACAGCCACAAGAAAGTCGGCTGGAGGAGGTTATTTGCCACAGCTAGCTACCTTGCCTCGGCCTGAACCTGGATATTTTATGATGGCGATGCTGACATGCCACCGAATCATTGGGATTTCCGAGCTAATAATTCACCTCGATGAATCATCCTGGGCTTGCATCGATTTTTTTTTACAAGCATGTTTATTTTAGTGTTTCTTCGAAAGCAACACATGTGGGCCATGGCAGTTTTCCCAAGCAATCAGCATTCAGGATGCGGCATCCGAGAAGAAGAAACCGCCATTCCATCTTTCTCTCCTGTTGGGAATCTCAAAGTCGTGCATCAGGAGGATTCCACTTCTATCATCTCGTGGGTGAAGACGTGGCGACTCGATGATGCGAAGGGACGTTGCAGAGGATCGAGAAGGGATTGTTTCTCAAGGATTCTGCACGTGGCCCCAGAACCCATTGAACTTGCTCAGTATAACAGGGTCGGTTTAAACAGCTATCATGGACCCTTTATTCAATAAAATACCTGAAAATGGCTGAGGCAACTTGCTTTTTGATTAATGGAATATAGGTTTGATTAATGGAATATATGTTAAAATAGAGCTGGACAGTACAGCAAGGAATCTGAAATATAACATTCAATATAACTTAGTGGCTAATCTTTTACTTTCCAAAATCTCCACTCTCACTGATCTTTGAACAATAATGTTCTTACTGTAGGAATAGTGCCCTGTTTTTCCTGGAGTAATTTTTAACGTTAAATATTATGTTTACAGAGTTGACTTTAGGATTGCTGCGTAGATGGATCACGCGTATATCTAGCCTCGGGGGACTATATAACTAGAGGTGTGTCACAACTGAGAGGAGAATACACTATCTCATATTCAGAATCTGTGGAAGGGATCGTATCCTGAGAAAATTCTCAACCTCCATTAACAGCATCGTTCTTGGCTTTGGTCTTCAGAAAGTCAGGTACTTCCTCCACCTCTTTCATTTGTTGATTTATATCGCCCAGCTGCTCTGTGTTTGATGCCCTCTGTTTCCGTTTTCTTGATTTTGGCTTATGAGATCCTGCGAGATCTCATGAAAGTATAGATTCTATGTACTTATGATGAAACTAGTTTACTCATTTCAAGTTTGAGTTAGTTTGCCAAGGAACTGCGGTAGGGTTCTGCCTCTGATCCATTTGTGATTGCAGAGGACAAGACAATTTTACTTGAAGCCATGGTTCTGCGGCTTGATTATATCGGATTCTTGGATACAAGCAATAACAATCCTTCCTGGAAGTCCCTCCTTTTATTTTTCATCTTTTTTCTGCCATGGTATGCTCGCTCGTGACACTTTTTTTGCAATTTGGACTTAATAGGTCGGACTGAATACAAATTTGAAGAAAGATCGGCATGGAAGGTGGTGTCTTCAGGAAAAACACAATATTCAGGAACACCTCAGACACTTTCATGGAATCGAATTTCACGGATGAATTCATGGTTCAAGGATATTGGTGCGAGAGAACTGATGGAGCCAACTTTTTCGAGTCTGAGCCTTCCATCTCTAGTGTTGTGGATGACCCTTCACCATATCTGTCTTGGATGATGGGGCCTGGTCATTTGAGTGTAGACACAAACCATCTGGCCTATCAAGAAGAAGCAGAAAACTCCCTTGAAAACCCTCCTCCAGTTTACTCTGAAACCGAGGAACATGTGATTGAGACCATCACAACTCCAGTACACTCTGAAAGCTCTCAACCTGAAAGCACTGAAATGGTCCCGGAATTCTGCGAATCATGGGAATGTCTGAAACAAGAACCTGAGGAAGAAGAGTTGTTCAGAGAGACAACTGAGTGGGATAACAATGATTTAGACCTGTTCCAGGATCAGGAATTGTCAGAGTTCGGGAAGCTTCAACAGAATCCTGAACACTGTACTGTTGAAAGCGGCCAGGATTCTTATTTTCCCTGGAGTAACTTGATAGGCAGCAGAAAGAAAAGCAGGAAGAGCCATACCAAGGCAGAGAAGACAATCAGCTTGCAAGTTCTTCGAAAATACTTTTCTGGGAGCCTTAAAGATGCTGCTAAGAGTATTGGAGGTACAAAAATACGCCATTATAATTGAATCTTATTTTCTTTTTCTCGTTTTGTTTTTAGTTTTTTTGAATTTAAGGCTAATTTCTCAAGAAGTCACTGTAGCCCAGCAAACCAATAAGTTCCTATCCGTTTTGTTTTGCTTCAGCCTAGTGAACAGAAAAGTGCTTACACAGTTTGTTTCCATTGCAGTTTGTCCCACCACTCTAAAAAGGATATGCAGGCAGTACGGTATCAACCGCTGGCCTTCTAGAAAGATCAAGAAGGTCAACCACTCTTTGAGGAAACTCCAAGTTGTAGTTGACTCTGTCATGGGTGCTCAAGGTCTCATTGAAGTCGATTCTTTTTACACTGCCTTCCCAGAATTGAGCTCCCCTAACTATTCTGGGCACAATCCCTTTTCATCTTTCAAGATAACCGACTACTCCAAGGAATCAAACCCAAAACCTGAAAGTCACCTGGTCAGCACTGAAGGAACTGGTGATTCAAAATCGCAGTCCTCTTTGAGCAGTCAGAATTCTGGTTTGAGCATCTGTCATGGCCAAAAGCAGCTGACCAGCACCATCAATGGCTCGAGCACTGTAGAAGACCCTGTCGAGGCACTGAAGAGAACTTGCAGTAAATCAGAAATACATCCCTTGAACCAGGAGGAATTTACTGGAGCCAAAACCCATGAAACATCAGGCCAGAATCAAGATCTGCTTACTCCAGCACACCTACCAGTAAGTAACAGCCAGGCCTTACAAGATGGAGGTGCCTTCAGAGTTAAAGCCACTTTTGGAGATGAAAATATCCGTTTTAGCTTGCTATCCAAATTGGGGTTTCAGTGACTTGCAACGAGAGATTGCAAAGCGTTTTGATATATATGATTTCAGCAGAATTGGTCTCAAGTATCTGGACAACGAACAGGAGGCAGTTCTTTTGACTTGCGATGCTGATCTCGAAGAGTGTAAGGATTTGCTTGGCTTCTCTCAGAGTCGCACGATCAAAATAACCCTTTATCTGGTTTCCACACCAATGCTAGGAAGTTCATTCAGCAGCAGCAGAGACTTTTTCTGATGCCAAAGGCCAGTTACTTGTTCACTTATCGTGCTTGTGCACGAAAATAGAAATTTTCTCGTATGCTATAGAGGTGAGGTGGTAGCTTTTGTAATGTTGAGAGATTTAGATTTTGCCAGTAATCCTTTCATTTTCATGTTAGCGTAACAGTCATCAATCTCTTTTATAAATCAAAGACTATTAAAGAGTTATTGAAGATGATAAGAAATATGCAGCATTACTTGGACCAAAATCTCTGGATCAATGATGCAGAACAATGAGTAAGTAATAATTAAAGCAGGATTTTTTTTTAAAAAGAAAAAAAAACCCAGGAAGAATAAATTCAAGGAAGAGGAAATTCTGTCGTTTTTATCCCATCATTAAAATTTTCTCACAAAAATAAAAAAAAATATAAATAAAATTACAAAACAAAACAATGAATTAGCACCAAATACGCCCATTCACCCCACGGCCATCCTACACCGTCTCCATCATGTACCCGTGCAATCTATAGTGTGAGTTTGGTATCTCCACCAATCTGTTAGAGAATAATATAAATCATATTATGGGGCCTTACCTATAAAGCTTAAGTTTTTAGGTGAGATGGTTCCTTAACATGGTATCAGAGTCTTGTTGACCCAGCGGTCACGAGTTCGAATCTCACCACCCCCATTTTCTATTTGATAAAAAAAACTAAGCACAAGGTGATATGAGTGCAGTCAGTTTCAAAAGGGCTTTCACTGAGGGTGTGTATTAGAGAATAATATAAATCATATTATGGGAGCTTCACCTACAAGCTTAAGCTTTTTAAGTGAGATGGTTCCTTAACACAATCAATGACTGCATGTTACATCTGTAGCATTGAATTTTCATCAGTGACTTTGATTAGAGTGTATCAAAAACGAAAAAAAGGAGTGGTTTTGCAAACGCTATGGTGACTGGCATCTCTAGTCATGGCCTTCCCACCACCTACTTCGTAACTTGAGTGACATGCTTATTATATACACTTTATATAATCAAACTAGTCAGGGCATCTATGTCTTGTTGTGGCCAGAATTATATTTTTTTCAATGTAAAAAAATATTAATTATGTGTAATTTTTTTATTATAATATAAATTTGGGTAAAATAATAAATTTGTGTAGAAATCTTGTGAAGTGCAAGTTTTCTATAAAAGATATGAATTTTAAATGGATATAAATTTATTTGTTTAGTAGGTTTCAATGAAATAACAATATAAAATTATTATTATCATTAAAAAAAAGCTAGAAAATTCAGATATCTGAATTATTGAATACATTGTATTAAGATTAGTTCATTTTATAATTCAATTTATATTAAACACAACAAACAAAATATGAATTATGAAAGAACCCCTGCATTAATCAAATAACAAAAATAAATAGTTAATTTTCTATCTCCAAAAAGAAGAAAATATAAATTGAAAATCCATCCCCACGTTACTGTTATTATCATTACTGTAACAATTAAAATTATTATTAACATTACTGTCCAAACAGTGAAAATCATTAAATTGTCTCGAAGAATTAAAAAAAAGTAAAATATTTTGTCAATAAAAACAATCACTAAAATTATCATCATTATTGTGTAAAAAATAAAATCATAAAATCATCTGATCTGAAAATCACAAAAAACCAAAAAAAAAAAAAATGACAGAAAACGAAAAAAAATAATGAGAAAAATGGAGAAATATTAATTTTAAAATGATCACCAATATAAATTAAAATTTCAGAATTGAACTGAATAAAAATAAGACTCCCAATTAAAAATAAAATGACAAAAATACAAAACAAAAACCAAAAGTATAAATGAATGAATACGGACAAAAAATAAACATTGTCCAAGAAAGATCGAACAAAAGAAAGGAATCAATACTAAATAAATAAAAAAAAAGAATAAGTGCCAACATGAAAAGCAATATATATAATTAATTCTATTTAAATGACTAAAACTACAACAAATCAAAACCTTGGGACCAGAAAACAATAAAGGAATTTTTAAAAATAAAATGTTGTACAACCAACATAAATTAAAATTTCAAAATGGAACATAATAAAAATAAAACTCCGACAAAAAATAAAAACAAAATCTAAAAGCACTAATGCATAAATATGGACGAAAAATAAACATTGTCCAAGAAGAACAAAAAACCAAATGAATTAATACAAAAAAAAATTAAAAGAATAAGTGCCAAAATAAAAACAAAATATAGAATTAATTCCAATTGAAAGATAAAAATGAAACAAATCAAAACTTCAGGACCAAAAAACAATAAAGGGATTTTAAAAAATTAACACAGTGCAATTATTGAACTAATTAAAAGAATAAGAACTGAAATGAAAACTAACATATATGACCAATTTCAATTTGGGGACAAACTTACAACAAAGTCAAACTTGCATACCAAAATTATTAAAGGAATAAAAAACAAACCAAAAATTAAAAGATGAAGGATTGAAATGAAACTTACCGTATATAATCAATTTCAATTAAAGGGTATAATTAAAAACAATCGAAATTCCATTGAAAAATCAGTAATAAAAATAAAATCTGAAGTTCAAGGGACCGACATGAAATGAATACAAATATGAGGGACTATCTCATACTTCATCGACAACATGAGAGAGAATAGAGGGGGAGAAAAACCGTCCACTGGAGATCACACGATCATATTTGAATGACACGCGCCGCGTGTGGAGGCATAGGACATGGCGACAAACCATATGAGACGGCGAAAAGCATAATTTCCACCGATTGAGGCCATCGCATGCACCACCTGAAAGGAGCGCGTGGGCGAAACATTGCTGGCATGTCCGGACAACGCGCCTGTAGTGTTCATGAAAAAGAAATAATAAAAAATTGATCAATTATCTATACATCCCTGGACCCAACGATATTTACGAAAAAAACCGAGGGTAAAAGTATTGCACCACCCCCAATTCCAGGCGGCGGTTTTTGTCATTTGGGGGGGCTATTTGAGTTATTTTACTGTGCAACAAATCCAAAAATATCATCCATATCTCCTAGAAAATTCAAAAATACCCCTAGTCCCAGGGCTAAAAAATTTTTTTTGATTATGGGGGCAAAATGGTAATTTTATTGTAGAAATAAATAGTGAATTGAGTTTGTGTGAACATTAAAAATCTGCATAGTGAAAAGCCAATGCCTTTTATATTTGTAGTTAATGTTAAATTCACATAGCAACGAAATTTTAAATTATAAATACCTCAAGTTATTTTTGCTCAAGCTATGAAAAAAATTTCCCAATATAACAACACCACAACTTTAAATAATAGAATAATTTTCTAAGAAAAATCTTCTGATCTATACCTTCCAGTAGCCGCAGATAGAATACACAAGTTATTATTTATAGGTAGATCATGGACCCCTATCATTAATTTATTAGCTAATATTCTCCTTCCCATCAAGGAAAAAATTAGACAATTGATCTCCATGATCTATTTTCATGATCATGAGTTTGAATAAATAAGAACAAAAGTGTGTGATTAAGGGACATAATGACAATTTCTTACATTCTCTCACATGACCTTTATGACACATAAACTCTTTATTATGTTATGTTTATTTAATATGATCATTGCTTTTATTTATTTCAACCAATCATGGAATCCTCTCACTCACATAAGGATTACTACACATGAATAATGACGGTAACACCATTATATAAGAAGTCATCCTTTCCATGTATTACATATAAAATATCCTCTAAATAAGTACAATATAGGCAGTCAAAAACTTTATGAATAAACTTCTCATATGTTATTTGGATCCAAACTTTATTTTTTTATCCTCATGGATAAAGTAATGAATGTGCACAAAATTTTTATTACAATAACTTGATGTATATATACAAAAAATTAAGACTAAGTACAAAATGAATCAATCAATCCCATATGCTCCCCATGACTTTTAAATAGTTTTACCGGTAAATCTTTAGTCATGAGATCCGCAATCATCAATTCAGTACTTATATGATCAATAAATATTTAATGCCTTTTGATATTATCTCTCATATGAAGGTACTTGATGTAGATATATTTACTTCTGCTTCCACTCTTATTATTCTTGGAAAAGAATAATCTTGATTGGTCATTCTCTTGTAAGAGCCTATGATAATCGGAATTTGACTCGGTCATCTAGGCTCATAAAATATATTTTTTGAGGATGAAGTTTACTCACATCCAAAAAAAGAAGTATAAGGGATTAACTCCACTAAACAAACCTCTAGATAAGGAGATCAGAACTTGAAGTTCAACCCCCTGATAGCAGCGGGGGTAGGAAAATTAAATTTCCCATTCCAGTTTCTTTCGCCTTTTCTGTTCTAGTTTCTTAGCATAAATAGCAGCCATTGTTGGCTGCAGGAGGGCTTCTCAGAGTGAATTCCCTTATGTCTCGAGTTTAGAAATTTAGGAGGTTGGCTACCTCGTATCAGTCAGAACTAGGAACAAGGCTTAGCTTTGTTATTTTCTTTCGTTGTTTAAGTTCCAGCAGTAAGTTGTTCAATTTTCCAGCAGCAAGTCTTGTTACACATTTTTATATATATATATAAAAATCCTCTTAATCTATAAAATTGTTCTATAACACACAATCTATCATCAGATCGTAAGAAGAATAGCTTGGTTCCTTTTGAGGACAATCATTTGAATCTTTGGAAAAGATGTCTTCGGAGGATTTTAGCAACTACCAAGCATTTATATATATATATATATAGAAAAGGGCATCCTTGTGAGAAAGCGAACTCATGCAATTACAACACAAGAAGTTCTTAAAAAATTGAGGAAAAAGAAAATATAGAACAGCTAAAAACAAACCGATGCTCCTAGGTGTGGTGGTTTGAGATGTTATATTTACAATGCACCAATCGGGTACTCACAGCAACAGTACAAACAAACCTATCAAAAGTAAAACAACTCAGTCCATGTCCTGCCTGCTGAAAATGACCAGGAACAAATGAATGGTTAATTTCATCGTCTCCTCAAAGCTATAAAACACGACAGAGCAGCCATGAATATGGACGCTGTAATGGAGCTTACACCATCAAACACATTTGCAAAGCGCATTTCTTGCAGATCCCACAGAGTTGAAACACATAGACACACCCCTTCAAAAACATCTACCAAGATAGCCATAGAAGAACTCTTATATAAATGAAATTACAGCCAAGAAATCAATGCCTCCTATATGTATGGTACGGCACAGAGAGCAAGGTGCGAAAAGGAAGTTCAGAAGCGCATAAATATGCAGCTTCGTTAATGGAAAGTGAGGTAATTGTAGAATTCGGTGAGATTTTTCGGAGTTGGATTTTTGCTGCCTCATGGGAGTGGCTGCTGCTTCGAGGATGCTTCCTTGTTATTTCATGCTGATTTCGTATGAGGTACGAACATCGGGGATTGCTGTCACTTGAAGTAACTTGCTGTACGATTGTCAGAATTTCCATGTCGAAAATGAAGGGCCTTAACTGGGCTACGAAATGCTTATCAATCATATATTTTCAGGCCATCTATGGGCTAGATGCCCTCGTTTAGAGTACTTGTGTTTTTATCCTGATGTCTTTCAAACTTTTTTTTTCCCGAGTAATAAAATTAACACAGATTGTACCCATTTAAAACTATAAATTCCCAGCTCCTTAGAGTCTCGAATTAAAACCGAGATAAAAACAATGCTGTTTCATCTCAATTTTTTTAACGGCATGGAATATTCCGGCCGTTCCAGACGGAATGGAATTAACAACTTTGACATGACACCTGACACAAGGTCCCAAACTCTATTAACAAGGACCAAATGTAAGAATATGAGCTAGTAATGAAGTTACTGGAAGTCTATGAGCATAAACTAGAAAGTGCTCGATCTAATCATAAAACCAAAATTAAAGGACCTCGTTAGTTTTTTTTTTTCTCTTTCCAACAAGGCGTGATTCAAAACCTTGATGGCTATTTGAAGGAGGGCATCGATATTATAAGTTGCATAAGTCTAGAAGGGATTTTCCATGCTTTGACGGTGATTATGTACATAAATGCTTTATAAACGTAACAAATACTTTGAGTTGGAGGAGAGACATGAATCTGAAAAACTTGCATTAACCTCTTATTACTTAGATGGTGTAATTCTCTTTTGGCCTTAAAAATTCATGACAAGTTTAAGAGCTTAATTAATGGATCTCTTGGAGTAGATATGGAGGTTTTATGTTATGGGTTGGGGGGCAGAGGGATCTCTTAAAAAAGTTGAAGGACTAACTTAAAATCGTATCAGCCTAGATTGTTAGCTACACTTAACATTCTCCCAGCAAACTAATTTTCAAACCGACTAACAAGTCAATAAGAAATAAGGAGTTAGATAAGAGAAGAGCTAAGGGCTTGTGCTTTTAGTGTGATGAGAAGTTTGTGCCATACTACATAGAGTGATTGATATTGTGTTTCAAAAATATTTAAAAAAAAAAATCTTTTTTTTATTAACGTGGGTGTCCAGGATAGGTTACGCTCACCCTGACTAATCTCACGGGTTCTGAAATTAACGACCATGTAAGTCTCTAATGACAATCATATTAGCAAATCACAGGGCTTAAACATGAGATTACAGGGGAGCAAACTCCTTAGTTCCAAGCTCTTACTACTAGGCCACCTAACATTCTTATAAGAGAAAAAGTTAGCTTGTTAATTTGAGGCCATATAAGTACTCTAGATTACAAAAGATATTATGTATTTGTTTGAGAGTATGATTGAAGTTATTTTTGAAAATGTTTGTTTGAGACATACAATCGCACCAGCATTGCTTTGGATCTCTCCTTTTTGGACACATATTTCATCTTCTTTTTGCCAGATTCAACTGCAGCATGCCCTTTTGCTTTGAAACTCTTTTCATGTTCATATACCAACAGAAACTTTATTTAGTTTTGCACACACAAGTTCACCTTCTTATAAACATCATCTTTGTACGAAACACCACTGAAGTTTTTGCAGAACAATTCTGGTGTTATGATTTTAGGCTATCATCTCCCATTTTATGTCTTTTAAGAAGAAGAAAAGAGTGTCAGAAAAGAGGTTCCCGCCATTTTTGGCTCTATATAGAAACATTGGAACATGTTATGCAATTGTCATATGTGCTCAGACGAAGCGCAGAAAATAAAATAAAAATAAAAATAAAAATAAAATGACGGATGACAAATAAATGGCGGTCCATTCAGTTGCCACCTGGAGACTGCAACTACGAACGAAGAACCTGGCCGCAAGCCCATGCAGAAGTGGAAGAAAGCCAAATCCTTTATCTCCAAAACGTCATGGTTTTACCAAACCCCCATTCTCTTCACTGGCGCGTGTACGTACTTCTCCAACAGTGCACTTACACTTGGAGCCACCGCTAGAATTGGCTCAAATTGACCATTCAAATCGCTTGGATTTAAAAATGCGAGAATCCTTTGCTCTTACACAGTTACACCCCCTTTAAAGTAATCGAACAAGTACATTCCACACCCTCCCTCCTCATCTCATCTAAGCGCGTGCATGCACTTCGCCAAAGAGGTTCTCGCACGAGTCGCGCTGTACAAAGTACAAACCCGCTATGATTGGTTCAAATTGGCCACTCTCGTTGAAAGCGCGTGGGTTATTATTATTATTATTATCTGGCGTTTCTATTTTTAAAAGAAACAGGGAGGGAATGAGATTTCAATAAAAGAAAAGGAAAAAACAAACAGCCAAAACATACTCTCTCTCTCTCTAATTCTAATTTTCTCTCTCCTCTCCCAGCAAATTACAAACCATTCCCTTTTTCCTTCTTATAGCTTCGATTTCAAACCCTAATTTTTCGAATTGGGGACCTGAATAGATGGGGTTATGGGAAGCTTTTCTCAATTGGCTACGAAGGTATAATCTTTCTACCTTTGTGTTTATTTGGATGCTGATAAAGTCTGGAACTTTTTTTTTTTTGCTGTTTGGTTTATTTGTAAGGATTGATTATTGGAGAATTGTGTCTTAAAAATTGGTTTCAATGGCTATTTGGGTTTTGATACTAATTGATAGGCTCGCTGTCAAATTAAACCATTAATGAAAAATCTCAAATTGTTGTTTTATAAAACTTAACTGGGAAATCTAATGGGATTTGTGTGAACTTTGGATTTCTTGTGTAATTTATTTGGAGGGAGTATGTGGAGTTTGTTTTACGGGTTATTCGGTTATACGAATCATAGGATGGGATACTTGATTTTCAACACCTGTAATCATTTTTATTGGTTTTCTGAGTAAGCTTGGCTGCAATAGTGGAACTATTGAGGAATTGCGAGGCTTGTGTAGTATTTCTGCTGCGGTATTGGTTGTTGCGATTGGGAGGGTAGAAAGATGTTGCTGTTGATGTAATTGTCATGCCATCTATTCATTAGTATGAGGTGTGCTAATTTTTGGTGGTAAAGACGGCTGTGGTGATGATGAGAATAAGGGAAGTGATATAGAATGCGCACCATTTGATGATTACATTATTATGAGCTTAAAAGTCTTCAGTTTAGCTTCTCTAAAGCTCCATGAACCTGATACCATGAATTTTTGAACCAGAGCAGCATTGATTTGTGAAGGAAGCAACCGCCAGCATCAATTGCCATTATTGTTAAGAACTTTAGAAAATATGAAGCTGTAATGTTATGGCTGTACTGAATTATATAATTTATTTCATTAAGAAGTGTGTAAAAGGGAAAGATGGTGCCAGGTAGCGTGTTGGCAGCCTTGTCATTTGGGTCAGTTTGGTAGCGTTGCGAGGTGTGGTTGACACTATGTTTTACCTCAATCACAGTTTTGAAAGTGTTTGGTTAATCAACACACACCACAGTTTAAATATTATTTCAGCTGTTCCTATGACAAAAATACGACGCCAAACTTTAAACTATGCTGTTTCAACTGGCCTTTCCATTCTTATTCTTTTTGGATGGGCTTGATTATTTTTAATGTACGGAAAGTTAATTTTTGGAAGCCTTATGCATCAAGGCAGATTGTTCATTTGTATTTGATTGTTTGTATCTCCACTATTGAGATGGATGGCATGAATGTTCATTCTTGGATTGGGAGTTTCTCTATATTTATTTCCAGGCTGTCTGGGTTGAAGTGATCACAGTTATCCTTGCTGCTCATATTCTCTGTTGGTTTCTAACCTGGAGAAACTTTTACACATAATTGAATCTTTCTATCTGACCTGTTTTATCTAATGTGTTTGTAGTCTCTTTTTCAAGCAAGAAATGGAGCTGTCTCTTATAGGACTTCAGAATGCTGGGAAAACTTCTCTTGTAAATGTTATCGCTGTAAGTAAAAAGTTTTTGTGAGAGTTGTGATATATGTATTTATATGCTTCTCTTCTACTTTGTTTTTGATGCTGATGACTTTATTTTTGTTTCTGGCTGTTGATTCTAGACCGGTGGATATAGTGAAGACATGATCCCAACAGTATGCCATTATCTCAAAAATTGTCATTCCATTATGAGGAAAATTATATCTGAGAAGTTTTCGATCAAATTGCAATTATTTATTTATTTATATATCATGATTATGTTAATCCTATTGACATTTTAGTCACCTATTTTTTTCCTACAGGTTGGATTTAACATGAGGAAGGTTACAAAAGGCAATGTCACAATAAAGCTGTGGGATCTTGGAGGTCAACCAAGGTTCCGTAGTATGTGGGAGAGATATTGTCGTGCAGTTTCAGCCATTGTGTATGTCTCACAGCTTTTAATATTCTTATAAAACTGTCTTTGTACTTGGGAATTCACATTATATTAGCTTTAAAAATGGCCACATCTTATTATTAATTAAAGAGGCCATTTTGTATTTAATTTTGTTCTTTTGTTTGTTTCTCTTTGTGAAAGAAAACATGTGTTTTGTTGGTCTTTTAGTGGATATTAATCTCCCATAGAAATAGCTGGTCATTTTTTTTCTGTGATTTCATTTGAAGTGCTTTTATAGTGTCATTGGAAAGGATCTTGGACCAATAGAAGATTCTATTCATACAGTGCCCTAAATAAAAGAGTTGCAATTTGACGTTGGCCTTTCATTTACTTCATGGTTTATGTTTATCCCACTCTTTCTGTTGTATCTGCACCTCTGTATTTCAAAGCGAAGCATGTGGATTATAATGTACCATTTTAGTTGTGTGGGTGCTGCAAACTAGCTAAATTAGTGAATGTTATTGCATATGGTAAAGATTTGTTTACGCATGAGTTGTCTTCTGCATTCAACCATCTGGTAAAAGAGCCTAGTAATTTAGATTATTATTTTTCTCTGATTTTCTTTCAGATATGTCGTGGATGCTGCTGATTTTGATAATTTATCTGTCTCGAGAAGTGAACTTCACGATCTCTTAAGTAAACCCTCTCTGAGTGGTATCCCTTTGCTGGTACTGGGAAATAAGATTGACAAACAAGGAGCCTTGTCCAAGGAAGATTTCATGGAAGAAATGTAAGCTTCAACTAAATATTTTAAGATGCATTTAGGAGGCTTGTCAAACACGTTGTGACTATCAGGTTTCAGAGCATTTTATGGTAGGAATAATGTTATTCTGTGCAGGGGGCTTAAGTCCATCACCGACAGAGAAGTATGCTGCTATATGATCTCATGCAAGAACTCAACCAACATCGACACAGTTATTGACTGGCTTATAAAACATTCAAAATCGAAGAATTGAGCATCAGTTCCTGTACTTTCACTATCGCAGTTATGATTTTGAGTTGCTCAATTTCATTTTTTTTTTTTTTTTTTTTTAATTTGTCTGCTCTGTCTAACTGGGTTATCGGTGTCTGACCATTGTCATTATTTACTCCTTGTGGCCTAGTCATTGCATGTATCATTTGAGTTCACATGTCCAAGTTTTACTGACTCGCCAGTATGTTGTTTGCTGCATACTGGTTTGATTTTTATATGTGAATATTAATTAATTGGTGTGGTTTCCGAATGCCAACTTGCCTACTCATAGTGGTTCTGAATGGAATAATGGGTTTTGCTCATGTTGTCAGTTTTGTATTTCTTCGAGGTGCTGGTTGTATATTCTTGTGGAATAGTCTCTGTGCGGTGTACCTGCCGGCTTCACCGGCGGTGTAAACTCTTAACACCTATGGTCTCATGCAAGCGTAAAAAAGGTTTGATTGTAGAGAAAGCATGCCACAAATACAACAAATCTACTTTGAGGGCAGTTGATTTTCGCCAAACAACATCGACTACTTTAACTTGTGTCTTTCTCGATTGAAAGAACGAGTCTTTTTATTGTTTAGCGGCAAGGATATTTATGTCAAGAGGGAGACTATTAGGGTGTAACTATCATCTATAGATGATCCTAGTAGTTTGCAATAAACACAACCGTTGTTAGATATATAAGTATATTTCATTCAAATTAATTAATATTTATAAAAATTAACCTATAATTTCTATAAAAAATTAACTAAGAGATGAGATTAAATATTCAATGACTAGAAAAAAAAAAAAAAGAGCTAATATGATAGGAAAGATAGGGAAAGAATAATAAAAATCTAACAAGATGATTTCAACTATATATATTATATATATTGGAAGATGTTTAATCAAGGTCGTAATTTGTTAGGGTTTTTATTTATGGTTATTAACAATTTTATTTGGTGGTTTGTCAATAAATAATTAAAATTATTTCTTTTTAATATTACTAGTGTGTTAAAAATAGTCTCCATGAGTAACTTATTCATTTTTTTCTCTCTTCACTATTATATTTTTATAATATTTAAGGTCGATTTTTATTTCAAATAATTTTAGTTCTCACTAAACAAGATAAAAGTATTTTACGAAACTATATTTAAAAATATTCATATTCCAACTATGTTATTTATTAAATATCATTCCATAACTTTTAAGAAACTATATATCATTTTTCAAAAACATTCTCGAGAGTTCGGAAAAAGTAAAAACGTCTGATTATTGATGTCGTTTCCCATAACCGACTGGTTAACCGAATTAGAAAACAACAACTGTCTTATATTTTGGCCTTTTCATTTTTGACCCCAGTCAAACGCCCACGCACACTTATCGTGGCCTGTTTGGTTACCAAGAAAACCAAGGAAAAGGGGAGAGGAAACGACTTCTGAAATTCTCTTACTCATTTTCTTTTCGTTTTCCACTGTTTTCCCGGCACCCGAATGGAGCGTCAACACTGATATCTCCCATAGAACGTATTCAAACTATGCCTGTGTAGTAATTACGAACTCTTAACTCTCACACTCTCTCCATCTGACTTAATAATTATGGTATGACTTGAGTAGGCAAATTAAAGGTATGACAAGCGAAGCCTTGTAGTGATAATTCGTGGGTTTAGGCTACTTTTGTAGCTATCCAGGTTTTCTTTCTTCTAAGATTGTTTTGTTTATAAAGATAATATTGGGCAACTCTGTGAAGCTTCTGGGTTGCAGCCTTTTCCATGTCAAATTGCAAGACTCTTATTTATGGGTTTTTTTATGGTTAGTTATGATGTTGGATTAGATGCCTGTCTGCATAATCTCTTATGTTCTTTTTTTCCATGTATTTTTCCATCATGTTGTGGCTGTATGTAGTAAAGGTTGTGAATTTGTTGTTTTATATTTCATGCTGGATGTCGTAGTTTATCTGACTCTGACTGATGATTGTCTTGCCATTTATACTCGACTATTACTTTTTAATAGAACATCCAATCAGGGTCAGCAAAACTAAAAGTTCATTGGGTTGCTCTGTGAAGTTCCATCAACTTCTTTAATATCTGTGTTTTGGCAGAATGGGTCGGCAAAACTGAGGGCTTTTGGACCTAATCAGGCTGCAGGTTATGTTCATTTACGAAGCCTAAATTTTATCTTCTTGTTGCAAGGCAGTGTTCAGTTCATTTTGTCACCCGTGCAGTCCATTCCTTGTCATAAGTTGGTGCTGTAGTAAATCTGACACTTGTCAATGTTGTTATTTTTCTGAAATCATTTACCAATCAGATCTGCTGTGGAGCTTCTCTTCTGAAATGATTTTTGCACCTGAAAATGAATAGTCTGCTGTAAAATAATGTCTCCGGTTTCTTCTTGCATGCTCATCTCAGCAGTCAACTCTATCTATTTGTTCTTTGTGGGCTTAGTTGGGATTTAATTTTCTGTGCTGCTTTAATTATTCTGTAAATATCAGGGTAACCAAAAAAGTGGTTTCATCTTGTCATGAATATCATGATTCCAATGGGGCATTCCGAGAATTAAACTTGGGACCTCTTGCACCCAAAGCAAGAATCATACCACTAGACGAAATGCCATCTGTGATCTAGGAAAGCAAAACCTATATTGACCTTTAATTCCTGAAACAGGAAAATGGGTCCTTTTATGCTGGGATTGGTTGCTTTGCACCCTGAGAATTTACCCGGATCACTTTGGATTAAACTCATTTTATAAAATGTGTTGATGGAAAGCATGTAGATCCTTGACATTAAGCTATATATCCTAACATTTTTGTTATTTGGCAAGACTGAGCTGACTATAAATTTGGCAGAAAGCCAATCACCAAGATTTCTTGCCCAACAGACTGAACCTTTTGATGAGTAGATATACAAGTTGACTTTTAAATTCTTTCCCATGGTGTGGCATGACCTCTTACATTAATTTTAGCTTTGGATATGTTTCTGCTCTCTTATTTTGTCATGTCAATTGATTACTGAACGCATTTCATCAAATTGATGCTTACACCATTTGGCAGGTCTAGGTAAATGACTTTTCTCCGATGGCTGAAGCTGGTGACAGCTGTGAATCTAGCTTGCATACCTTGATTTCAGAAGAGTCTCAACTTATTTATTGATCATTTAATGGTAATGAATCTTACCAGAAAAAATATATATCTAAATTTTCTTTAAAATATTTTATTTTACTGCTAGAGTTGACTTTAGGTTCTTTGCTAAAATATTTGAACCTGCATTGGAACCAGAAACCATATGGACTGTTAACTTCCTGGGAACCTAAAATTTACATTAATCATTAAATATTGATCTTTAGCTCATCACACATGATGCAGGCATAACTCTAGCTTCTAAACCTTGCTAACATCTGCTGATTTATTGATTTTCAATTCCACAGTACAGAATCTTGTCAGAAGACTAACATAAATATCATAGTTTTCCTGTTTGACCTTAGACTGAATATTCTGCTCTAAATGTTAAAGTTCTTGAATGGAAGAGAAAAAAACAAACATTATTGTTAAAGTGAAAAAATGGGGCATTCCGAGAATCGAACTCGGGACCTCTCGCACCCAAAGCGAGAATCATACCACTAGACCAAATGCCCGGTTTTTTATATTTCTTATGTTGAAGTTGTGTTAATCCTCTTACAACTGCAAGTTTGAAGGTTTTACAGCACAGTTTTCTCCTGGAAGGTCAATTAACCATGACATTTACCTGGAAATTAATGCTATTACAACATATTGAAGGTTTACAGCACAGTTTTCCCCTGGAGAGGTATCGATAAAGAACTGTTCTCCAATGGCTGAAGCTAGAGACAGCTGTGAACCTAGCTTGCATCCTTGATTTCAGCAGTCTGCTTATTTATTGATCATTTTATTGGTAATGAATCTTACCAGAAAAAAACATAATTCTAAATTTTCGTTAAAATATCATGCTCTACTGCTAGAGTTGGCTTGAGGTTCTTTGCTAAAATATCTGAACTTGCATGGGAACCAAAAACTAATGAACTTATAACTTCCTGGGAACCTAAAATTTTAAATTAATCATTAGATATGGATGTCTAGTTCATCACACATGATGCAGGCATAACTCTAGCTTCTAAACCTTGCTAGCATCTGCTGATTTATCGATTTCCCATTCTGTGGAACAGATGTCAGAAGACTAACATATCTGAATATCAAAATTTAATATCATAGTTTTCGAGTTTGACCTTAAATTGATTACTTCACTACATGTCAAAGCCCTAGGATGGAAGAGAAAAAAAACAAGCATTATTGTTAAAGTGAAAATAAGGCATTCTGAGAATCGAACTCGGGACTTCTTGCACCCAATGCAATAATCATACCACTATATGAAATGCCTGGTTATTGATGACTTGATGCCACTTCTGGTGAACCTAACTTAATAAACCATGTTGAATTATATCTTTTGGTCAGGTATTTTTCTCATAACTTAAGAAACTCTCGATGCTTTTTTTGTAAAGATGGTATGATTGCATGTTTTATATTTATATCTGGCCTTTTGCTGGGTTGTTTGTTGAGTTATTGAACTTGCTCTTGATATGCATTTTCGTACCATCTTGAAGGGTTGAGACTGGTGGTTCTGTTTTGATTGCCGAGGCCACATGTATATTTCTTCATTTTACTACTTGATCCAATGATCAAATGCTTATTTGTACAAAGTCAATTCCATGAACAGAGTTTTGAAATTTTCATATTGCTGTGCAGTTGACTTTGAGAAAAATCATGGAGCCAAATTATTTAAATTAATTTGGAAACCTACACCTGAAAAATAAGATGCTGGTAATAATAAATAATGTTTCACATGAGTTCTTAAAACCAAACAGGAATGAAACTGGGGCATTCCGAGAATCGAACTCGGGACCTCTCGCACCCAAAGCGAGAATCATACCACTAGACCAAATGCCCATTTCTTGATATTTCTTTTCTTTAATTTATAATTAATCTGTTAATCAATTAGACTAAGGAAAAATCATGCTAAGCAACTAAAATTCTTTTAGAGGGATGCTAAATGTCATGAATCTTTTTTTCTTGAATGTAGTTGAATCTGAAAGAAAGAAGTTTCTCATTAGATGGCTTGCTGTTGATGCAATGCAACAAGTTTTAAATACGGGGTAGGGATGAAATGGCTATACATCACTATAATGTCTACATTTGATTGTGTGTTAGTGCTGCAGGTTTTTTCTTCTCTAATTTGGTTGGTTAA